>JANZLC010000200.1:13765817-13785976 GCA_026413385.1 Erythroxylum gracilipes
CAACTGTGAATCAACTAATTTAGATTCTAATAATATACATGTTTCCCATACATCTCCATGTATATGTATATTACTTATAAAAGAATCTTGGTACCTTATGACTAGATATATAATGCTCATACAAATAAAACTAAACTCTTTTGTTTTATTAATAATAAATATTTTTATTAAAAAGTAACTGGAAGAAAATTAAGTTATATGTAAATACACTTGCTTTCCAGGGAACTATATTTATATAACTCCAACAGTTTGATCAAATCATTCGGGAAAATTGTAAGGAAACTCCTATAGATTGGTCTTGGTAATAAAAGATTTAAAGTCAAAGTTTGCAGGAAACAAGTTTATGAAGAGAAGGAGAAAAGGGGACTAGAAATTATTTTAGCAAAGCATGTAACAAAACATCCACGGGGAAAGGGATATGGAGAATCCTAACTCACAAAGAGTCTTTATGGGGTGATTTACTCGATCTTTAATAGTAAGTGGGTAAGTCCTGTACAAGTGGTTCTAAAGAAGTCTGGAATCACCATGGTGACAAATCAAGAGGCTAAGTTGGTTCCTACCCGAGTGCAAACTGGGTGACGAGTATGTATTGATTATAGAAAGTTAAATTTTACAACTCGTAAAGACCACGTTCCCCTTGCTTTTTTTGATCAGATGCTTGGAAGATTGGATGGCTATGAATATATTGCTTTCTAGATGGCTTTTCATGTTATCTTAAAATCCTAATCGCACTAGAAGATCAAGAGAAGAACACATTTACATGTCCTTTCGGTATATTCTCTTATCAAAGAATGCCATTTGGATTATGTAACGCATTTGTCAAGTTCCAAAGGTGCATGGTAAATTTCTTTTTTGGAGGATGTTGAGAAGATTATTGAGGTATTTATAGATGATTTTAGTGTCTATGGATCTTCTTTTGATGAATGTCTTAAGAATCTTGCTATTATTTTGGAAAGATATATAGAAAATAACCTTGTACTAAAATGGGAGAAATCTCATTTTATGGCGGATCAAGGTATAGTTTTAGGTCATGTTATATCTGCTAGGGGTATTGAGGTAGACAAATCTAAGGTTGATCTTATTTCTTCTTTACCTTACCCTTTATTATGTGGGAAGTGCGTTCTTTTCTTAGACATGTAGGTTTTTATCTAAGGTTCATTAAGGAATTTTCGAAGATAGCCACACCACTATGCAAGTTTCTACAACAAGATGTCTCCTTTGAGTTCGAAGAAAAGTGCAAGGAAGCATTCAACAAAATTAAGAAGCTTTTAACATCCCTACTAGTGATTCAACTGCCATATTGGAACCTCCCCTTTGAGATCAAGTGTGATGCAAGTGATTATGCAATAAGGGTAGTTCTAGGACAAAGAGTGGGAAAAGCTTTACATGCCATTCTACTATACTTCAAAGACTCTAAACCCAACTTAATTGAATATTCAACTACTAAAAAAGAACTATTATCTGTGTTATTTGCTTTGGAAAAATTTTGATCATATTTGCTTGGTACTAAAGTGATCGTTTATTTGACTATACAGCTTTATGATACTTGCTCACAAAGAAAGAAGCAAAACCGAGGTTGATCAGATGGATTCTCCTCCTTTAAGAATTTGACTTGGAGATTAGAGATAAGAAAGGGGAAGAAAATGTGGTGGCAAACCATCTCAGCCGTTTGATAAAAGAAGATGATGATATCCCTCTATGAGAAACCTTTCTAGATGAGCAATTATTTTTTGTTGATGTGACACCACCATGGTATGTAGACATTGTCAATTTTTAGCTACTAATGAATTACCTATTGGTTTGTCAATGGCTCAGAGGGATAAGCTATAGAGTGAAGCAAGGTATTACATATGGGATGACATATATCTTCGGAGACACTACGCATATCAAGTTATCAGGAGGTGTGTACCAAAAAATGAAACATCCTCAATCTTAGCCTTCTACCATTCGTATGCATACAGAGGACATTTTGGAGTGAAAAGAACAACTTGTAAAGTTCTGGAGAGCGGCTTCTACTGGCCAATGTTGTTCAAAGATGCATATACCTTTTGCAAATCCTATGATAGAAGCCAACGGTCAAGTAACCTATCCCTTAAGGATCAATTACCACAAACGCCTTTGCTTTTTTATGAAATTTTTTATGTTTGGGGTATTGACTTTATGGGATCTTTGCCTCCATCTTTTTGCTTTACTTATATATTGCTTGCAGTAGATTATGTTTCTAAATTGGTGGAAGCTCAAGCCACCAGGACAAACGATGCAAAGATTGTTGCAAATTTTGTTAAGGCTAACATTCTTTCTAGGTTCGAGATACTGAAAGCAATCATTAGTGATAGAGGAACCTACTTTTGCAATAAGGTGATGGAGGCAATGTTCAAAAAAATCACATCATGCATAAAGTTTCCACTACTTACTATCCCCAAACTAATAGGTAAGCTGAAATCTCAAATCGAGAAATCAAGATAATCTTGGAGAAAACCATGTAGCCAAATAGGAAGGATTAGAGTGTAAGACTGGAAGATGCATTATGGGCCTATAAGACTGCTTACAAAATACCAATTAGGATGTCTCTATATAGGTTGGTGTTTAAGAAGCCATGTTATCTACCTGTGGAATTACAACATAAGGCATACTGGGCTATCAGAAGATGCAATATGAATTTGGATGATGCGTAGGGAGGGGGCGGGGGAGGGGGCATAAAAAGTTGCAGCTTCAAGAGTTAGAGGAGATGAAGAATGAATCCTATCAAAATGCAGTGATAGATAAGGAGAACACGAAGGTTTTTCATGATACAATGATTTTGAGGAAAAGCTTCTTGGTGGGCCAGAAAGTGCTACTCTATCACTCAAAGCCCAAACTATTTCTAGGTAAGTTACGTTCCTATTGGGTTGGCCAGTTTTTTATCACTCATGTCTTTCCTTTTGGTGTAGTAGAGATACGGGCTCTCAAAATTTACAAGACATTCAGAGTAAATGGTCACGCTTGAAGCCGTATGTTGAAGGCTTCAAAACAAAAGATTTGGAAGTGTTGATGCTAGAGGATGTGACTGGTGTCACTTGACGCACGCAACAAGGATTCGAGCCAACAACGATAAAAAAAGTCATTGTTTGGGAGGTAACCCAAGGGAAGTTAATTTCTATTATTTACATTTTTACATTTATTATTTTCGTAAACTGCTCCATTTCTTGCATTTGATTTTACATTGAGGATAATGTAAGTTTTAAGTGTAGAGGTGGGGATATTAGTTTTTATGTATGTTCTTTATCTTAAGTGTAGCTTATATGACTTCTTAGGCGGTTTTCAAAATAAAACAAACAAATTCAAAATTTTTCTTGTTTTCTATTGCCTTTAAGATTATTTAGTCATAATTAGAGTGTGAATTGACTAGAAAAATTCATGGCAATCTTATCATGTACTTTTGCTCATGTGATTGGTTAATGTGTATTATTCTTAGAAGAGCGGTGACTAGTGGTAGTCAAAAACCAGTGAGGTTTTGAGCCATATTAGACTGACACATTCATATCAGTCGTACTATCTTTTGTTATGTGTGACCTTCATGACATAAACATCCTTACTTTGCTTCGATTTTCTATTTGAGACCACATTTTTATCATATGCATTCTTATGAAAATAATTAGGCATTCTTTGTTGATTATAAGGTACATTAGCCAAATAGTCCACCCAATTATGTGAATTTTCCTTTGCTAACCCCTTTTGAGCTTTATTAGCCTTTTCTTTTGTATAAACCCATTACATTCACCTAACCAAATGCCCTACCTAAGCCTTAAAACTAGTGGAGCATTTGTTAATTCTTGATGAATGTGATTATCCAAAAGCCTAAGTGTGGGGGTATACATACATGTGAGTTGGTTATATTTGTTAAAATTTCATGTTAGAAATCCTATGCTAATGTAGCTTCTATCACTTTTATATTTGTGAAGTTAAAAAAAAAGGAAAAGAAAAGAAGAAAATGTGAGTTTTAATAAAAGTATTAAGGAGGAAATACAATTATTGTCAAAAGTTGTTAATCAATAGTTTATCCTCCTTAAGTTGTATTGATTGGATGATTAAATATATTTCATATAAAGACGATGTTGTTTTAGATGGAGCGCTTTTTGTGTTATGTTCATGTGGCTTATGGTGTGAGAGCTGAATTGAATGGTGAAACATAGTTGTTACATTCTTCATGGCTAACGGTACCCAGTTTTGAATGAATGTTAACTTATGTGCTTGATATCTCATTGAGTGTTACTTTTGCTCCACTAGCTTGATGGCTTTTATGCTACATTACCCAAAATACATCTCACCTTACCTTTGCCCAAATTACAACCCTAGAAAAGTCCTTTGATTCATGATTATGCATGTGACCTTTAGTGGTAGAGAAACGAAATGATAAGCAAAGTTGTAGATTGTTGTGATTATGAATGATGCTTGAGTGTACCCATGGAAATATCTTATTTAAACATCTTTTGTCCAAGTCTACCTCTAGATTACTTAGTTTCTAAGGGTGATGAATGTTGATTGATCATGAGTAGAAGCTTTGAATGTTGAGTTATTGCTATAGGTTTTGAAAGTCATTCATCTGTACCTATGATTATCTATTCTTAGGAAATATAGAAAATGAGTAAAAGTTTTAGTTTGTGAATTTGATTTTGACGATTTGCCCGAGGATGGTCAAAAGCTAAGTGTGGGGGAAGTTTATATGTGTTTAAATATTGATTCATTTGATTTACTACACTTAGTGATTAATGTCCTAGAAATGCTTAGGATACTCATTTAAGCTTATATTTGATTTTAGATACATTTTGGAAGTGAAGGAGCTTAAGTGACCTGAAAGCATATTCATTAAAGTCATCCTCTCAATGACCATACTTTATTGATTCATGAAGCAAGAAGAAGATTGAAAGAAGAAGAAGAGAATTAAAAGAAGAAGAAACAAGGAAGCAGTTAGGAAATGAGTCATGCCCATCTATGCTTCTTGACAGCCCCCATGCATACTTCTTACTATGGTCAACCAGCTGCCTTCTCACGGTGATACCAATAACCAACACCATGAAACTCCCATGCATACTACGGTGACACCTAGCAGCCAAGCATCTCACGCCCATTATCTAGCTCTTATGCATGCTTCTTAATAGCCCATGCCTTCTCACGGTGAAGCCATCTTCTGGCTGCATTTCCATGATAACTAAGGTATAAATGCTTCTCACGACTGTGAGAAGCTTCTAATAGTAGTGAGAAGTGCTCTCACACTTGTTAGAAGTAACTCACGGGTGTGAGAAGGCCAAGTGTCCCATTATGGCCATATGTCCCTCGATTAAAAACTAAATCTTTACTACATAAGAAAGAGTGTAATGGAAGAAATAAGATATTCGAGAGAGACTTAGCCGAAAACGTTTTTATCTCATTTCTCTTTGGGTTTTCTTCATTCTTCAACATCGATAGTGGAAATGGAGAGGATGGCTAATGGTGAGAGCTTGAAGATAGAGATGGAAGGCTAAATTCTTGATATCGGTTTAATGGGGATATCAAAGCCAAGTCACGGTTAAGCTATTTCATTCTATTAATGCTGTAATCTTTTTTTCGAATTGTTGTGTTATTAGTGTTGATTATGTTGGGTTTTATGTCCTATTGCTATAATGTTGAATGCAATGCATAATCGTTACATTTGATGTTTGTTAGTAGCATCTAATGGTCTTGAATCGATAGGAACAACATAACTTAGATTACATAATCAGAACGTGTGAGATTACTGCCTATATTGATCATTTTCCACTTTGTAATGCTATTGCCAAATTGAATATAAAGATCGTATCCTAGGTTATTTGGTAGTTAGGTTTAATTAACGATCGTATCTTAATTAATCACAACCTAAGGGAAATTTGGGATTATCAGAGCGTACTGTTAGTCTCAGATCAATAGTCCGGAGAGAGGTGTAAAGACGTTAGGATGATGAAATATGCTTGATCGTGTTTAGATCGAGATTGACCCTAAATTCGGACCTTACTTATATTCGACACTTTAATCATTTTTGATTGCTTGTTTTAATTTGTTTTTAATAGTTTACTTTTATTTTATTTTCTAAATTGCTAAAAATCCAAAAACTCCACTTCTATATGTTCCTTGCATCAATTAATTTCGTTATAGAAATTAACAGAACATTCCCTGTAGATTCGATCCTAACTCACTATAGCTACAAATTTTAGTATGCAAAGTCAGGAAAATTTTGCAGTGCACTTGACACGTGCTATCAGTACTTCATTTGGATGATAATGATGAGAAGGTAACAATGTGTTATTTTGATAATGCCATAGAGAGGGCAAAAGAAGCAATTAAGTCCAATATGGAAAATACGTCTTCCATATATACACCTTATCTTGCACTTATCAATGAAAGATGAGAAAGGAAACTTTACTCTTTGTTGTTTGTAGCTAGGACATTTTTTAATCCTAGCATCGATCTTAAACCAAGTTTAACAAAGAAAGCATAAGCTAATAGGAGAATGTTATTAACTATTACAACAATTATTGATTGTAAGATCCTAACCTTACAAATTGAGGTTTATAAGGATGCTTCTGGTGATTTAGGGATGCCCATCGCTATTCGTCAAAGATACAAACTTAATTCAAGTTTTTTTTTTCAATTTTGTTACTTTTTGGATGTTAATCATCACTTTATTTTTCGTATAAGGTTACTTTTGTTGCCTTGCAGTTGCATGGTAGGACCAATTTGAAAGTGGTATTCCAAAATTACAAAGGTTTGTAATTCGAATTTTGATTATTTATGTGAGCGTAACAAGGTATAAAAGGAATTGGAACACATTTAAATTCATCTATTCTAAGAAAAGGAATAGATCATAACACAAAAGATTGAACAACTTTATCTTTTCTCAATACAATTTAAAGCTTCGAAAAAAGTATCTTATTATCATTATTAAATTGAATATAATATCTTAATAATTTTTATTTGTTTACTTGGACTCTTAATAAAAACAAATAGTTACATAGATCCAATTCACCTTGATCATATCGACCTTTTAATGGATTAAGTTTATGAGGAACCAAGTTTGATAGATGAGAGTGACTTGAAAGATAATCTTGGATGGAAAGGTATTGATATTTCATTTAGTGCAATGACTTTAAATGACAATGATGATGAGACTCCTCTTAATGATGAAGATTTTCTATCAAATGAGAATTAAGGTCAATACGATTTGAGTAGATATTCTATTGAATGAAGTTACATATTTTCATTTCTTCTCTTTTCTTTTTAATTTCACTTGTATTTGATGCATATGTTCAATTCGATTTATGCAATATAAATACAAAACTTTTAATTATAAATATTTTTATTTCAAGTTTCAATTCTATTTTGTTATATTCCTCAGCACAAACTCTTGTTGTAATACTTATGGAATCATAGAACTTAATTATTCTTACTATATGATATTTTGATGTAATTATTCTTTATTATAAGATGTAAGTTGCAATATTTTAAGTTCTTTGCATATTTCTTCGTTATATTTATATGACGATTAAATGATTTTTTTCTTATATTAATTATGGTTATTGTTTATATATAAAATATATAAACAATATAATTTAAAAGTAATATTAATATAATTAAAAATATAATTATTATTTCAAATTTATATTATTATGATTTTAAGAGACAAGGATGATATAAAATTGAAAATTATATATCACGATATAATGAGAGATAATTTTTTAATTTAAAAATTATCTGAAATAGAACCCAGTATTAACTGGTATTGTTACCAGTCATAATGTTAATAAAAACACTTTTCCTTAAAAAAAGATTAAACATTTCTCTTGCACTCTAATGAAGGAAGATGAAAGTGCAAATAAGATGGAGTTACTTCTCTAAAAAAATTTTGTGTTAATTAATAAATGACCTTTTTATTTACTACAATGTCAAATTATAAAATTTTCTCATCCTTTATATACAGGGTTATGGGTATTGTACTGTACTGAACGATACCTACTATACTAGCTAGAAAATGGTACGATACCGAGTAATTTCGTATGATGATTTGGTATTGAACAACATCAGCTGGTATCAAAATACCGGCCACTTATTGGATTGAATTACAATTTTTAAAAATTAACCTTATCTGCTCTCTCAGCCTCTCATTCAAAGTCTCTGATCTCACCTCTCACTTTCAGTCTCTTACTCACGCCACATCTATAGTCGTCTTGCCTCACCTCACCTTGCTTGCGCAGTCACTTCACCTTTCCTCACCCTCTCTCACCTGCATAGTCTCCTCGCCTAACCCTCCCTGCCAGCGTAACTACCCCACTCTTTCTCGCAGTCTCCCCTCTGTCACAGTCACTGCAGCCTCACTTTCTCATAGTTAAGCAACCAGCCAACCACTACCCCCGTCCTCTGCTACAGTCACTCCTCAATCGCCTGACTCACCTCATCGAGTGATCAATACCATCCCAATCAACCCTACTGACATTGGGTGGAGCTCCAAACTTTAAGCCTCAAGTTTGCAAAATGCAAATCAGCCTTGACAACTGAATTGTGTGCAGTGTGCTTAAGCATTGAATAGTTACTTTATGTTGTGTTGATTGTTAAGTGATTTTTTACTTGAGTAGTAGTTGTGTGTGTGAGTGACTTATAGTTGTGATTTTAGACTTTGCATTTTGGAAATTAAGGATAACTAGATACTGAAATGGATAGATGTATTTGTTTTATCTTAATTTTGGAAATTAAGGAATGAGATTGAGGATTTTATATAGAATTGCAATATTTGGAATTTGGAATTTTGGATATGTTTTGTCATTATTGTTGTTTGAATTAAGTGTTGTTTGGATTGAGAAATATTAAATTAAATGTTAGTATGTATTATAAATTATGTTATATATTATAAATTGAATCTTGTAATATACAAAATGGGTTAGTTAATTGAGATTGAATTATATAATTACATAAATTAAATTAAAGATGTGAGTTTATGATAGTTAGATATGATCACAGAAAATAAGTTAAAGTTATGAGTTTATAGTTAAATTATACACACAAAATGAGTTATAGTTACAAATTTATGCAATCATACAAAATAGGTTATAGATGTGAGTTTATGTTTAAATCATATAATTACCAAAAAAATGAGTTTTATTTATGAATTTATGGTTAAATTATGTGATTACACAAATTGAGTTATAGATATGACTTATGAGTTTATGAAAAAATTAAGAGTTATAGATGTGAGTTATAGTTAAATTATTTAATCATACAAAATGGTCATAATTGTGACTTTATGGTATTGTTATGTAATTACGCAAAATAGGTTATAATTGTGAGTTGTGACTTTGTGTTTAAAATATGTAATCACACAAAATGGATTATAATTGTGAAAGTGTAGCAATCAATGTATATATTTGAAGTTTGGGTTAAGAAATATGAGAATTTCTTGAATATAATGTGCTTAATCGTCAAATTTCTTAAGGAATCATTTATACAAGTTTATAAAGGTCACTTGCATTTATATATCATATAATTGTTGAGAAATTGTAATTGCTCTATTTCTTCATGTTATTATACACAATTTGATTTTAATACAAAGTTAATTTTAATATATTTCTTCATTTATTTTTATTGATAAATGGAGAGAAGTTCAAATACACCTGATAATTTAGTTGCTTTAGGTATAAGAAGATTCGATGATCTAACTTGAGCTTATGCAAGATTGGTTCCTATAATGAAGAATCATACTATTTGTTTATATTGTAACAAGCATTTGAAAGGTAGGGGAATCACCAAATTAAAGAAGCATTTAGTTGGGATCAAAGGTAATGTGGAGCCTTGTAAGAAAGTGAATCATGATGTGAAATGGAAAATAAAGAGAGGTGTATCAACATGAGAAAGATATAAGGTAAAAATTAAACTACAAAATTGGTAGTGAAAGTTCTTTTGTTTGTTTTTAAGATGATAGTAAGGATGTTAATGGGAATTGTATCCCTACCCAACAAAAAGGAAATATTGCACCTAATGTTAGAAAAAAAAAGATATTTGTTTAATTTTTTGCACCATTAACAACTTTTGAAGCTTAGCCTTCAACTGTAGTGCCTTACAATATAGAGTAATGTGGACGTGGCAATGGCTAGATGGTAGTATGATTTAAGTATAAAATTCAACATTTCCCAATCTTATTATTGTTAGTTTATAGTGGATGCTATTACCTTTTTCAGTTTACAATACAAAGCTCCTTCAATTGATAACTACAGAGGTAAAATTTTGAGCAGCTCTATTTATGAAATAAAAAGTTATTTGGATAAAAGAAGAATGACTTAAGCTACTTATGGTTGTTCAATCATTTGTGATTGTTAGAGAAATAAAAGACATGATCTTATTATTAATTTTTTGGTTTTTTTATAAAGGAGATAATGTTTTTAAAGTCTATTAAGGCATCTAGCCTTGTTAGAAATGATAATACTCTATTTTAGATATTTGATGAAGTTGGACTATAAAATATTATTCAGTTTATTGCTGACAATGATTATGCTTATAAATCAGTAGAAGAAGATTACAAAGTAAGTATAATTCTTTTTATTGGACTTCTTGTATTGCGCATTGTATTGACCTAATGTTGGAAAAATATAAAGATGCTAAGTATTTTCCTATTATTAATGAGACTATGCAGAAAGAAAACAGGTGACAAAGTTCATTTACAATCGTGCATGTGCCTTGAATTTAATGAGAAAGAATTTCACCAATGGTAAGAATTTGTGTCATCATGCTATTACAAGATTTGCTACTAATTTCTTATCACATCAATGTTTTATTTTAATGAGAAGGAGTTGAGACAGATATTTATAAGTAATAAGTGAGTTGCATCTCAACATGTTAGGTCTAATGTTGAATTGGAGGCTTTTAGAATTATACTTGAAGATAATAAATTTTGGTCCCAATGTTAATTTGTCATCATAGTTTATGGGCCTTTGGTGAGGGTACTTTGCCTGGTTGATTGTGATGTGATGTAACAATCGGTTATTTTTATGATTTCATAGAGAGGAAAAAGGAAGTAATTAAGACCAATATGAAAAATAAGACTTCTTTGTACACATCTTACCTTGCTGTCATCAATAATAAATAGGAAATGCAGCTTTACTCTCTGTTGTTTATAGTAAGGGATTTTTGAATCCTAGTGTTTATTTTAAACCAAGTTTTACAAAGAAAGTTGAAGTTAATAGGGGAATGATATGAATTATTACAACAATTATTGCCCATGAGATGATGCAAAATCTCCTAAGTTTATAAATAAAGATTTATAACGATGCAATTTAGGTGCTTCCTTCCCTTTTCTAGAGAGTCTTTTGTCTTCAATTTACCAAATGTTTCATATATAGGTCAGATACCTTTTTTATAGTTGGAGCTTTTGATGGTTGGCACAATTAACAAAATTGCCCAATTGATGTGGGCACTTCTTTTGGATACAAATTTATTTCATGTTTGTATATATGTAAAATCCCTAATCATCAACTTTGTGAGTATGAGTGTAGTCCTATCATCATTTTAGATAAATGCTCATGTAGTAGAATCTTTTAGGATAGATAATTGCAAATTAATTGATATATAATGACAAAAGGTTATATTCCAAAATTTACATCATTTAATTGCCCTTGCTGAATGAAGCCTTATTACCTTACAAGGGAAAAACAGAAGGCCATGAAAAATAAGCAGAAGACTTGTGCATAGGTATACATCACCTTTTGCTTGACTTGAGAAACTTCTGTTTATACCTCTTCTTATTGCAATGCTTACAATTGCATAATACTTTATTCAGACAGAAGCAAGGGAATACTTTCTTCTTCTTTTTTTTATTTTTATCTCACGGTGTTGGATCGTGTGGAGCAACTTTTTTTTTCTTTTTTTCTTGCTTCTTCTTCTTGTGATTCATTTAGAAACAACCTCTTTACTAGTTAGGGGTAAGGCTGTGTACTAATAGGCCTCCCCAAACCCTACGTGTTAGCAAGATTTATACTAGGTGTTGTTATTGTTGATGTTGTTGTTGTCAACATTATTGCTGCTTTTGGTGATTTTGGGACAATTGCTATTCGTCAAAGAGACAAACTTAATCTAAGTATTTTTTTTTCACTTTTGTTACTTGTTGAAAATTAATTATCGCTTTATTTTGTTTATAATTCTACTTTTGTTATCTTACAGTTGCTTGGTGAGACCAATTTGAAAGTGGCGTTCTAGAATTACAAATATTTGCAATTTGAATTCTAATTTAATGTGTGAGCGCACTAGGGTGTAAAAGGAATTAGAACACATTTGTATTTATCTATTATAAGAAAAGGAATAAATTGAAGTACAAAAGATTGAACAACTTGATATTTGTTTGATACAATTTAAAACTTCAGAAAAGGTATGTTACTATCATTATTAAGTTGGATTAATTTCTTGTAATTTATTAATAATTTAATTTAATTTTTTATTAGAACTTTTAATAGAACAAGTAGTTATGTAGATCTAATTTGCCTTCACTGTATCGACCTTTTGGCAAATTGAGTTTATGAAGAATCATGTTTAATATATGAGAGTGACTTGGAAGATCATCTTAGATGAAAAAGTATTAATATGTCATTTAGTGTGATGAATTTGAATGATGATAATGATGAAACTCCTCTTAATAATAAAAATTTTGTACTAAATGAAAATTGTAGTCAATGTGAATTAAGCGGATATTCGATTGAATGAAACTCTAGATTTTATTTCTCCTCTTTTTTTAATTTCACTTATATTTTATGTATATGTTAAATTCTATATATGTAATAAAAATATTTTTGTAAACATTTTTGTTTTAGATTTTAGTTTTAGTTAGTTGGTTCTTTATCACGAACTCTTATTATAAATTATAATAGTCAAAGAGTCATGTATATTTATTATTCTTTTTATTTGCTATTTTGAATTTTAATTTAATTATTATTTATTATATAATAAAATTGTAATATTTTAAATTTTTTGTATTGTCTTTAATTTTATATTTATACGATGATTAAATAATTTTTTTCATATTAATTATAGTTATTACGTATATGTAAAATATGTTAAAAAATAATATTAATAAAATAAATAAAATATCGTTATTTTAATTTTTATTATTATAACTTTTGTGGATATGATTGATATAACATTTTAAAATTTTACAGTACAAAGAAATTATTTTACAATTTTTAAAAAATTCAAAAATTATTTTATAAATTTAAAAGATTATCTACAACAATACCTAATATATTCCGGCGCCGACTGAGAACTCGCTGTGAATCGTAGATATTCGTAACATTGTCTATATATATTACACACAACTAAAAAACGAAAAAAAAAAACTCCTCTCTTTCTTCTCCACAGACCAACCTCTCTTACTTTGTTGTGCTTCGTTGCGCTCTGGAATTTGATTCGTTTCATTTGCTTGGGTTTTCAACTCCATTTAACGAGCCAAGGTCAGAATGATTTCTACTATTTGATATACTCATTTCTTTTAATTTCTCTTCTTTTTGTTCATTCTGTATTCTTGAATGCTCTGTTTGTTTGATTCCGGAGAATGTGGGGAACGATTTAGCTCTGTGAGTTGCCTCTGTTTCTCTGAATGTGACATTTCGCAACTGTTTTCGATGTTTAGTGGTGAGTGAATGAGTGAGGATAGGGGATTGTTGTTTTTACTTGGACCTCGACGCTCTGCTTGGGTTTTGGTACGCATACGTGTGTAAAGTATCTTTTCGTTTTCTAGATTGTTATCGCTGTTTTTTTTTTCTTTTTCAGTTTATGGGACATTTTTCGCAGTTCTTTCAAAGTTTCTTCCAGTTATCAGTTGTTTTTGCTTGGAAGTTGAACCTCTGCTTGCTCGAAAAGTGTCTATAGTCCCTCAGAATTTGTTACGGTTGGATTTATTGAGTTTTGGATGATACATTAATTTATTCTGGAAGGCTGCAATTATGCTTATTAGTGTATGACTCTTTTCGCACTGGTTCTTACTCTGATAAGATCAAGAAGATGTAGTATATGTCGTATTTTTTGACCTGTTTGACTTAAGTCGTATTAGATTTATACCTTTTTTTTGGTTACGTATGGGTCAGTTTTAAACTTGGACAGTTACTTGCTCCCCTCTCCTAGCTTCTAGATTTATCAATAGCTTACTTGAGAATAAGATTTAAATTCAACAGCATTTGATGTCACTTGTCTTATTTTAATGATTCTCTTGATTATGAAGATGTAGTGCTTGTGGCTTCAGGTATGCAACGTAAAACTGTCTCCAGGACTTGAAATTCTCTCTGTTTTTTGTGGTGTTAAAGTATGGATAATAATCCACCAGATATGTCTCTTAGAATATGAGGATTGACTGTCTTTCTTTATTTGCAATATTGAGAAATCTAAACAGTTTAGCATGTCCTAAGCAGCATCTTAAGGTCTTAACATTTGATAATGTTTTGGTGTTTCAGTTTTGCAATGTCTCACAGCTCGAGAGAAAAAACAGATATTAGGGAGTCTCAGTTGAAAGACTATAAGTGCAGGTATTATCATGAAATGAAGAGGGGGATAATCAGAGTTAAAGTTTCAAATTCACTCTACAATTGCTCCTACTGTCATGGGAGGAGGAAGGATTACCAATTAAAGGAGCTTCATCAACATGCTTCTAGTGTTGGCAGAGGCTCACGGTGGACGTCTATAAGAGAAAAAGCATGGCATTTAGCCCTGGAGGATTACCTGAAGAGGTATCTTATAGACAAAGAGACTTCAGAGTGTTACCCAAAAACTGATTCACACATTATGAATGACTACAACAAAGATCAATTGTTTGTGTGGCCTTGGGTGGGAATCATTGCAAACATCCAGACCCAATTGAATAATGGACGTCGAGTTGGGGAAAGCGGTAAAAAACTTAAAGATCAATTAGCAACCGATGGGTTTGATCTAGTTAAGGTAGATCCTTTGTGGAGCCGCCATGGGCATTCTGGGTTTGCCATTGTTGAGTTCAAGAAAGACTGGGGTGGTTTCGAGAATGCTATCATGTTTAACAAGAAATTTGAAGTCAAATGTTGTGGGAGGAAGGAATTTTTCAGCAAGCCAGCACACTATCAAAGAGATAGGCTTTATGGATGGATTGCAAGGGATGATGACTATAACTCTTGTGGTATTGTTGGTGATCATCTCAGGAAAAACGGAGATTTAAAATCTCTCTCTGAAATTGAAGCAGAGGACCAACAAAAGACTTCAAAGCTTGTTTCCAGCTTGACTAATACTTTGCAAATGAAGGATTATTGCTTGAAAGAAATGAAAGACAAGTACCATGAGACCATTACACATTTGGACCGGGTGATAGATGAAACAGATGCGATAGTCAAGTCCTACAATGAAGGTATATTTGCTGATTACTATGAGAGAAGACTTTTGACATAACCATAATCCAGTTACTCCTCTGTCATTTTGTACCTGCTACTTGAAAGATTACATTCTTAAATCATCATATCTTGTGGCACCATGTCTTAGATCTCTAAACTTTGCTGTTTAGAAATAACAAGGATGCAGCAGAATGCTCGTGATCATTTTGACAAAATATATTTAGCGCATGAGGAGGCTACGCTTCAGTTGAAATCACAGAGAAGAGAGCTGGAGCGGCGCGAGAAGCAGCTGCAACGACGACAGGCTCATAATGAAGATGAGAGAAGGAAACTTCTCCATGAGAAGAAAATGGTATATATTTTGCAAATTTTCAAGGATGGCAACTTCTGGCTATATTGAGACTTTGTAGATGACTGATTTATAATTTTACTTGTCCTTTCGATGAAGTTGTGATTTGGATCATTGATTTGCTATTAAATCCACCCCCTTACTGATTAGTGTTCTGCATATGACACTGTGTTGGCAATATAATATTGCTGTTCTTTGTGACTCTTTTAGATGGTCCTTAAAATTCTTTTTATTTTTCTATATTATGCAAAAAATTTGTTTTTCCTTTCATTTGCAGAATGAAAGGGCAACCTTGGAGCAGCAGAAGGCAGATGAAACGATCTTAAGATTAGCAAAAGAGCAAAAGGTGTATTTAACTTTCATTCCCTTGAACTGAACTAATGATAAGCATAGCTAAAAGGGTGATAGTTTTTATTAATATATTAATCTTACAAATTTTGTCTTGTGTTAACTACCGTTGGCAGATGGAAAAGGAGAAATTGCACAAGAAGATTATTCAGTTGGAAAATAAGCTTGATGCTAAACAAGCATTGGAGCTGGAGATTGAGCAACTTAAAGGTTCTTTACAAGTAATGAAACACATGGGAGATAACGAAGATGTCGAGGTCAAAAAAAAGATGAAACAAATTCAACTAGAATTGATGGACAAGCAAGAAGATCTGGAATCAAATGAGCAGCTTAATCAAACTCTAATTGTAAAGGAACGCAGAAGTAATGATGAATTGCAGGAAGCTAAGAAGGAGTTGATCAATGTGATTACTTATTTGCATACTCCACCATCAATTGATATTATAGTGACAAATCAAAAGACAATCAATAGTTCATATAGAAAGCAAAAGCAAATATGTGATTAGCCAAGTTAGAATATGAAGTACTAAAAATTTCTCTTCCTATATGTTATGTTAATGGTGGGTTAACGTCTATGTTCCTGTGAAATTCTAAAATTCTTGATTCACAGGGTCTAAAGGAAATTAAGGCTTGTGCTATTGGAGTCAAGAAGATGGGAGAGCTCGATGGTACAGTGTTTTATAATGCAGTGAAAGAACAATTTCCTAAAGGAGAAGCAGAACTGAAAGCGGTGGAGTTGTGTTCAATTTGGGAAAACCACATTAGAGATTCAGGCTGGTTTCCTTTTAGGATAATCACTGATGAGGAAGGAAAAACCAAGGTATGCATCGAATGATCCAAACTGATCGCTTAATGGCATTTATTTCTTTAGGTATTCTTGTCTTGCCTAGTTTCATAGTTATTATATGGACAAATAAATGTTAAGATGCAACTAGATTGTAATCACTTCTACATACTCACAGTCCGCCTAATCTTTATTCACTAATTTTCTCCCTAATACCTTGGACAGAGGTTGTTAATTATTTAACATGATGTTACTGTATACATAAGATAAGATGGATAACAAATATTACTTTAAGTTCCAGCTGGAAGGTGTAGTATTGGATCAGATCTTTTGGCTTTAAGATTAGATACTCTTCATCTCATTCCGTTTTAGAGAGTTGTCAGGATTATGTAGAAAAGGTACTATTTCCTAAACTTGTTTCTTCCACTTCTTCGTACAACTGGCCTCTTCTTTGACTGTGTTCCTTTTGTTTTCGTTATGATGTATACAATTTTGAAGATAACTTTTCATCTATTTATTATCAGCAAACCAACCAACTTCTACTCCTGTCTTTTCTGTTCATTCTTCCCCAATTCAGTTAGTTCATATTCTGTTGCACTATGTAGGAAATAATCAAGGAAGATGATGAGAAGCTGAAAAGACTGAAAAATGAGCTTAATGATGAAGTTTATAATGCTGTGACAACAGCTTTAAAGGAACTGAACGAGTATAACCCAAGCGGTAGATACATGGTATCTGAGTTGTGGAATTTCTCGTTGCAAAGGAAGGCAACGCTGGAGGAAGCAATAGAACATATATGCCAACAGTGGAGGCTGCATAAACGGAGGAGAACCTGAGCAATGCAAGACCAACTTTACTTATGGGTATATAAACGTGAAACAGAGTATTCGTGTTTACATTTTCTATTTCATGTTTTTCCTTTTTGAAGTTACATCTGAAGGAAATGATGATCAGATGAAGTAAAAATCTATTCCACTAGTTCCCCATGCATGTCTCCGGTGCTACATGCAAATCATTCAAAATGCTTACAAGTACAGCAAAACTTAGTTTTCATCCGCATAAATTAGTATGTTCCTTGTGTCATGAAGCTAATTACTAGTAAATTTTTTGCAAGTAGATGTTGTGAAACGAGGTGCATCCTTTGATGGACAAAAACATGACCCATTCTCCAGCCAAAACCTTCAATGAAGAAGTCTTCTTTTTGTCTTCTGCAGCGATTGCAGTTAGAAGTTCCTCTAGTTAAGCACTTTGAATCAAGTTGGTTTTAATGTTGATCCATTAGGCTGCAATTGGTACCTTCGACTTTAGTTTGACTTGGTGGCAGGGAAGCACTTTCATAAGTTTTCATTGAACTAGCATGATATTTTGCGTTAAAGTATAAGAATAGGTGAAAGGATGTAAAACAATGGTATTATATTATAAGAGACTAAAGGTGATTTGTATCTAAATATTTCATAAAAAGTTTAAATAAAATTTTATTGTTATTTTTATATTATCTTATATCATAATGTTACTAAAATGGTATTTACTATGTCCTAATAAGGTTCAAAAGTTGTATAAAAAATAATGGTAGGAATTTATTTAAACTTTTTATAAAATGTTGGAATCTTTAATTTTTTGCTTAGTAGTAATGTCAACCTGAATCCTTAATTTTTTTGTTTAGCAGACATGTCAACTTGAATCCTTAATTTTTTGTTTAGTATTTAATGAATGTTCCTTTATATTTTTAGTTAGTTATTGGATATTTTTGTTTATTAAGAGTTGTGAGTACTTTTATTCTTTATCAAACTGTAAACATGTCAAAGGATTATTTCTTTGTGGCATTCAATTACTTAATGAATTGATTCTTAATAATAGCCTTGGGATCAAGGAGTGGATAACAATATTGGCAATATCAAAATGACCATATCTTTCTTTAACGGTAAGATTCATCCCAAAGCTTATTTGGACTAGGAGATAAAAGTATAATTGATCATTGATTATCATAAAGGTAAAGTTGGTAGAAATAGAGTTCACTAATTATATTATTACTTAAAATATGGGTTAGAGAGAGATTCTCCTACCTCTCTCTAGATGCATCATAGGTATGTTTGGATTCCGATCTTCTTAATTTGCTTGCTTGTTTTTCATTTACAAGCCTTCCCTTCTTCGATCCCCTGCTCACTGTTTGCTTAATGTGCTTGCTTGATTTTCATCATGTTCATTGCCTAACCCTTCCCTTCTTCGATCCCCTACTCACTTCCTGCTTAATGTGCTTGCTTGATTCTCATCCTACTCATTGCCTGCTTCTGGTTTTCCTATAACTAGGGGCATTATAGTATTTCTCACCAAAAAACCCCTTCTCACCTTCACTTCTTTACCATTTTTAACTACTTTTTATCAGCCCTTCTTTTTGTAAAGCTGTTATTTTCCATTTTAAGCACAATGCTTAACACTTCAGCCTTAAACACTTCTGAATTTTCACCTTTGCCCCCTTTCGTCATTGATCCTTCCCCTTTAACCTAATTTGCATTCCTTCCCCAAAAAACATGGAAGCAAGTGGTAGGAGATCATCTCACAACGAACCTATCCTTTAATTTACTGCAAGAATTGGATAGGAAGTCTGTTGTTTGTCCTGAGATTAAAACTCTTCAAGAGGGAGCCTGTAGTTGGGAATCCACAGTCGTTGGATTTTTCTTTGATCAATGGCTAACTTTTCCTATTATATAACGATGGGCTAACAAACTATGGAAAAACAAAGGTTTAACAGATACTTTTAGAAGACAACCTCATCCTATTCTCATTCTCCTTAAGCTTTGAAGCTTATAAATTACTTGAAGAGGGCCCATGACATCTAGGCAACCAACCCATTTTCTTACAAACTTGGTAGCCCAGTTTAAGTTTAGAAATTATCAAGATTTAAAATGTCCCACTTTGGATAAATTTCATAGTGTACCCCTCGAATATTGGACCACTCAAGGTTAAGTTCGTTAGCTAGCTACAATGGAAAACCTCTATGCATGGATGAAAACACTGCCAAGAAAAGGAGAATAGGATATGCTAGAATATATGTCAGCACTGAACTCTCAAAGGAGCTCCCTAATTGGGTGAAGACAACAAACTATGGAAGATACCATTGCTATCTCTTATTATTGGAAGCCACCTTCCAAGTTATAAGGGAAGATTTGGAGAGCTACAGGGAAAACCTTCAAATCTGGAAGTTACCAGGAACTTATGGGTGAAGTGAATCACACGTTAATAAAGACTTAATAATCGATATACAAATGCACAAGAAGGGGGGTTGAATTGTGTATTCTTTTTCACTAATCCC
>JANZLC010000200.1:13805384-13833418 GCA_026413385.1 Erythroxylum gracilipes
AAAATTCCACCCCCCCCCCCCCTTCTTGTGCATTTTGTATATTGTACGTAAAGACTATACTAACAAGTGATTTACTTCATAAAAAATTTTGCACACAATGTCTACCTTTGAAAGATCACTGTGCAGCTGTTAAGTGGATTATATGATACTTAAAAGGTACAATTAATATTTTCTTGGTTTATGGTTTTGATGATTCTACTAGTGGTGTTGTCATTTTTACTTATTCTAATTATGGTGGAGATCTCTTCATAAAGAGTTCCTTAACATGTTATATCTTTTCCCTCTTTGGATATGTGATTACAAAGTAACGCTTCAAGATACATTTACTTTATCAATAATAGAATTAGCATACAGTAATTAACTGAAGGGGTTAAAAAAGGCATATGGTTGTGTGATCTTAGTGATAGTTTGGCTATGGATTTATAAAACTCTATTATTTACTACGATGGTTAGAGTGTGTTAAGTTTGATTAAAAATCATGACTATTATAAGAGAACAAAATATACTGATGTTAGATAGAATTTCATTCAAGATATTGTTGAGAATAATGTGTTTTCCATATATAAAATGGCCATTTTTGATAACTTAGCAGCTATGTTGACAAAGTCATTGCTTATATCAAAGTTTAAGTATTGCTTAGGTAGATGAATGTTCATATAGATTAAAACCCTTAAGGATGTATGTGGCAAATTTGATTATTAATTTAATAATAGAGAATTCAAATTAAGGGAAATAACTATGAGATATGCCTTGAATTTTATAATGGTTCAAACCTATTTATAACCTGATCTGAAATTTTCGGTATTACAACCCAAATGAGATTATTTTCAGAGGTCCATGGTAATATCAAAGGATGAGACATATGGACTAGTATTTTATATTATATAATTAGTGAAATATGACATAATTTACACTTTATATTGTTTTCTTATAATAAAAAAAATCTATCACCCTACTCATAATTGTAAGTCACATTAATTTAATCATGTAAATTTTGTATTTTTATTCATTTTTCCTATATTTTATTTATATGACATAGAGAAAGGGAGATATTATTTTATTTTTAACCTTTTTATATTGAGAGTAACCATACGATTAGTTGGAATTGGATGTGTATTACGTCTCTCTAAGTTCTTTATTTGAATTTGTAAAACCTGAATTCTCTTAACCCTAAATTATATCAATTCTTTAAAAATAATTGCTATGAAAATATATGCATTCATTTTTAGCATTTTAATCACTTCATAATTTCATGAGTTTAGACGATATTACTTTCTTATACTGAACATTTAAAAAATGAAATGTAATTCATTCATTCATATATGATCAAAATTTTTTCTTACAAAAGAGTCTATTGTTCCATCATATTTTAAGGAAATATGTAGCCTATCTTTTAATATTTTGTGGCTTTTAAATGCTAGATTTCTTGACTGTCCACACATAACATCCAATCTTACTCCTTATTCTTTGCCTATATCTCACTTTATTGTTGATGACTCTGGACTTTCATGTTCTTTCTCTAAACAGATTAGTGCTTTCCTAGTTTGGGTTAGCACCTTACTTCACATGCCTTCGGATTACTCCAAAAGGAATTGGATCCAAGCTTTTTTGCTTCTTTCTTCTATACGTGATCTTTGATAAGTTACACGTATGTTCAGCTTATATGATTTAGTTTCATTTGATGATCAGTTTTTTTCTACTTTGCTAAAACACTTTTCTTATCCAATGCATAAATTATATTTTCATCATAGTTCCCTCATTTTTTATAATTCTTAACTATTGCTTGGTATATAGGACAAAGGCATCCTCCATTTCATAGTAATGTCTAATTTGTTCACTAGCTACCTCTAATATGAGATTAGCTACTCTTTTATGTAGTTAATAGCTATTAATGTAAAGCATTAGGCTTATCTTAAATTTTTAATAAAGATTTATGTGATTCCTTTCAATTAATATATTGAAAATCATGTCATATAAAACCAATTATCTAGTATGCTTCTTTCTTCTTATGATTTTTATAACACCATAGTATCAAATACTAGTTAAGCTTTTGTTTTGTGCCTATATATTAGAGGTATATTAGTGTTCAAAAAATATATGGAGCTTTGTTTCTTCCTCCTGCTTACAAAGCAAATATAATTTTGACACTGAGAAACTTCTTCACCTTTGCAAGTTTGCTTAGATTCTCTTTAACAGCTAACAATAAGACTATAGATGCTGATAAAGAAGCATGGTTATTTTAGACCATTTGGTGTTATGGAACTTTACTACTTCCTCCCTTCAGTAACTCTCTATAGGATTTGTTAGTAAAAATTCCTTATTTACTGTTCTTCCATTAAATCTAGTCCTCCTTATCCAGATTCAGTTGAAATGATAGTGTATAAGCACAATTTAAGCACATCAGAGTGTTCCTATACATTGATAATAATTATTGAACTAATGATTCTTTTAGTATTAATCTCTTTATTGGATCAAGCTCAAGAACCTAATAGAGAGGACCAAAACTAGTCCATCTATCATTCTAGAAGGAGGTATTCCTTCCATTGCCTGTTTGATGCACAAAATGTTCCTTAAATGTTTCCTTGAGTCTGAATATTTTAATTATGGTTTGCATTAGTCATCTTTTGGTTTGAATAGCTAAACATTTTAATGTCTTAAGTAGAATTCATGGATCTATCGCACCCACAATAAGTTTTTTTCAACAAGTATTCTCCACACTCTCTTCATCATCAAGGTCTGGTTTATGATACTAACTAGTAGAATGTCAAAACCTCCCTCCTTTTTATCTCTACGAATTTCACTTTATTTTATTTTATCCACATATTTCCCTTTAATACCTCCTTTTCATAATAATCTTTTCAGAAATTGCTTTTATACTCTTATAGATATTCTCTGGAATCTGTAAGTGATACCACCAGTATATATACAAGTTTTTAAGGTTACTCTAATAACTTTTATTCTACCTATCGTTGATAGACACTGAAAGTTCTAGCTAGATATCCTTGACTTAATATTGTCTATAAGAGGTTATAATTTCCTATTGGAGGATCTATTTATAGTTATTAGAAATCTTAACAACAAAAAGGAGGGTTGGATAACTTGATTCATATGATACTAGCTAACCATCATGTTATTCCTCTTGCACTAGTTGATACAATGAGTGTGCTTTTATGTTTATTAATGACTAATCCTGATAATGATTTGAAGGTATTCAAAGTTGTCATTAGAATGTGAATGGAATTAGGATAAGCCTTGGAAAACTAGATTAAGTCATCAATATAAGAGGGGCTTGCAATTCTCATCCCTTTACACTTTAAACGAAATCTAAAAATCTATTCCATGTTGATCATGTTTTTAGTTAATCTCACTAACATCTCTAATGCTAGTTTGAGGAGATATGGGATAAAGGATCCCCCTATCTCATTCCCCATGGACCATTCATAATCTTATTTGGCTCTTCATTGATTAGGACACCTTATGAAGTAGTGTTGATACAATATAAGAACCAATGAATAAATAGGTTAGGAAAACCAAATGCTACTAGTGTATTATTCATAAATTTCTAGTATAAGGAATCATAAGATTTATGAAAATTGATTTTAATCATATAACTCTTTCTTCAATTCTTTCATTATGTAGTTTTTGTGGAGTTCTTAGATCATGAGAATATTATCTCCTATAAACTTCCCTTTTATGTAGGCTTGTTAAGTGGAGTCCACTAGATGACCCAATGATGGCTTCAATCTTTTGTCTAGGATCTTTACAGTTACTTTATATATAATATTGCAAGAAGAGATAGGTCAATATTCCTTTAGAGTGTTTGGGGAATGCATCTTAAGAAAAAACATATTTTTTGTTAAATTCTTTCAACATTCTACCATTCTCAAAAAATTCCTTCACAAAACTAACCACCATAGTCTTTGTATGGTTCTATGTTTTTTTTAAGAAAATTGAATTCATTAGGACTTGGTGATTTGTTGGGATCTAAAGAAAATAAGATCCTTTCCATTTTACTTGCTTTAATATGTTTTATGAGATTGCTCACTATATTACTCAAAATTTTATTCACATTGAAGGATTTTAGTATAGTCATAATGAATAAGCCTCTATATTTGATCCAATTGACTCAAAGAACAATATGTGTGCTTCTTAGTTTTCAAAAACAAATCTCTACCTTCTACTCTTAGGGAGGAGATACTATCATACTTCCTTCTAGTTTGAATTGCTTAATAAAAATGTTATTTTTTCATATCCTTATTGGTTAGCATAACATTCTTGACCTTTGTTTGATCAGTAAAATGTCATTTTCATCCATTTAGTTATAATGCATCATAAGTTTCTTTTCCTTTTATTACAAATCTATATTCTAAGGATTTTTATAGACAGCTTTCTAAATTGAATCCAGCTTGCACTTTGCCTCATCTACTACTTTGTGATTATACAACTTCCTTTTGCTCCTTTTTTTTTAGTTCCTTTTTAATAGCTTAAAACTTCTTGATGTATTTCAACAACTTGTTTCGACTCACGTGTTCTTAAAAGGATGATTCAAACCTTCTATCTCAAGTAGGTAGTTATTAAAATGATCATAAATTTTCTAATATGTTGATTGAAAATATTTTGGACCAAAATAGGTGTATGATTTAATAGTATATGATTATAAAAGCTTACTTTAATTTCAGAGAATGTCTTAACCAGTGGATATTGATTAATGCTCTATTTAGGTTTTTTTTCTTATGAAATGACGGCCCTGTTTCTTATTATTCCATATAAATAATAACCTTGCATTTTGAGGTTAACTATTTAAGCATTGTAGTAAGATTCCAATAGCTCATCTGAATGATTTTTAACATTAAAGTTGTCCTCTACTTATGATGTGCTCATCATACAATTAAAGTCCCACATAATTAACCATGGCTCATCCATAAACTCTCCTATTTGCTTAATCCTATTCTATAGAAAGATTCTTTGAATGAAAAGTTAAAGACATATACAAAGCTTAGAAAAATTATTGTTGTGTTGTTTTACATTTTAAATTAGAGATGAATTAGTTGTTCTTCTATTTCCATTAATGATACTTCAACTACTTAAGGATCATATAAGATGATCCTTCCATTATAGTGTTTAGAGTGATTTGAGATGATAGGACACTACTTCCTCATAATTTTTTGAAACTCTTGCATTTATTCTCTTTAATTTTTGTTTCCAAATGCCCCATGATGAAGTTTATGCTCCTTCATAAAATCAATTAGCATATGTTGTTATTGGGGTTATTGGGCCCTCTTGTGTTATATGCCAATATGTTCATTTAGTTCTCAAATTTGGTGTTTTCTTCTTCCTTTTGGATCATTTCCTAGTCACTCTTTGAAAGCTTTCTTTAGTTTTCATGCTCAAGCTAGTTCTCTTATTGTGTATTTTTTGGGAATTTCCCTACTATTTTCCTTAGCAGTTGAAGACTAAAACTTCATATTCCTCATTTCCTTCTCTTATTATGTATAGTTTATATTTTCTTTTGGATTGTCCTAATTTCGTTATTAGAATCCTTAACATAAAGTTATGTTGCTTCTTTGTTTACATTGCTCTCCTCATATGTATCATTCTCCACTTATTCAAAAGCTACAAGGTTCATTTCAATTTGTTTGATTGCACCCTTATCATTGTTTTGTTTCTGATGCTCATTTGTTCCTTTTGTTTCTTTCTTAGGATTAGCTTTACTGAATTTGTTTCTTAACTCATTAAAATAAGAATAAGTGCAAGTTTTTAATATCTTCCCCGTTGGTCGTTATTTATATTGGTCTCCAATTTTAGGAGAACAAAGCATAATCTTCAAAGAAGCTGTTAGCTTTATCAAACTTTTGTAATGGAATAGTTTCAGGTTGTTATTTGTTAACATTAGTTAGCATACACACCCTTGCATAATTAATTCTAATCATTGTGACTTCAGTCTTATATAGGCATATTGGCTTCCAACATAGCTACCTAAAAGACATAATCCATCTATTGTCCAATACTCTGTATGTTATGCATATTTATCTAGATGGGAAAATGATTTTGTCTAAGATCTGAGAGTTTATTCCCAAGTTTCCAAGACTATAGCATAATAGGTTTGGAATTAAAGTGCTAGTAACCACTCTGCAGAACTTTATAGATTAATTATGTGGAGGAAAAACTTAATAAGAACATGTTTCCATCATTCTATAGTATCTCCTACAACCATATATTCTTCCACTGAATTCTAGCCCAAGCATTTATTATTAGATAAGAGTGCTTATTTTACCTTTTAAAAAATCCTTTAAAAGAGCTCTCCCACTTTAAAGTAGCATCTTTTAATATGCATGCACTTGAAGCTATAATGATTATTTCCATCCAATGAAGCTATTAGAGGGTAGTAATGGAAATCGGTTGCACAAGCATTATCTTTTAGAACGTACTTCCATGTTCTTTTAAAAGTAGCTTAGTGTTTTGAGTGATTTGGACATTCGTTTTGCTTCAAATTTGACTAATTATAGGAAGATTCAATACCTTTAGCATGATTTGAATCCTCAAGCATAGACCCTAAGAGAGGTAAATTTTCAAGTTCAAGAATTGAGGATTTTGACAAATGATGAAGATGGTGAAAAGGTGAATCTAAAGCAAGTTACCAGAAAATGAATAGAAAAAGGGCAGGAGAAGAGAAAAAGATCGAAAATGAGTTCCCTAGCTAACCAAAACAAGTGATGGATGAGAGTGCTCTGAATGAACTAGGATGTTACCACTATATATAGAAACAAGCTCACAAGAAGTAAGACACAAGTTGGGATATTGCTTTAATAATTAGAGGAGACTAGAGTAGTGAATTAAGAAAGAAGATATTAGGGACCATAAAAGTAGATAAGGAGCAAGAGTTTGAGGCCATTAGAGCAGAGGAGAAGAGTAAGAATATTGTAAGTTATAATTGAAGCCATGAACACCAAGCACAGTATTAAGAAAGGTTAAACAGAAGATGAAGCTTCTCTCTCTAAAAAGCTATGTTAGTAAGATGTTCAAATTTATCACTTATCTCGTAGTGACCATTAATGCTCTTATTATGATCACTTCATTTTTAACATAAAACATTAATTAATATATCTATGGGTTACTTTTTACGCAAGCAAACTTTTTTTCTCATAACTTCATTTCCTTGACATTATGTTAAATTTCGTATTTGGAGTAGGTTATTTGCAAGTTTGATTGGAATGAAACAAATTAAGTCTTAAAGTTTCATATACAAAGAGAGACTCCATTTTTAATCCAATAACACATAAGTTATAAAGATTCTTTCTTCTTATGTGTATAAACCATTTTTTAATCTTTTTTCATTAAGTTCTGAGTAGTCATAGAGACCATGTAAATTATACCATTAGCAGTTTAAGAAAACATCATCTTTTAGGCAAAAGTTGAAAAAAAATACATGCCAAGAAAAAGAAGAAGAAGAAACTCTAATAGGTATATATTCTTAGTGAAAATAATTGGTGAACAACGAATCTCTTACTAAAGCATGATGTTTTATATTCATATTGAAATACACATAATCTTCCATTTACTAAGGTACACTAAGGGTGTCTTCAATAAATTTACTTGAGCAAGTTGTACAAGAAAGTAAGCATACACTAAAGAACGAAGAACGTAGACAAAAGGCAAGTGATGGATGGGGATTTTACATTTTATCATAAAACCTATATATAATATGTGGCTCATTGATAATTATGGTTTTAATAATATTAAGTGATAAATTCTGATTGGTAAATTTGATTAAGTAAGATAAGGTTTTATTTTTAAACTTACCGTTTAATGGGAACGATTAAGATATCCTTATTTCATAAAAATTGGTCCTCTCTCTCGTCCACACACCTCTCTTTACATTTTCACCATCAAAAAATAGGATTACTGAAGGAAAGAGGAGAGAAATCAAGTTTCTCTATATTTAACCATTTGGAAGGGTTTTTCTTAATTATGATTAAACTAAACTCATAGATCAAGGTATGTAATTACTATTTTATATTTTGGTGTAAAACATATAATTTTAAGATCTAGATTAAAGGAATATTGCAATTATGTCTATGCAATAAATTATGCTTACATTTGGTATCAGAGCCTAGCTCTAAATTTTATGGTTTTTCCGTTAAAGATATGTTTAATTCATATTATTTCCATATAAATGCTTGTTAAATTTTACTGTTATTAAAAATTTCTTCGTATCTCATACTTATGATTTTCGAGTAAAAATAAAGTTTACACTTCAAGATTTGAAATTGTAGAAGGTACAAACGTTATGAGTAAATGGAAAAGTAAAACAGGGATTAAGAAGGGTTATACCTTTGACATTATAGCTTTATAATATATTTTTCTTGATTTTGTGTATGACTATAGTGCATATATATATATATATATATATTGTTTATTTAATTAGAGAAGATGGCTTTGGCTTTATAAAATATTTTTTCTCATTGATTTCCTTGTATGCATTGAAGAATAAATGGGGTCAAATTAAGCAAACCTTTGTGGATTGGAATTATTAGAAATATCGTTTGTTACCAAGGCTACATGTAAATACTATTTTGTTTTATTTTACCAATTTTTGTGTATAAACATATTAAGTCTATTTGTTTATAGATTGTATTATGTGTACTGCTTGAAACATGGATGAAGCTTATTGTTATATGAAATTTGCCGAACCCATATGTATGAGGGCTATTTTTTTTATAGTATTGTTATTTTAAGATGATGTAAGTGGGCATGTGCATTGATGATTAAGGTATGATTTATTTATGCATATGCATAATTTTAATACTCTTATTTATGATAGTTTGTTAGTCACCAAAGTGGCCAAGCTTTGGTGATTAATGGATATTAATTTATGAAATATTTTAATTCAATTACTCATGATTTATGGATGCTTATTAAGAAAAATGATATAATGAATTCATTGGTATTTGAAGTTCACAAATTATAAAATATTTCAGGATTACACAAAGGTTAATTAATTAATTTTATAATTTATGGACATGAACTGTTAATTTATATGCTTAGAATGAATGTGTTTATTATATCCAAAGATAGCTAGCATGTTTACTAAAGGTATATTTAAATAACAATTAAGTAATATAAAATTAGTATCATTATTATAATTATGGTATGTCTTAGAATCGCCCAAAGGAGATCTTAGATATACACTAAATGTTTTATGTGGAATAATTGTTTTGGAGCTGATTTAAGTGCTAAGTTTTATGAATCAAAGAATTAATGTGTGAGCATTCTGTTATGTTTTGCAATTTTTTTCTTGTTAACTTTAATTTTGTTGCTTCATCTATTCCATCCTTTAATGAATTAAATTACTTTGACTAGTGTGAACATGTCCAATTTCACCCTGTTGTATTGGGCCTTGATTTGGCACTCCAAGTTGAGAAACCATCTACTATTACTGATGCAAGCACTACCGATGAGAAATCTATCTATAAAGCTTGGGAAAGATTAAACAGATTGACCTTAATGTTTATGCCAATGACTGTTGCTAATAACATTAAGAAAACTCTTCCCAACACTAAAATTGCTAAAGAATTTATGAAATTTATGGAAAAGCTTTCCCAAACTACTGATAAGTCATTTGTGGGGACATTAATGGCTAAGTTGCCCGTTATAAAGTTTGATGGTTTACGAAGCATGTATGAACATGTCATTAAAATGAAAAATATAGCAGCAAGACTAAAGACATTGGGAATGAATGTTGATGAATTTTTCCTAGTACAATTCATTCTTAATTCATTGTCTCCTAAGCATTATGGGACATTCCAAATGAATTATAACACTATAAAAGATAAGTGGAATGTGAATGAATTGACCAATATGCTTGTTCAAGAGGAGACATGGCTTAAGAATCAGGGGACCCATACCATTAATTTGGTAGGTCATCAAAGAGCTAGAAAGAAGCCCAAAAGGAATTATTGCAAAGGCAAGGCCAAGCAAGGATAACTTAAAGTTAATGAATCCTCTAGTCAAGTTCATAAGAAGGAATATAAAGGTAATAGATGCCATTTTTTTTAATAAACTTGGGCATTATGAGAAAGATTGCCTACAACATAAAGGTTTCTTAGAAAAGAAAGGTAAGCTTAGTTCTTTAGTATGTTTTGAATCTAATTTGGCTGAAGTTCCTTATAATACTTGGTGGATTGATTTTGGTTATACCACTCATGTTTTGAGTACCTTGCAGGGATTCCTTACAACCCAAACGAAAAGTTTGTTTTGAAGGGGAACTATGTCAAAGCTCTAGTTGAAGCCATAGGAACTTATCATTTGATTTTAGATACTGGGCATCATTTAGATTTGTTATAGACACTTTATGCACCTTCTGTTTCCCATAATTTAGTTTCCTTATTCAAACTTTATTATGTTAGTTATACTTTCAAATTTGGGAATGGATGTTTTAGTTTATTTAAAAATAATTGTTTTATTGGTTATGGTATTCTTTATAATAGCCTACATAAGTTAAATCTTGATAACCTTTTGGCTGAAACCCTAATAACCCTGCATCATAATGTTGGTACTAAACGTGGTTTAATTAATAAAAGTTCAACTTTCTTGTGACATAAAGGTTTAGGTCATATTTTCAAAGAAAGAACATAAAGACCGGTAAAGAATGAAATTTTACCAAATTCGGACTTTATTGATTTTGATGTGTGTGTGGGTTACACTAAGGGAAAGCAAACCAAACACACACAAAAAGAAGCCACAAGAAGCACACAACTTTTTGAAATTATACACACTGATATATGTGGGCCTTTTGATGTTCTGTCTTTTAGTGGAGAAAATAATTTCATCACCTTTATTGATGAATTTTCATATTATGGATATATCTATTTATTACATGAGAAGACTCAAGAAAAAAAATATGTTAGAGGTATTTGTTCATGAGGTGGAAAGGAAATTAGATAGAGAGGTGAAAATTGTCAGATCTAACCGAGGTAATGAATTTTATGGCAAATATAATAAGTCATGACAAGGCCCAGTTCCATTTACCAAATTTCTTGAAAAGCATGGTATATGTTCTCAATACACAATGCCAGGTACACCATAACAAAATCATGTGGTAGAAAGATTTAATCGTACATTAATGGATATGGTTATGAGTATGTTAAGTAATTCGTCTTTACCCCTAACATTTTGGATGCATGCATTGAGGTCCATTATTTACCTGTTAAATAGGATTCCTAGTAAGGAACTTCCAAAGACTCCTTTTGAACTATTGACTGGAAGGAAACCTAGTCTAAGACACCTATATGTTTAGGGTTACCTGACAGAAGTAAGAATTTATAATCAACATGAAAATAAATTTAATGCAAGAACAATTAATGGATTTTTTATTAGTTATCTAGAAAGGTCTAAACTAATGGGAGTGTTAAAAGACCACGTAATGTAGTTATTGAAGAAATAAAAGTTCAAGTTCCCCTACCGACTTCTTCAATACATATTAATCCTATGCTTGTAGAATAGTTTGAAAATTTACAGGAGCAATAAATAAATGATCAAACACTTCATGAAGAGACTGTAGTTAATGAACCTAATAAACAATGCAATTAATGTTCCAATTGTAGAAAACCCATAAGAAATTGCATTAAAAAGGTCTCAAAGACTTATAAAACCAGTTGTTTCTAATGATTATGTGGAATATCTACAAGAGTTAGAATTTGACTTAAACAATAAAGATGATCCAGTTTTGTTTTCACAAGCCGTTGAAAGTGTTAATTCTACTAAATGGATTGATGCTATGAAAGAAGAGTTGAAGTCTATAGAGTATAATGAAGTTTAGAATTTAGTCAAGTTGCCTGAAGGTTGTAAGAGAGTCAGATGTAAATGGCTTTTTAAGACTAAACGTGACTCTTATGGCGATATTAAAAGATATAAAGCTAGACTTGTTGCTAAAGATTATACTAAGAAAGGTGGCATTGATATAAGGATATTTTCACTTGTTTCAAAGAAAGACTCCTTAAGATTTATTATGGCACTGATGGCTCATTATGATTTAGAGTTGCATCAAATAGATATGAAACCTTTCTTAATGGTAATTTAGAGGAAGACGTGTATATAGATAAACCTAAAGGCTTTTCAATTGAAGGAAAGGAAGATATGGTGTGTAAACTTAAGAAATCGATATATGGACTTAAGCAAGCCTCCGATAATGGTATCTTAAGTTCAATGATACTATTACCTCCTTTGGATTTAAAGAAAACATTGTTGATCGGTGTATATATCTAAAAATCAATATAAGTAAGTTCACATTTTTTGTACTTTTTTATGATATCTTGTTAGCTACTAATGATCTTGGTTTAATACAAAACACCAAGAAATTTCTCTCTAAAAATTTTGAAATGAAAGATATGGGAGAAGCCAATTATGTGATAGGAAGTGAATATTATGTGACAGATCACAAGGGCTATTAGACTTATCTCAAAAAGCTTATATTAATAAGGTCTTTAAGAGATTTAGCATGAAAAATTGTTCTACAAGTGTGGTTCCAATTCAGAACAGAGACAAGTTTAGTCTTAACTAATGCCTAAAGAATGAATTGGAACATAAGCAAATGGCAAACCTTCCTCATTCATCAATTGTTGGAAGCCTAATGTATGCTCAAACTTGCATTAGAATAGACATTAGCTTTGCTACCAGCATGATGGGCATGTATTAAAGTAATCCTGAATTGGATCATTGGAAAGCTACAAAGAAAGTTTTGAGATATCTTCAAGGTACTAAAGATCATATACTCATTTATAGGAGATTCAATCATCTGGAAGTGATTGGATATTCATTTTCAAATTATGCCGGTTGCATTTATACCATAAAATCCATTTTGGCTACCTTTTCTTATTAGCTAGAGGAACTATTTCTTAAAAAAGTGTTAAGCAACCTATCATTGTTGTTTCCATTATAGAAGCTAAATTTGTAGCATGTTTTGAAGCTATAAGTCAAGGATTATAGTTGCAGAGCTTTATTTCAAGACTTGGAGTTGTTGATAGTATTTCCAAGCCACTGAAAATTTAATGTGATAATTCTGCAATACGTTTCTTTTCAAAGAACAATAAGTATTCAAAAGGTGCTAAATATATGGAATTAAAATACTTGTTTGTTAAAGAACAAGTTCAGAAATAAAAAGCTTCAATTCAACATATTGGCACTAATTATATGATTGCAGATCCTTTGAGCAAAGGATTGGCACTGAAAGACTTTAAAGAAAATGTTGAAAGAATGTGTATTATTGGATATCATTTTTGAGATTTATGATATTTGTATTTTGACGCTGTGAGCTCACTTATGTTTATGTTTCTATTAATCCTATTTTATAGTTTACATTTATGAATAAATTATGTATAAAGGATTTATCTTTAAATAAGACATTATTGTTGAACCATTAATTTGTTTCTTATTTATGAATCATATTAAATAAAGCGCTAATATTGTAGTACGTGGAAGGAATTATGTCGTTTGTTTAGATGTGAAACTGCAACGACTCTTATTAATATCTTTGTTTGATTATGATTTATGATATAATCAACATTAAATAATTTAACAATGTTTATATGCAGAATGTTTATTTATTATTAAACCATGATATGACGTATTTTTAATTAATGAGCCAAATAGGAGAATGTAAAACCTATATATAATATGTGGCTCATTAATAATTATGGTTTTAATAATACTAAATGTTGAATTCTGATTAGTTAATTTGATTAAGTAAGATAAGGTTTTATTTTTAAACTTACCAGTTGATGGGAACGGTTAAGATATCCTTATTTCATAGAAACTGGTCCTCTCTGTCTGACAAGCCCTATCATGTAATGACTAGGTGACCTGCCTGACATTCCAAGATGGCTGTCCAGTTGATATCTGAGTTGACCATAAAGTTCCCGTGAAGCTAAGCCTATTGCCTTTGTTAAGGAAATGCTTCAATTCACAATACGAAATGTAAACAGTGGAGTTTGGTTTTTCAGTTTATTAAAAATTTCAGCAATACAACGACTATATTTTGACATCCAAAAATTTCAAAGTCCCTATAAAAGTTCAAAACACTTCTATTATCACATCAATATCTCAACTCCAAAATCATGGACTTAAAATCCACTCACAATAGTTACATCAATAAACTTTGAAAAGCTAAAACAAAATCATGCATTCCATTTAAAAAATCCTTTATACACATCTATTCTTTAAACAAATGTACTTTCCAAAACAAATACAAAGATATACAGTAGTTCTAAAAAATTTCTACAAGGCAAAATAAAAATGCCTACCCAACAGCACTTGACGAAGTTGACTATTCGCAAGGTGGAGTCCCTACTACTAAAGCCCTGAGCGTGCACCTGGAAGATTTTATTTAAAAATAGAAAATCAAGGGTGAACTAAACGAGCTCAGTGAGTGTTATTAGTTTCCAGTAAAAAACATTTATACAAATATTAACCTCCATAAAAGGAAACAATTTCTTTTCTTTTCAAGTAATAGGTAATGTTCTTACAAAATACATTCTTTTCTTTTCATAAGATCAATGCATACGTAAAACAAAACATATATATTTTTCTAAGATCAAGTTCCAATTTTCTTCTAAAGTAAACAGTGATGGCAAGCAATACTTTCATGAACTTTCTTTTTAAAACATAACCTACCACTAATTTTCTTTTCCATATGGTACCCTTACGTGTAAAGCCGCAAAACTGGTTCTGCATTGGTTACCCGTACCTAGTTAACCTCTATATATTGATTGTTATAAAGCTAGTTCTGCATCGCTTACCCATAACGATGCTAGCACTATATATAAATCAGTGGTTACGAAGTTGGGTTTACATCACTTACCCGTAACAGTGCTAGCATAATATATACTCCACACATGCAAAGGGCAACTTATAGGACATATTGACAGACACAACACCACCCATGTTAGTGACAGAACCCCCTAAACACCGCCATGCATGTTAGGATGTACTTTGATCGATATAATCATATATATAAAGACCTAACGACGTACCAAAGGCTAAATCAAAATTAATACATGAGCGCGCATCATTTTAATACCAATTAAAAACATATTCAAAATCCATTTCTATACCAATTCAAAGAATATGCAAATTTCAATTCAAAGTGTGTGTAAATCTCATTAGTTTCTAAATGCATCAAAACTCAATTCAATGCTAAATTAAAGCATATGTAAATCTCATGAAGGTTAACTTTTAAATTCAAGTAGTAACACTGATGGAATTATTCATGAACATACTTTTCATAGTAAGGTAAAAACCATCTTTACAAATCAATTTAAAGGTACACTCATTTTTTATCATTTATCGTTAACCACCCTTCCTTGTTTGATGCTTTTCCTTTGTTAGCCCCGAGTCTATGATGACGAGAAAACTTTATAGTCTTACCCAGTTATGAGGGAGACCCCTGAAGGGTTCCTAAAACCTACCAAGTACATCCATAACTTACCATCTTGTTTTACAAATTTTATAACAAATGGCTTAGCCAAAATCTTAGCATTCAGTAAGATTACAATTTTGTTTCCTTTTCATTCAACCATTGAACAAGTTCCATGATTTATACATGTTGTCGTCTTTCCATTTAGATAACGTACATAATATATACCTACTATTTTCCTTACATTGAACCATTGAACTATGTATAATATACATGCTGCCATTGAACATACATTAAGCCACATATATAGCATCCATATGTTGCCAATGGATATCCATTAAATAACATTCAAAAGATATGGATATACATGTTGTTTTCCTCTCCATTTACCATGTTGTTTTTCTCTTCATTTAACCATACCTCCAATTTTTCCTTAATTTTCACATATCAAACGTTCAAATTAGGTTCTTAAGTCTTCTAGACATTTGTTACCCTATTTATCTAGTTTCCATATCATCAAAAATCATGTCATTTCACCATCTAAATTATGAAACACAGACCAAATATCACAAGCCACTTCAACACAGGGATAGTATCAGGTTACCATAATCAATCTCAATTTTCAATATCATTCAGCTAGAATTAGGTCTAGGTCTCCTCTATAAATTTTTAATACAGTGTCTTAGGTTTCAATTTACAGTTGGAACCATCCAACTTGGAATTCAGTAGACTAAGTTATGGCTAAAACACTAGGACTGTTTAAGGAAACCGAGAATCCTAGTACAGAATTTCACTAAACATAGTTAGGAAAAATTATCACTTTCTTCAAATCATGCTCAAATATTCACAAAATTCATAAGGAAATTCATGTTTCCAGCTTAAGCATTCACGTGACCACCTAAAGAGGATGGACAAGAGTGGTTTAACATACCTAAAATCAGATGGTAACGTGCTGCCCATCTTTTCCCTGCATGTAGTTGCCATTGATGGAGGTGTTGCCCATAGTTAGAGGCTTAAACAACATGCTGAATTTATTTCCCAAAGGTAGTGACTTGGAAGGCCCATGTGCGTGAAGGGAGCAGCTTCAATTAATTAACATCAATTTTGGTCCAACGAATAAGTGAAGCTTTGGTGGAATGAAGGTGGAGCAGCTCCTCCATCATCTTGTATAAGCTACACGTTGTTGGAAGCTGTCTAACACGTCGCTACCTTAATTTCCAAAAATTGTCCGTTGTATTATCTCTTACCATCTTGTTTAATTAAGCTACTAATTTCTTGTATGATCCATGACAATGCTTGTCTCCCACATATAACAAATTGTTCTGATTTTGTCTTACCAAAATGACACATGTCCACACCATAAATTGGCCTCTCATGTAATGAATTTTATGTCCTTCACATCTACTCCATAAACGTTAATTTTCATGCATTCTTGTTCCAAAATAATGAGAACTTCTTCATGTATGTGACAGCTGCCACTTAAGCTTCATTCACATGTACATGTATTATTTCTTATCCAAAATAATTAAATGGCTTAAGAAAAATCTGTCCAATTTCGATAGAAATTTCTTGTCCACGTAATAACATGTCACACCTAAAAATATCAACATATAAGTTGGATCGATTTACTTTAAGTATCTGTAACTATGGCCGATTCTTATGTCCTTATATTTCAGCCCAAGAATGCTTCAAATTTACTCCACAATAGTTTAAAACAAGGTCAATCTTGATCTATCATAAATCCATCCGATTGAATTTATTTTTGGTCCATTTCCATACCAGTCAACTCCAATATTTTTCGACTATCATTTAACTTTAATACTTGTCATTCAAGGTTGGGTTCCTAATCCACCTTTCAGTGAAAATAAAATTTACATTCACCCGAAAACATCATTCACAAGAACTGAAATTCTATAGACACGTGAAAAGAAAAGTTTGGGGCTTTACACTCTTGCCCACCTACCTCTCTTTATTTTTTCACCATCAGAAAGCAAGATTATTGAGGAAAAGCGTAGAGAAATCAAGTTTCTCTATATTCAATCATTTGGAAGGGTATTTCTCAAATTACGATTATAATAAACTCATGGATCAAGGTATGTAATTCCTATTTTATATTTTGGTGCAAAACATAAAATTTTGAGTTTTGCATTAAAGGAATATTGCAATTATGTCTATGCAATAAAGTATGCTTACATTTATTGTAAACAAGAACTCGGCACATTTTGGTAACTTGCACAACTAATCCTATTTGCTCTTCTTTATATCTTATATTCCAATGTTGTTTTCTTCCCATAATTGGTGCTTCTCAGCCCTAAGTATTTTCTTTCCTAGCAAAGAAAGGATCCCATTCATGTTTTCCTATTGTCCCAAACAAGCTTTTCTTCCAAGTGAATTCTTCCCATTCATCATCAGATACGTTTTTTCCCTTTTCAATATCTTTCCTAATCCTATCAATTCTTACAAGAACTCCATCAATTGTGATGTCAAATGCATCTTCAAGGTTCTCTAGACGAGATGCTGGATCTGCATATATCACTCCTGGAATCAGCTTTATCACCATCTCTCTCATCGCCATTATTTTTGTCTTCGGAATTCGAGACAGCAAACTCTCAATTCTCACTTTCTGATTCCTGACCTTTTTGGCAGATATGAACACCGAATATTGATTATGATCCTTAGGGAAATACCATATATATTGAACATAACCTGAACCTGGATGAAAGAAAACCGGTATACAACCAGCCAAAATTGAGTCAAATATTGATCGCCTAGTCATGGAGTCACCGGGGGGCTGCAAGCAAAATACAGAGCTTTGAAACATTTTCATCACGTAAGTTGGTTCGTAGCATTTTCTTGAACCTGAAGTGCAGTCTAACAGCCGGCATTTTTTCTTTGCAGCCTGACATTGCTTGATAATCTCGCCTCGGATTGAGTCTGTTATGTTTGGTCTTTGAGCACCCGCGAAAGAAAACAAAATCCTCCTTTTTGATCTCCTCATCTTGTTTTGCCATTGAAGCACTTGTTCATCAGTTGCAGGGTGGAAATAGGTTGGGTAAGGTATGGCAAAGTCGTTCCTGTGCCATGGACTGGCCTCAATAGTTAGCACAGTCATATTTCTTGATTCAGGTAACAGCATAAGCCTGTTACCCCAATCATTGTTCCCATTTTTCAATCTCCTGAAGTCCCAAGTGATCCTACCTGCAACCATGAAATGGTCTCTACCCCACAATTTTTTCCACTCAGGCCTTTCTCTAAGCCACTTGACAAGACTATTGGAGTCACGGTCTCTCATGGATCTATCGGAATGCCACAAATAGCGACCAATGTCGAGTCCAGCGTAGTATGGCACAAAGATTGCTGAAGCTAATAAAGAGTCATTGGTCAAGCAGTTGTATTGCTTCATTCTGTTATGGAAAATGACTTCTAGCGTGAACTGGTTTGTCTCAAACCAACCACTGTCCGAGAGCTCTCTTTCAAAATTGTTAAGCTTGGGCCCAAGACCGTTGTTCGATACAGACGGGCACATATTGTACCACTCATTAAGTGACTTACAATTCTTGAGCAAATCGTCATTGAATCGGCTTGGAAGATCGTAGATGTAAATATATCTTCCAGAACACGATTCAGAATCTGAAGTAGAATTGGATTCAATGACTGCCGTTTTCCCCACTCCCGTTTGTTCATCCGATTCCATATCAGGTTTGTCTTTTACCACCATTTGATCTCGTTGATCTGGTTGTGAATTTTTATAGGTCTTTGATGCTTCTTCAAGATACTTATCCCAATCACCACCAATAAAGAAATTATCAATTGCATTACCTGTTGTAGAGATATGCCCCGTTTCTTTGACTTGAGATTCAACAATGTGGCCGCTGTTGCTTGCGTGGTCTTCGTCAACTTTCAAAGCCGAAAGGTACATGTAAATCAACAAGAACCATAACAAACACGAAGCTAACATCAAGTACCGGAACTTTCTGCGACCCTTTCCAATGACAGATTCCATTGCACCGCGATCCTGCATGCACCAGAAGACAGGAAGTTGTTTAAGAAACGAGACTCAGAAGCTTCGTTCTAAAACATGTCAGGAAAGATCAGAATAGTTGGTTTCAGAAGCAAGAAAGAAATGCAATTTTAATTTGGGGGTTTTAAGGATCTTAAAATAAAAAGATAAACAATGAAGGGAGAAGTACAAAGACAGAGAGGCAGATAATGAGAAACAAATGGTAGCGTTGAAGAATTCAAGGGTTTTGATCCAACAAAGCGATCAGGAAAGAAACTTTCTACATATTCCGTAGCCTGTATCTTAGTAGAAGACTAATTAATTAGTTATATGATAGGATTTAATTACTGTTCCATCATAAAGTCTACTTTGCATAATGCGTAATCGAGCGTACCAGAGGCGATTCTTTGGAATTTCACAGTGGGGTCTTATAGAACAATGGTTTATTGCGGAGTTTGTCTGTCTCACGTATCCAAGTAGTTCCAAACTTCTTTTTGTGTTCGCGACTATTTTACTAATGTGAGGAAATTTTTCAAAGTAGGAATTCTAACGTTTTCCATCCTCTTCAATTTTTTATTACAGGAGGTGTACGGTTGGATTGGATTTGGCGAAACTAGATTTGATCCAATATCAGCTGTTTTAATATATATAATTTTAATTTTAAGAATCATAACTAATCCAGTGGATTGAATTGGCTCTCCTGCCAACTCTAGTAAAGTGATAGAAGTTAATCTATTTCCGTCCCAAAAATCACATATAAGAAAATAATTTAACCTTTAGACTTAAAATAAAAAGAGATCCTCCAAATATGGGATTACAAGACATAAAATTTTACATTTTTTATTAATTTAAAGGTCAGTTATTTATTTAATAAAGCACCAAAGCAGTAAATACATATCTAACCATTTGAAATGTGTATTTTAGACGAATATTTTAAAACTCTGTTAGTAGTTTATGGCCTACAATCAATCGATTAGTTGTAGTTTAATGACAAAATATTTAAATGCATTTTTATCTTGTACATGTTAGATGTATATGATAAAATCAGTGGGATAATTATACATTACAAATAAAATTAAAATGAGATTATGATTACAAGATTAACATGGCATTTATGTATTATCCCTGAATTGTTGCTAGTTATAATTATATTAAAATTGGACATTAATAGAACGTAAAAAGGCTAGCAGACGTTATGTTTTTCCTTTTGAAAGAAATAGTCAATCTCATAGGCTAAAGTGTGAAGATAATTAAACATACGTGTGAATGCTTGTTAGAGAGAGAACAAGTTTACAAACCCGATATGAGGAATCAATTTGGAACATTACTTATATATCTATAGAAATTCTCATTGTGATGATTGTATAACTGATCATTTAACTTCATGACTCCATAGTTATCATACTACTTATGACCTATTTAATCATGGGTCGTTCAGATGGTAGTCATATGATGTAACATGAACTATGGTTGGGATTTCCCAACAGTGATATTAAAGCTAGATTTTAATTTTAATTTGATTAAATTCACTTGATTCTTATTAATTTGATAAAAATGAAGGCTTTATGATTTAATCAATCTCAAAACTGTTCTTCTAAAATTAATTTCTTCCATGGTTGTTCATTGTCTGCTTCTGGAAATTTTTAATTTGCCTGCTGCTTGCGTTTGTTCTAACATGTGCTTCTAAAAATTGGCTCATGTGTGTATATGCGTTACAATTATTTTGGACAATCAATTGCTTCTGTGTGTGCCCATATTCATATTTTTGCTTTTAGAAATTGCTTGTTATTAATTGTTTAATGAAAAACTCAAAAAGCATGGTTCCTATTACTCTGAAAAATTGGACGTGCTTACAATTTTGGTATATTGGACGTGCTAGCTAAATTTTGAAAATCACCAGTGGCTTGATGGTTATTTTACCGGGGCCGAAAAGCCACTAGCGATAGGCATTAACAACACCCATACATAAAAGTAACCAAAGCTCAGCGGACCAGAGACGCAAGGGAGGTCACCATCCAATAGTGGGAGGCTGAGACTATTAGACCCCAAAGTCCAGATTGCGGAATCGTGCGAGTGTTGGCAAGCCTTGGTCAATGCTTGGCACGCAAGTCAGCACGAGGAAAGCGTGTTGATGAGAGAACAAGGTAAAGTCTTGCAAGTAGGCAAGCAAAACCCGAGGAACTTGTGAAGTAGGCGAGGGATGCGGGAAGTATCGGCGTAGATTTCGAGAGTAGGCAAGAATCGATACGCGTGGGCACGCGTAGGTGCACATTGGCAGAAATCTTCGACAAGACATGAGATTCGGATGCGAGGCCATGCGGAGTTTGAAAACTAATTCATACGAGACTCGAGAGTGCGCGAGAAGGCGCAAAGGCATGTAAGAACCGCGAGGATGCGAGAAGGCATACGAGCATGACGAGGCGCTTAAGCACTTGACTTCGGCAAGGTAGGTCGAAGGTATGTGAAAGGTGCGAGGTTTTATGCTAACTCGATTTGTGACTTGTACTTAGTCATGGAGCGATGAGACTGCACCATGAGTGAGCTTGATCATTGAAGATGGACTTGTCCATAGACGTGCATTGATGGACTTATGTGCGGATAGGCTGTGGTGAAGACACATCAACAGTGACGTGACAACTATGGATGATGTGGCACATGATGACGTGGCGGATGAAATCATAAGTGGATGAGCATCATCGTTAAACGATAAAGATCAAGTGGAAGGATCATCTGAAGATAGAGGAGATCTTCGTGGATAAAGATAATCTTTCGTAGATAGGGTGTAATCTTTTAAATGAGATGTAACTTAATCCTATGAGATAAGATAGGATAATATTGTGATCTTTGCTAGTAGAGTTCTACTAGGACTCTTAGTCATATGAAGGAGCCTATAAATAGCTCATTAGAGTTGAGACCTATTCATTCAATCAGTGAGGCATTCATTGAGAGAAATCACTCAGAGGAGAGAGCTTTGAGAGTTGAGAGCATTTGGGGGAAAGTTCTCATTGTAAGGGCTTCAAGTAGGGAGTTCTTTGGGTGCTTCGAGAGCATTTTGTTGAGAGTTAATGAAAGATGTAGCTTCGGCTACATTTAAAAATCTCTTGTTGCTTTCTTTACTCTATTACACTTGTGTTCTTTTTGTATGTGAGGGAAACACTTAAATACTTGTGTGCACATGAGGTATTTGAGGGCTAACGGAATTGTTCGACAACATTCACATGAGAAGGCTGAATCTTTGCCTAAGCAGACCTAAGCGGGATTGCCATACGAAGGCGGGCACGGAAACCCTAATCTGAAAAAAAAACGTGCTCCAAGTTGGGAAGCAGCATTTGTTTCAATGCACATGCCAGACCAGGGTCTTAATTGACTAAGGCGTGTGTCCCACTCATTTTTAATTTTATTTTTATATTTTAAAAGATTTTAATTTTAATTAAACTAATTTAATGAAGATTAAATTGATTTATATTCCTAATTTAGTGAACCCAATTTCTTGGACATAGGTTATGTTTGAGAAGAGTTCTCAAAGTTAGATAGAAAATTATATGCCCATTACGCAATTTTGCTATAATCCTTATTGAGGATTCCATGAAAAAGTTTTAAAGGTATTTAAAAATCATATAGATGACAAAATGTATTGATATTTTGAGTTGACTAATGTCTCATAAACTTTGATGACAACATACAAAATGTATGTTAAGACTATGATAGCAAGATGTAAAAGGTTGCATAGAGTAGACCTGAAAGGTATAGTCCTTTGTTAGAGCTGTTCCACTTAATTTAGCCTACTAAAAGCATAAAAATGGACATCAGTTAAAGACTTTGCTATAGTATGATAATAGCTGTCATAAGAAGAAAATGATTGCATGACTTTTCTTACCTATACGTGATATGATAGAGATCATATATATTTTATTTCATGCTTAAGAGTATTTGATACTGAATTTAGATTCAACATTATTATAATGTTTAACACATGATAAGAAATAGATTGTTAAGTAAAACTAGTTAATCCAATTTTATTCAAATATTTTGTAGCATAAACTATATGGGGGTAGTTGTGTGGTCAAGATAAGATTCACCACCCTAAAGTAATTAAGGAGAATATTTCGTTGCTCTCGATTGGTATCGATTGGGGAAATCCTTAGATAAGTACAATGAAGTTTTGTAAATAGTTCAAAAATGTCATTAATTGAATCAATAGCTAATGGCAAAGAACTAATATGATTGGATTCAAAATAGAGTAGATATTAATTTCATATTTTATGTCTTGTTGGAACATTATATAATGAAAGGATTGAATTATACGAAAAATCATGCATAGAAAGGTTAGTTAAAAATACTTTGATATTCCTAAATTGTTAGGTGGTCATGATGCGTTGCTAGATACCAATCTTGATCTATAATTATAGATTATTTAATTGGAGAATTAAAGATAAATTAAAAGGAGTTTTAATTTATCTATTTCTAATTATGAATTATAATCATAATTCATAATCATTGCCAACATATTTACGAATCTAATGGGCCTCATATGTAGAATGGGTTGAAGAAAAAAATATTTTATTAAGTTGGACTTAATTGTAAAGTTTGAGAAACTTTATAATTAAATATAAGATATTTAGTAAATGAGGATCAATATGAGCTCTTAGATCTTATTTGGGCATAATTGATATTTAATTAGAATTTAATTTCAATTAAATTACTAAAACGTCCAAAACTTATTATAAATATGCTTAAGCTCTAATGGAGTTAGCCCTTCTTGATTAAGCCTCTATCTAAAAGTTACAGAGTTCTTTTTCTGTGGATGTCCTTAGAGGCCGGACACTTATGTTGTTGGCCCCCGAAAATTTTTCTTGATGAATTAAACATGATTTAAATGAATTATGAGATTTGATGGATTAATTTTTGGAGCTTAGTATTATGTCAAGGTTAGTAGGATTTGTATGGCATAGATTAATTGAATTGAGGCATTGATGTTATAAGAATGCATAAGGGCAAATTGGGCATGACACTTAAGCATATAAGGTTATAAAGCTTAAATGAAGGGCAAAATGGACTTTTTGCATAAATAAAGAGTATAAAAAGAAGAAGTTAGTGTTTTGTTTAGAAAGGAAGAAGAAGAAATCGTGGGAGAAGAAGAAGAAGAAGAAGAGGAAAGTTAGGGTTGTAAAGAACTTGAAGATTTGGAGCTAAAACAAGTAAGTATAAGCATGATTCTTCTTAATTAGATGAATGAAACATGTTTTGATGTTAGTTAATAGATGAATATGTGTGGGAAGTTTTAAGAATAGGTATATGTAAATGTATATGTTTGGTCGGTTAGGGTTAGTAATCAAAGATAGGTTTTGATGTTTTATTAATGATTTTGGGTTAGAATGAGTTTAGAAATGAAGTAAGAATGATGTTTTAAGGTTAAGATGGGTTATTTTTGAAAGATGGAAGTGTATAGTTGGAAAGTTGGAGAAATCTGGTTTCGGCGGGGTCGCACGTTGCAACCTGCAATTTCCTACGTCGCGACATGTTTCGGTTTTCTCGTCGCAACGTGCTCCGGCATTCTCATCATGGCGAGCTCCTTCGTCGTGGCGAGCTCCAGCTTTCACGTCGCGACGAGCTCCTGCTTCCTCGTCACGGTGAGCTCCAGTTTTCTACTCAGACACAGTTTTGTATTTTGGATGTAACTTTTGATGTAGATATCCAAATTGGGTGATTTTTAATTCGTTATAAACTAGAGACATAGGGATACAAGTTTTATGAAGAAATAAAGTTCTGATTCAGTTTTTAAAGATATCAAAGTTTGGATGGAAGTTGAGTATAGATTATTTTGTCGGCCTAAGGATAGTCCTAACATGATTGGGGCATAACTCTTAGAGTACTGAACCAAATTGAATGATTTTGGAGTCATTAGAAATTGAAGACAATGGGGAACATTTTTCTAGAAGAGGATATTATCAGATTTTGTCATTTACTTGATCATATATTGGAATTTCTATTGAATGGAATTTTTGGCTATTGTTAAAGGAAATCAAGGAAGGTAAGAGGAACAAGTATGAGGAACCTTTGAGCAAGTCTTTAAGCAAGGGAATCAAGGTGGGTACATGTTTATAATTGAGTAAATAAGTTATTACGGTTTTCTTTAAAAAAAATCAAAGAAGTTTGTTGATTTCATTTGCATCATAAGTGTTGCATTATTGTTCATGAATAATTTGTGAAATATGTTATATGTTTGTTACATGATTTGAGTGATGATTTTCAAAAGAAAAAGACCATGAAAGTAGCATTTTGAAAACAAGATGCATGTTTCTGAAATCATATTTTCAAGAATGGTTTTCAAGATATACATCAAGTATATGAGAAAGCAAGTTTACAAGAAATGCCATTTTAGGCAACAAGTCTACAAGATTTTGAAATCTATGTGTTATGTGAGTTTGTGGCAGTCCCCAAGAACCGTCACGTGCACGTTGACCCAAGAATAGGTTTCTCCCACCTACCTACTAGTGGCACGGAGCTCCTTTAAGGACTCCCTCAAGTTTACGGCTACACAGAACCATTATATGAGAATGTTTAGTGCGTCATGAATTTGGACCTACCCAAACCATTCTAATATGCTTATGTGCGCATGATATGTTTGACATGATGGATGCATACATGATTTGTACTATTTGTACATTTTTGACAAATTTTGAGAATTGCATGAAATAAGCATTTTATGATTTTTAAATACCGAATTACTATGGTTATGAAAGGGTTTAACGAAATGAGTTTTAAAAGGGTTTTTACTTGTTTCTTGATTATAAACCTGTTCCCACAAGCTTCCAAGCTCACCCTCCTTTCTTCCCCTATTCAGGTACTGAGGAAGAGATCGAGTGATCAAGAGTATGAGGATATTACTACAAGTCTGCATATTTTGGATTTTATGTTATTTATGTAAATTCCAAGGCTTAGTCACTTTTCAAGGATTGTTAGTTCATATAACTTTTGTCTTTTGAGATTTTGGATTATTGTTGTAATTATGGTTTGGAATGCCTTAAGAGCTTGTAACACTCTATTCTTTTGATGTTAAGGGATTATGAATCATGTATGGTTTTGAAATATGAATTGTGTATGAATGGTATGAGTTAAGTTAATGAACTTTTATTTTTGATTTTTGGAGTAAGAGGTATGATTCGTTTTGTTAAGAGTTGGATTCCAGAAATGGGATCCAACATAGACAGTGGTATAATGAGCATAATGAACTTCACAAGGGACTCAGTTATGCAAGTAATATCTCCAAACTTTATAATTCTGTGCTTCCCTTTAGTAAGTTTTCCCCCCACTGGACAAGGTTCATTTATCGTTGATTGACTACCACTAGTCCCTGGGTCATCTAAGATGTGATGGGAAATGAAGGTTCCTGTCAACTTTTGTGCTGCATAGCATGCTTCATCTATGCGTCACACTTCATCTGCAATTTAATCTGCTGACAGATCATCTGTTACCCCTTCTGGATATAGTTTCTCCTTCCCCTTATTAGCATTGCGTAGAATGTGATACTTCGGTTGAATGTCAGGCACAACCTTTATTACCGTGTTCTTAGTGATTAGGAAAATAGTGTACGGTTGTTTTATCATCTGTGTAGGATATGGTTTCTTTCCTATATCTTTCATAAACCCATAGAAGCTCTTTCGTCTTCATTCAACAGATGTGTTGTACAGCTATTTACCATAATAGGTTGTAAATGTACCTTCACTAACCTTTTTGGGATTTCCTTGATAATTATGAAGTTACTTTTCTTCACAGGTTGAACTACTTCAGTCACTCTGATTCTCAAATCTTCTTTCCTCAGAAGTTGAGAGATATTAACCTGTTTCGCACTGTGTTCTATTGATTTCTTCTTTTGAACAACAATAGGAGTACTCTTCCTCTGACTGATTTTCTCCTTTTTCTCTTCTTCAATCAGTCTTGGAGTCTTTTGAGGCTGCGATTTCTGCTTCTCAAACTCCAATTTTCTTTTACTCTGAGTCTCTTTAGCTAGTTTGGTTGTATCTTCCATTAAGATTGAGACTAAAGATCTCGTAGCTTGAGGTGCTCTTAACTCTGCATCTTCTACTTGACTTAGCTCTCTGGATTTCTTCTCCTCTTGTTATCATAGGGTTCGAACTCTGGGTGATCTTCTTGCTTGCTTCAGAATTTCACTCAAAAGTGTCTCCCCTTTTCACTTCAATGCACCTTCTTCTATAATCCGTACTCAACTACTTTCTCTTCGGGAAATCATCTTATCTTTCTCGGATTCATCTGATGATTTCTTTGCTCCATTCATGGGCATTTTCTCACTAGGTTGAGATTTAGAACTTTTTGTAGGAGTCATCTTTTTGGTACACTCCCCCTCAGTTCTTGCTTTAATCTGAGAATCTGCTTCTACTTTGTCCAGATTCTTTAAACCCATTTTCGCAATTGTTGCGAAGTTAATAAAACTTTTAACAGTCATCATAACTCTGTTCCCTCTGTCCATAAGAACTCCAGACTCTCTGAATATCCTTGTCAGCAACATTCCATAAGGGTAACTGTTCGAATCTTTCATCGCCTTAACCATATACTGAAAAATCAGAAATGGTAAATCTACGGGTTGGCGGTTCAATAAGTAGAATA
>JANZLC010000200.1:13833518-13851525 GCA_026413385.1 Erythroxylum gracilipes
TAAAAAGTCCATATTGCCCTTACTTATTAGCCTAGGAACTTAAATGCTTAAGTGACATGCCCAAAATGCCCTTAATGCAACTTATCACTTCTAACACTTCAATTCACTTCACCTATGTCACATAATCTCATTTACATTAACATATCAATTAATCCCAACACAAATTAATCTATCAAGACCCCAAAAATCATCTAATCTTGCTAAATCAAATAAAAAAATTAGGGGCCAACAATTTGTCCACAGAGTTCACACTTAAGTTGCACGACTTTTACTGGCCCTGAGGACGAAGCCTTAATATTGTTGAGCTGTCGAGTTAGGCTATCAACTTTAGCTTGTATCTTCATCATTTGATCAACAACTACAATTCCTTTTTGTTCTTGGAAGGTAATGGTTTGTCTACTTTACTCGTTCATCTATAGGTAGCTATTACTTGCCATCTCCTCTATCAACTCTTCGCTTCATCTACCGTCATTCTCATTAGTGATCCTCCTGAAGCTATGTCAATCGTGCCTCTCGTATGTGGGGTTACTCTGTTATAGAATTTTTGAAACAACAATTCGTTCGGTAGGTTATGGTGAGGACATTTTCATTGCAAATCCTTGTATCTTTCCTACGCTTCATAGATCGATTCCTCATCACTTTGCTAGATGTTAGTAATCTCCTTGATAATCTTTGTAGTCTTAGTAAAGGGAAAATACTTATCTAAAAAGGTACGAACTAGCTGATCCTAAGTTGTGACATTAGCTGGGTGGAGGGAATGATACCAAGCCTTTTCTCTATCTCTAAGGGTAAAAGGAAAGAGCCTAATTCTAACCGCATCTTCCGACATCTTATGGTACCGAAAGGTATCACAGATTTCAAGGAAGTTCACTATATATGTGTTAGGATCTTCATTCATTATTCCATAGAACCACACATTCTGTTGAAACATGTTTAGGAGGTTTGGTTTAATTTCAAAAGATGTTGCACATTTTGTTGAAACATGTTTAGGAGGGCTGGTTTAATTTCAAAAGTTGTTGCTTGTACAGGTGGACTAGCTGCTTCTTGGTTAGCCGCATTGAACCCCAATCTTATGAAGTCCATAAAAATTTGTTTTTGACATCCTTGGCTCTCTTCGTGGTCCAAAGCATGCGGAAATTCCTCGACCATTGTTACTTCTGTAATTTCCTCTTCTTCTTCACGCTGAGCTTTCCTAATGGATCATTCTAGTCGAGTGATGTCTAAATCTAAGGTTTTAGCTGCACCACTCGAACTTCTCATGACTTTTGTGTTAATGCAAGAGCACAATTTCAGAAATAGAAAGAAATAATGAAAACAAAAAATAAAAAATAACTAAATGCCTTAATTTATATAATTAAACTAATCGCCTCCCCGACAACGGTGCCAAAAACTTAATCAGGTTCTTTCGATGTGTGTAAGTTTTAATTGATTAACCTCGATAATCCACAAGCGCATAAGTTGCTTAAGTAATAGCTAAGATGACGATCCCACGATGAGGGATAATCTAATCCTAAAATCTAAGGCCAAAACAAATTGCAGAAATTCAAAATGTAACGAAACTAAAACAAGAATTTAATTCAATCAATCAAATTAATTCAAGAATCATTCATGAAAATATTAACAATTTAGCCGTTGCAACACATACTCAAGAATCAACTTAAGGAATTACCAATTGAGAGAAAGGAGATTTTTCTTATCTTTAACGCTAATCTAATCCATTATGAATTACTAGATTATTGGTTCTAGACGATCCTAGGGTTGATTACTCTCTCTCGAGTTATAACTATTAACCCTAATTTACAAAACCTAATTAGATTATGGAAGTTGCAATTTCTCAATTAACAACCTATCCAAAACCCTAATTAGATCTGAAGTTGTCTAATCGATTATGAATTACTGGATTATTGGTTCTAGACGATCCTAGGGTTGATTACTCTCTCTCGAGTTATAACCATTAACCATGTCACGATCATGATTTGTTGTGCCACGATCGTAGGTCATTGTTTCGGCCCGAATGTCTCTGAAACTTTTCCGTTCTTTGATGTTCACTCTGAAACACTAACAAGCACATCAAGGTATCTCAAAAACATAATAATTAAGCTCAAGGACTTGGACTAACCCATAAAACACTTAAAATATACATAATTAATAAACCAATACAATTCTAACCTAAACACATACTAAATGATTGAATTAACAATTAAATACATATCAAACTAAGCCCTAAAACACAATGTAATTCACACTTATCAAAAATTTTGGATTTCTAGGAAAGAAAATAATGAATAGTAGTTCTATGAATCACTCATAAATTATAGAATTACTTTTATAAGAAAGTATAACATTTTTTAAATGAAAAGTCAAAGTTTGTAGAGAATATTTACTTTTGTTATATGGTTAAGTATATATATGTACATATGTTTGTGTATATGTGTGTGTGTGTATTTATATATTATTGGAACCTTAATCATAATGAAATAGGAAAATTAAACTGTCAAAATAAAAAACATTTTATAAAAAACATTTATTCATTAATATATTTTAAAATTGAAACTAATGAGAAAAATAAAATAGATATGTAAAAGAAAATGGGTCAAATGAGACCCTTAACATATTCACTATAATTGAATTTAAATCTAAATATTTGAAGACCTTCAAAAAGAACCCTAACTTTTCATAAACTTTCAATTTGACTCCAACTTAACTTCTCTATTAGTCCTCTATTACAAATAACATATCTAACCTTTTTTGTGAGCCCCTTGCCAAAAGTGTATCCTATGTGACAAGTGAGGCATAAAAAATAATAATAATAATAAAGGCAATAAAGTTTTGTCTTTCTCTCCTCTCTCTTCTCTCTCTCTCTCTTTCTCTTCAATTTCTCTACTTGTCATTTGTGAATGTTATGGAGAGTCCAGATCTTTCTCCTCCCTATATAGATGCATTTAGTTTTCCCGCATCCATTTTGCCACTTATATGCCTTTTTTGAGCCCTATTAGTCACATGTGATACACATCTGACAAGGGGCCTATAAAAATGTCAAATATGCTTTTTGTGATGGAGGACTTATAAAGATGTTAAGGTGGGATTGAAAATTCTTGAAATGTTAGGATTCTTTTCAAATGTGTTAAAATTTTTGTGTTTAAACTAAATTTTGGTGAAAACATTAAAGTCTTATGTGTACTTTTCTCTTAACGATTTTTTATTTTCCATTAATATGTTTGGTTTAAAATGTTTGGGCTTAAATTGAATTATGGTGAAAACATCAAGGTCTAATTTGTCGTTTTCTCTTACTGCATTTTTATTTTTCCATTAATATGTTTGGCCTTATATGTTTTTTTTTTCATTGATATAAGTTCAGTGTCAATATCAATCTGGATCTAATGTTGAGAGAATTTTATGTTGAATATTAGCTTAAGTTTATGTGTGTGAAAGTTAAATCTCATTCTATCATTGGATATCTTATTACTTATAGTTTTCTAGTTAAATATATATTTAGATCCTATTAACTATCTTATGAATATATTTATAATAAATCATTTAGTTATAGTAAAGAGTAATATGTCTAGTTCTCGAACAATGTTTTGTCAAATATTTAATAACATGAATGAATTCATATAATTTTTAAGATATTCACACCTATAATGTAGGAAATGCATTCAATATAAAAACTTATGATTCATTCATTTAGGTTTGAATAATTTAAATTTGAGTATATTACATAATTTATTAGTCCAATCTTATTATTTATTGTCTTCAAAGGATCGAATCTTGAATCATACTATATCGAAATTTCAATACAATATATAATTGATATTTTTATTTTCAATACAAATCTAGTGATTTAACTTTTAAAATTTTTTATATTTGAAATGATTCTTAAGACTTAAATTTTTGAACTAAATCTAACCATGTATAAGCCTACCCTAAGAGTTTCTTTTTGTTGCATGACATTGAACTCCTAACAACCTTCCTATATTTGGTTTTTCTATTTTAACAATATTCTAGTTACCAAAAATTATGATTTGACATGTGCTAATTTACCAAATATGTGGATCTCATACTATACTAGTTGATATATATTATACAAGCCAAAAAATAGTACCAAATCTTAAACATTGTACTATATTATGATACTAAATGGTATTGGAAATTTGAACAATACCAATTGGTATAATAAATAACAATATATACTAATAAATTTTGAAGGTAGAATTATAAAAGACATAAAATTAAAAAACTTATTCATATGTTCAATCTTTTCTTCCTCACCTAACAAAAATGTTAAATCCTTAAAACTCTAGCCTACTGTCAACATCCTTGTCTCTAGGCAATCTCCCCATCATTCTTCTTTATCTCTGTCAAAATTGTCATCTCTTTAGATTGTGATCAAAACCTAGTAATTCATCCTGATCCTTTTATATCACTATAAATAGTAAGCTAATGATTTTGGGTTTATGCATACTTTTTTGGAAGTTGTAGTGTTATTAGCAATGGTCCAAGCTAACATTTTAGAATTGAGGTTTTACCTTTTGTTAAATATCTCTAAGAATAATTAACCTTTCAACACATCTATACAAGGAAGAACAACTATCTTCATTGAATAACTAAACTCATATATCTTGACATTTGGTGTTATGCTACCATTTGGGAGATTATTTTCAAGCTTAAGATCTGATAGATGCATATTTGACTATGTTTATAAACCTATATTTCATGTATTTTTCTTGATATTGTGTAGTTTTGTTATATATTTGGTACTTAATTCCCTCCAAGAGCACTTATAGGTTATAATTTTCTTCATAGACCGAAAGGAGAAGAATGTAGATGAAAAGGTGGCATAAAACGAATATTTGAAGAAAAATTAAAGACACATAACCATGATTATATCTGTGTAAGTCTAAGAGCCCATGTAAAATTGAAAATTTTGGAGTTTTTTAATATACACTGTCTCTCACGTGTCTTTGTATCAAACCATATATGTCCTAGAAATCTTAAAATTTACTATAAAAAGATGTAAGCGGAGGCAAATAGTAGGGAGCAGACTTTTGGAGCTGATTCCAAATGTGAAGAGTAAACAAAAAGGATGATATTGATCCAGGAACTTAGAAAACACATTGAATTTATCAACAAATCCAATAGATGACAACATCAAACCTTAAACTTGCAAGAACTTTCAATAGAAAAAGAAAGGAGATTTAGAATTATAAACTCTTTATTTTCTATTCATTTTTCCTCTAATTTATCTTTGATTTTGTTTTCTACTATGTATAACTAAATGCCTTTTTAGTGTCTGTTGGCATAACAATATGTTTTTATTCTTTTACTTAACGCAATTGTTTTGATTAATCTATTATGATTCAATTATGTGTTTTATGAATGTTCTAATAAATCTGGAATATCAATAAATAATTTGATTCCATATCGTAGAGATTGAGAAATCTTGTGTATGAATAGATTTATTTACCTTTATTTAAAGAACTTGATTGCAAACCTAGAGATAGGTCAATATAAATCCTCTTGATTAGGGTCAAATCTAATAGTAGAATTCACAACTTGATTAAGCAATCCTAAAAACTTTAACCTACATAATTTTGGTTAATAAACATATGGATTAGTTATTAATAGTTTTGAGAGAGTTATTAACATAAGATAGGAATTTCCATGGTCCAATAATTAGTAAAAAAATTGCATGATAAAAGGTTAAATAATTAATGAGTTTTTAGGGGGATTCATTACCTAGATACTAATCTTTGATATTGAGTTTTCTAAACGATTTCCTTTATTTCTGTGTTCATTATTATTTCCTATTTTGTTTTATTTGTTTATGTATCATTTTTAATTAAAAACTAAAAACCAATTCGTAGGCTAGATAATAGAAGAAACGTATTTACTAGTAATCATTGTCTTTATAGGATCGACTTGTACTTGCCCATGCTACGTTGTGCACTTATCGTTAATTCAATATTGATAACATAAAAATTATCAATCGTATTTTTGGAGCTATTATTGGGGGGACGATAATATTAGGAACACCTAGATTTTAATACTCTAGTCATTTTTATTTTTTTGTTTTATTTTTGTTTCTCTTTTATTTTAATTTAATTATTATGTTTTGAATTTATTTTATTTTTCTTATATTTTATTGTATTTTTGGCTTATTCATTTAATTATCTTTTGAGCTTCTCTACATTGATGGTGTGCTTATGCATCATTTTTAAAGATTAAGGATCAACATCATACTCACCACTCACAATGGATGGATAGAGTAGACGGTACTCTTATGGGGGCTATGATATGTCATCGCAACATGTAACGTCACCACATTAGAAAGACTTGTTTCCTCACATGTTTTTAAAAGCACAATCAATGACCATATTGTGTTACGACATTGGTGGGAGTCAACAATCATCAATGTTAGGCACCAACTTACATGTGGGAGAAATTAAGCATGTACAACTGACCTCAATGTACATCATAAAAGAATACATAGAGTTTAGAGTTAGAAAACCTTACGGATGTGGATGGAATGACTATGCTCCAACTAACTATGCACAGCAAGAACAATAATATGAAAGTATTATAGATAACCTAATAGGCCACCTTTCTAAGCATGTAGCTAGTCGATGTGCATTCAGGAAGAGTTTCTTTTCACCTGAATATAATACATCTCAAAAATTTAAGGAGGTAAATATTACTTCGAAAGTAATGATGTACAAATTTATTCATGAATAAATGATAAAGCATCAAGAAATAGAGGATCGTATACAAAATATGGTGAATTGGATTGACCAATTGGAAATTATATTATTTGAAAAGCTACAGAGGATTTTTCCTAATCCTACTAAAATAGATCCTAAAGAACATGGAATGACAATCACCCTTAGTAGTGGAAATGAGCTTCCAAAAGAGGAAAAAGAAGAAGAAGAACAAGAAGAAGAAGAATAAGCTTCTGTCTAAGATGAGGAATTAAAGAAGTGGTAGAAGATAACTAAAGAAGATGAGCCAAAAACCTTTTTCTAGGACAAAGAAGAAGAAGAAGAAGAGTGGATAGAGGTGGTTGAGGAAGAACTAAAAGAGGAACCAAATAAAGAAACTAATGATGAATCATTGGTAGTCACCTTAAGTATAGAAGTTTCCCATTTCCTCTAAGACAAATTACTTGCGTCAAAAGACGATGTAAGGAATTTTGTTATTCCCTATGTTTTTAACAATTTTTCATTAAAAAGACATGAATAGAGTCCATTGGTGTTATTAATCTAATCAATTATGCCCTTATTATTATTTTGCAAGAGGTGGTTTACTTATAGGCTACAAAAACCCCATGTGGAGAAACGGGTGGAAGCAAACCACTGACCATGGACCCAAGATGAGGGTAAAAGTGCAGGGTATGTTAAGCTAATGACGTTAATCAAGCGCTGCATGGGAGGCAACCTATGAATTAGGATAGTTTTATTTTAAATTTTATGTTATTTTTATTTTCATCTTTCGTATTTCGTATTTGTTTTTATTTTTTATTTTATTTTCTTTTATTTTTATCCCCTTTTCTTTCTATTTTGCAAGGATGTTAGTCTAATATTGGATAAATAGTTCCAAAATCAAAACATCATATTAATAAAGGAAGTACCAACTCCACCTTCTGACTTTTTATATATGCTTATATTGTGTACATTTAGGGCAATGTACAACTTTAAGAGTAGGGAAGGGGTTAATGATTTTAATGATTTTCTTAAGTTTATTATAATTTTAGTTATTACATTTTATTAATTGAATACTTTATTCCATTATTGAACATTGATTTGAATTCGTATGCAAAAGGATCATAGTTAAAATAAAATTGCTTTTATAAGTCATATTTTTAATAATTATTGAAATAATCAAGTTAAATGAAATTGCAAACTATTAACACACATAAAACCATCTTTTTCAACAGCTTTGAATCTAAGAGAAAATTTTCAAAAAAATTTAAGCTCTTTTATTCTTTCATGTGTGTTATCATGCATAGTTGAATGATTCTGGAACTTGCTTTTTATTTTTGTAGCACCCCACTCTCGCAAGAGACGTACCCGACATCCTGAGTGATATCCGAGTACGTACCCCGCGAGGGTGACATGCTAGAACAGTCAACAATCGAACTCATTACAAAAAAATTTGTTCAAAAAAATGCACGATATACGAAAAATTAATAATCAATTTCAGCTCGTTTTATTCATAAACATTTTCAATCACAAGAGTTACAATTATTATACAACTTATCATAATTTCACTAGTCACTTGGGCCTATTTCAAATACAAAACATTTTAGTTGTAATGTCATTACATTACAAAATTATTCATATACACATTGTACAATATTTGTGAATACACATTTTAATACAAAATAATGAAATATATATGCAAGCACAAACTGATCCCTACCTCTAACTCTTACTTGAATGCAGTGGCTTGACTCCAATTTGTCTAACTAGAGATCTTCACTAAGCCTAAAAAATATTGCAAATTTTGGGTTAAGCTTTGCGAACTCAGTGAGAAGACCGTCCTCGATGGCTCACTCAATCACATAATATATTAATCCATACAATCAAATAATTCACATAACTTCATCAGTTTATCATGATGAGTCACATACATTTCATCTTCACTTACAACATATATCACATTCAGAAATCAGTGAACTATTTATCTCAACCATATTAGATGCATATGCAGTGCTCATGAGACTCGTTTTTAATTATTATTGTTTTAACCGAGCTCCTATAACTGTCTCGTATTCATTGTGGATACCGGGCTTATTGATCACTGTCCCGTATCCGTTGGAAATACCGGACTCATTATACATAGTGAGCCTTTGGCTTTTAAACACGTTCTAAGCTTTTAGCTCTTTGTGACTTTCTAAGATTTAAGCTCTTTTTCAGTGGCTACTCTAGTCACAACAACCTTTATGTTATCATGCATTTATGTAATGAAATGCATCAACCACATATGATCAATCAGTCACTTTATTTCAATTTACACATGTCATTGGACCTTGGTTCGGTATTCAACATTTAAGTTGAGAATCACTTATTTCATTCACATGCACATTCACATTTTTCTTCGGAACTTGGTCCAACATTTAACAATCAAGTTGAGTATACATATAGTCAGTCCAATTCACATTCAATAAGCACTTCCAATATGATATTCATGCATCAAACGCCTCGGACATTCAATGTCCAGAATCAGTACAATCACATTCACATCAATCATATTAGTAGTAATTCAATGCAGAAATTTAAAATATAACAAACAATGAAATGAGACCTTCTAGGTTGACTCACAGTACGCTCCAGATTAACATTAGCTTCCATGATTTGAAAAATTCTAGATGTGGACGTTCTATCCTGTATCATCATTATGCAAAACACATATTGCATACACATTATTAATTGCACAATCTTATGAATACTCAATCATATACATATGTCTATGTATTGCGTATAATGCATGCTCGACGACAATCCTGGGTATATTATCTAAATTCACATCTTAAGCTCATTCCCTTTTCATAATTCAAATATGTCTAATTGAACTTAGATTTATACTTCATTTCCACATGATTATTCTAAGTTCTCCATTCAACCTTTACCCTTTGTATGTGTCTAGCTTATTCTTGAGCTTACACTTCAAGACACTTGGTTATTCTAATATCATAACTCAATTTCTCGTCATTCCTTTTCTAACATTATATGATCTCATAATACCCAATTCTCATTCACATTTAATCATTTAATACATATTACTCAACTCCTTTGAATTATAACTACAATCATATGAACATTTTCATTCTCATTATACCCATGCCTTTGGTACTTTGATATCATCCATTCATTCACTAAGTTATAACCCCAAATATCACTTCAAACATATCACACGTTAGTCTCTTAATCCAAGCATCATTCTAGGTCAATTCAAACCTCATTTAAGCCTTAATTAAGACCCAATGTCTAGTGAATGTCTGTTAGGAAGACATCCATGTCCGCTGAGCGGACCTTCATGGGTCAGTTACAGAAATTTGAAATTTTGTCTAGACATCAAAATCTCTTCTCGAGGTATTCAGAAAATTATAGAACTCAACGTCCTCTTTCAAAGCAAACATAAATGACCTCAATCCGAGTTCTACAGAAAAAGTTATACGACTTTCCCCAACATATATCCAATTGCATCCTTATTTTCTAGATTTCAATTCTTTACTTACTACATTCACTACCTTATGCTTAGTCTATCATTTCTAGTTTAATTTTCTCATCATTTCCCAATTATTCTAACTCCATTTCAACTCAATATCATCCATAAATAAATTATAGTCCATGATTGATCATGAACACTAAAAACAGAGCATACACATATATACACATTCATCATCAACTTTCTGCACCCAGTAATCAATTTCTAGTCAAATTTTGAAACTCTTTAAGACAGAATTTGAGTGTGATGCCTTTATGAAAAATGTAACCATATGTCTCTAATTTAATCCAAATAAAAAATCATCTCATTCGGATATCTACAAAACAAGTTATGGCTAATTTACAAATGCATAATCAGTGGAAAATGTTACAACTAACATTTTTTCAGCACACTTTAAACACCATTATCATTTTATCTCTAAACCTTCATCCTAGTTCTTCTCTTTTCAAGACCCTGCACTTGCCTTTTCTTTAACTTCAAATATCAATCCAATCCATGTCTAAAACAACCAATGATCCACTTTTTTATCCATCAAAAACATAACATAACAATATCCATTCACAAATCAATTTCTCTACACTTCTTTCTACATCCATTAAGGATTCATTCAAACTCTAAATCATCTCTATATCAATTTATGAATCATTAATCATCATCCATGTAAAATTAAGACATGAATCTACCCACATTTCTCATTCACATTTTAGCATGTACCCATCCTCATTTTATAAACATTTAACTCTTAACTATCATCAAAACATTTTCATTCATCAAATCAAAAAGAGTGATGCTTATACTTACTTGATTTACCCAAAGCTTCTTCTATCACCATGAAACCCTAGCTCACTAACATATATGATTATCACAAATGGAGTTCGAGTAGGTTAGGTTTTCTAGTGGTAAGATGATGAAGATAAAAAAAATGGAAGTAGCAAGTGAAGGATAAGAGCAAGGTTCAACATTAATGCTTGGGAGAAGAGAGTGTCATAGATGGAGAGAAGAATGAAGAACATGAAGAAGATGAAGGCAAGAGAAGCTAACGTAATTAGCAAGTGAAAGAACAAAATATGGTCTTTCACTTAATGAATTTCATGATTTAGAACAAGTGGTGTGGCAAGTGACTTATCACTTGCCACATGTCACTCTTTCAAGGTCCTTTTTTTGGTCTTGTAATCTACTAGTCCATTTGTCTCCAACTTTCAACCCAATTTTTGATGACACTTATCATTAAATCTTAGTGTCAAATATTAAAATTTCTACTGCCATTTGACATTTATTTCTACCACTATTCATCAATGGTTATGCCACTTGGCACTTTTATTAGAACAAAAATACCTTTAAATTTTAGAAAAATCCAAAATTTTCACTAAAAATTCTGAGTCAATAAATATACTCTCCAAATCAATTCTTAACATATACAATTCACAATTCCAAATATAATCACATTTATAGATCAATTATACCCAGAAAATGTCAATGAATGCATGTAATCATTTTAATGTGCAAAAATTAATATTCACATATGTGTATGCTAACATTATGCATGAACATGAAATGTATTTTTCTAATCTCTCATTGTGAATAAGTTTCATATAATGTTCTCTTTAGTAAATTTCCTTCCAATCAGCCCTTTTTATCATCCCAATCATACCATACTTAAACCCCATTACAACCCTTATAAAGATGTTTTGATTTTTATTTCTAGTTTATAGATAAAGGGTGGAGATTCGATGATATTGCAAGTCTATGGTAAGAGTTATAATATACATTGATTTGAGAGTTCTGATACTTTTCACCCTAAACACATGAGTGCATTGAGTGAAATCATTGTAAGGGGGAAAAGGTTTATGTTTTTGATTTCAATGACATCATTGATGTGATTATTAGTAATATTGACTTTGGAAGTTAGTTTTAGGATAACTTGAATCTATTTGTATGTTAATTTAATTAATATGATATGATGATTTATGTTATAAATGGTCAGGTTACGATTAATGAAGGCTAGATGTTGTAAGACTTACATTTTTGATTATGATTTGCTTGAGGACAAGTAAAAGCTTAAATGCGAGTATGTTTCATAGATACATGTTTGACTACATTTATACACCCATATTTGATGTATTTTGCTTGATATTTTGTAATTTTGATGTATATTTAGTACTTAATTTACTCCAAGTGCATTTATAGGTTATAATTGCCTTCATGGACCAAAAGGATAATAATTCGAATGAAAACATCGCATAAAAAGAAGTTTTGAGCAAATTAGAGATACAAGGACGTGTCTATGCCAATGTAAGTCTTAGAACTCATGTAAAATTGCAAATTCTAGAGATTTTAAATATACATAGTCCCTCATAAGCCCATGTATCTATTGCGTATGTCCTAAAACCCCTAAATTTTACTATAAGGACTTGAGCGGACATAACCAAGAGAGAGCAGACTTTTGGAGTCGATTCCATACGTGAAGAGCTTATAGAAGGGACAATATTGATTGAAGAATATGGAGAATGCGTAGAATTCATCAAGATATCCATTGGATTACAACATCAAACCTCAAACTCACAAGAACATTAAATAGAAAAAGAATGGAGATTTAGAATTATAAACTCTTTAGTTTCTATTCATTTTTCTTCTTATGTATCTTTGATTTCATTTCCTATTATGTATAAATAAATACATTTTTAAGTGTCTAGGTGTGATGAAACTAGTTGGGATAACAATATGTTTTTATTCTTTTATTTAATGTAATTGTTTTGATTGATTTACTGTGATTCAATTATATGTTTTATGTATGTTCTAATAAATCTTAAATATTAGTACATAATCTGATTTCATAATATAGAGATTAACAAATCCTTTGTATGAATAGGTCTACCATAATTGAAAAGAGTTGTTTGCAAACCTAGAGATAGGTCGATATAAATCCTCTAAATTAGGGTCAAACCTTAATAGTGGAATTGACAAATTTATAAAGCAGTCCTAGAAACTTTAACCTAAATAATTTCGGTTAATAAACTTATGAATTAGTTGTTAGTAGTCTCGAAAGAGTTATTAACATGAAATAGGATTTTCAAAATCCAATAGTCATTAAAAAAATTGCACGGTAAAAGTTTAATTAAATAATGATTTTTAAGGGGATAATCATTAAAAAATTGCATGGTAAAAGGTTAATTAAATAATGATTTTTTAAGGGGATTCATTACCTAGGCACTAATCTTTGACAATGATTTTTCTAAACTATTTCCTTTCTTTCCATGTTCATTATTTTTTCCTATTTTATTTTATTTGTTTAAGTATTATTTTTAATTGAAAACTAAAATCCAATTCGTAGGCTAGATAATAGAAGAAATTTAATTACTAGTAATCATTGTCTTTATGGGATTGAACCGTACTTGCCTATGCTAGCTATAGCTACATCATGCACTTATGGTTAATTCGAATATTGATAACTAAAATTACTTATTCAAGATCCTTATAACAATATCTTTTTTTGGAAAATGAATTAATTATCATTAACCATAGCAAAGTTATATTGATCATTACAACTTTTCAAGGTTAAGCTCAAAACTATAAATCAATACAACATTTTAAGAGGAAAACTGACAAAATAAGTAATTATTTCTATTTATAAAAGACATATGTTCTTTGCTTCCATGGATAGAGAGTTGTGAGCCAGTTTTTATAATTAGCAAGTCTCTAATTCAATTGATAGTATCTTCTGCTAATTGTTGCTTGCTAGTAGCTTTTCCTCTATATATTCTTATGTTCCTTTCCTTCTATAGGGAGTAAATAGCCATAGTGAATGTTATCTTGTAGATCACTCCAATGTGCTTTTGGCTTTCTTCTTTTCTGGTGATCCATTCGAGAACTTCATACCAATTATAAGTTGTACAATAATCTACCAAGTTGTGCATGATTATGTTCCAAATAGTTATGGAATTTCTGCATTGGAAAACAAGTTCTCTCTATCCTCGTCTGCTTCCTTGCATAGTTTTAAAATCAGATCAAATGTACCAAACTATTTGTTTTTAGTTCTAATCCAATTTTTTATAACCAACCAAATGATTATAGACCCTTTGGGATTAAGTGATTTCTTCCATATCAACTCAAACTAGGGAACTCTCTTTATGTTGTCCTGAAATAATTTATTTTATGAACTATTAGTTAACACCCCTTTAGAATCAATAGTCCAATTGACACCATCCTTTCTCTATCATTGTGTAATTTGAGGAAAGAATTAGAGAATGGAATTAATCCCTTTGAAGCAACCATACCATATACCATTCTGAATTAGTGAGGAAGCTCTAGCATTGAGGGGAATTCTATTAATCAATTGAGAAACTTCTCTTCTCTGCACTAATAGACTAAAATCAGTCTAATTGTCAAACCAAATCCATATATTGTTCCCATTCCATAATTTGGGTTTTAACCAATGGTAAACCTTGTGCTTCAGCTTTAACAAGTGATTGAAATTTCAAGAAATGTCTATGGTGATAAGTAACTACCCTAAGTTTTGGTTTCTAAGGTATATGTCGTGAACCCTTTTGATCTATATAGCATTCATATTTGAAAATAGCCTCTATATCCTTTTGCATGTTAAGACATTTTGCATTAAAGGGATAGGAACAATTCCTAATCCCCCCTGATTTTTTGGAATGGCTTGTCACTCCATCTGACTTTAGCCCCCTTTGCATTTTATGCTTTCTCTGACCATAAAAATAGCTTTGAATATACGATCAAGTTCCTTGATTACTCTCCTTAGCAAGATAAGGTGAGCTATCTAATGAACATGAATGGTGGTTAATACTAAAATGATCAATGTGGTTCTAGCAGCAAGTGAAAGAAACCTATTTTTCCAAGAATTAGTTTTGGCTATATGCTTCTCAATTAGGGGAATGTAATGTGAATATGTTGGCTTAGCAAAAGAGATGGGCACCCCAAGGTACTTGAAGGGTAGGGATTGTAGATGGAGTCCTGAGATTCTGCTAATCTCATTAGAATTCTTGACATCACTTGAACAAAACAAAAAGCTTTTTGCAATGTTGATTTTTAGCCCTAACCATTCGGAGAAGATATTTAGAATGCCCAGTAGTATGTAGAAGGATTGCACATCTACTTTGTTAAATAAGATGAGATCATCTACAAGCATTAAATGAGTGGTCTTGATTTCATTACACTTATGGTATAGCTGGAATCTTCTATTACAGCTTATGATTTTTATGAGAATCTTGGATAACCCTTCCATTATTAGGGTAAATAGATAAGGGGATAGGGGATCCCCTTGTCTAATTCCCCTAGCACATTTAAAAGGTGTAGTAAGGACACCATTAATAAGGATACTAAGTGAGGGAGATTTTATGCACATCATAACTCTAGGTATGAATTGAGTTGGAAAGTCAAGTGTTACCAAACATGCTTGGATGAAGGTCCACCTTACTGTATCAAAGGCCTTGTAGAATTCAATTTTCCATAGACAAGTTTTGATCCTCTTACCAGATTTATAATCTTTCAACATCTCTTTCATTAGGAAAACAATATCCCCTAATGATCTTCTAGCTAAAAAGGCTCCCTTTGTAAGATTTATTACTTCTTTTAGAGCTTCTTTTAGTCTGCTTGCTGGTAGTTAGGCTATGACTTTAGATATTGCATTATAGTAAGAAATTGGCCTTAATTTCATCAGAGAAAAGGGGTTCAATTTCATAGGAATAAGAAAAATGTAAGTTTGGTTTAACTATTTTGGCCTTTGGATATTATTCAAGCATTCTAGCTCTACTTCAGTGAATAAGTTACTTATTATCAACCAAGTATTCTGGAAGAACCAAGTTGTAAATCCATTATGCCTGCGTGATTTTAAGGGATGCATTTTAAATAGTGTTCTTTTGATGTATTCCATGCATATATGTACAAGTAAAGTGTTGTGTATGTATAAAGGAGTGATCAGATAGTAAGTTTCCACTAAAATGTGATAAGGATGCCAAAAATTCATCTAGCTATACTTGGTTCACCACTGTTTGGTCCAGCTTCCTTCTAATTAACATTGGACCTTGCTGTGTTGGATCCTGTTTTCGAAACCCAACTCTTACTCTGATACCATACATGTTGGACCCCGCTTCCGGAACCCAACTCTTGAGTCATAAAAAGTAATCTTCATTACTACTACTTATTTCTGGATTTCCAACATCCTTCGGACTCATGAAACGTGCGCATATCCTATAGGTTTATTTCATTTAACCCTCATTAGCCATCATCAGTTCATCTTCATTCTCATAATATCCCAAAAATTTCCTCACAATTTGTTCAATGGCGTGCCCACACATATCAGTCACCATACTTAAATTCATTTCTCCTATTTCAGAACATAATTTGGAAATCTTCAAACCAGAATTTCAATTCAAATTCTTCAGAACATTTGTTTTTCATTGTCTTAAGTTTCTAATGACACCAAAATTATTCAATTTGGTTCAGTAGTCTGAAAGTTATACCCCAAACAATTACGGACTATTATTATACTGAATAGTACATTATACTCAACTTCCATCAAGAAATTGAAGGTCTTAGGTACTGAATTAACACTCTATTTCTTCATACGATATTTAGAGACAAGAATCATCTTATTTTGAGCTTTAAAGATCAAGATATCATCAAAATACCAAAGTATGTTCAGTAACATAATCAATTCATGCTCTTCCATCGATTCCCTCACTTCCTTTCCATCAATATTTTTCAAATGAACCCCAAAGGCTACCAGTTTTTATGAAGAGATATGAAAATTTATTAGAAATCTATTTCTTTAAGAATCAATACATTCAGAGCTCGGATGATGAAGTTATGGCCAAAAAAATCCAACATATTTATACCCTCAATCATATTGTACCTAACTTGGAGCAATTGCCATAACTTTCAATATAGATGTCGTATTGAGTTCATTCTTGGACGTTTTGAAAGCATACTTCTAGATTTACAACTTTTATAAAGACTACAAAGCGATATTTTGCAATTTAAAGGGTCAGAAATGCAAATTACTACCAGTGTACAGGGTATGTCCGTTAAACAGACATACATGTTCGCCTAAAGGACATACAAGGGGTTAGGGGCCATTTTTGACCCGAGAAGGTCTGTTAAACAGACATTGGCGATGTTGGGGGTCATTTTTAACCCGAGAAGGTCCGTTTAATGAACCTAAAGTTCGTCTAACGGATACAGGGGTTCCCCAAACCCCTCCAAAGCCTCTCTAATGCTTCTAACATCCAATCTAACATCATATTCACTCTTAATCTTCCCAAATTCAACTCTTCTAGTGCAAAATCACTTCATAGAAATTCAAACACCAAATTTTCTCATAAAACTCTCAATTCTCAACCCATTTGATTCATCAAAACTACACATTCTCATCATTTACCATAATTGTCCAGTGCATACATTCCATGCAGCATCACATCTTGTAATGATCATATCTTTTCCCTCTGGTATCCAAAAATTACAAACTTTATATCTTTGGAAAGCTAGAAGGATCATCTACAACTTTCAAGAAGACAATTTTAACCAGTTCTACCTAGATTATTCCCAATTTTCCCTGGAGTTAGTTTACAAAATTTACCCTTATAAAAAAATTTGAAATTTGTCCCAAATTCACTTCCTTAACTAATGCAACATCATTCTTATCCATTCATAATTCCTATTTTATTTTCCATAACATCTCACTTATGTGTGTGTGTGTGTGTGTGTGTGTGTGTATGTGTGTGTGTGTGTGTGTGTGTGTGTATAAATATATATATAACAAAAA
>JANZLC010000200.1:13862289-13873806 GCA_026413385.1 Erythroxylum gracilipes
AGAAATGAATTTGAAACATTTCTCATAGATTCACTAATTACTTGACTGTTGGTAGGTCTCTTTTTATGTGTTGTTCAGTTATTTTTTATTTTTATCTGTTTTGTCTACCAAATACCTCACTGTCTTCAAATTTTTGTTCCGTTCTGTCTTTAAATTTTTGTTCCGTTCCGTCTCTGCATACAAAAGTCAGCAACCATACGCAACATCAAAGATCCAGTTATAAAAGCTCTGTGCTCTTGTCCTAAAACATTAAGTTTTGGAAGTCTAAGGCTCTATGCATCTCCATAGATTAATCTTTTGAATTGCAGCCTCGTGTATTATGTTTTCAGAATAGCAGCTACCGTTTGAATTAGAAATTGGACTCTTTATGTTTATTAGATGTATAAGTTGGCCTTTATTGCAACTTGGGAGAAGGCGGACGAGGGAATCGTTTCGGAAAAGCAGTCAAGATCGATCTTATAGTCTCCTAACATGCGAATTTTGTCTGAATTATGTCATAAAAACCTCGGTGATGAACAGGAAGAACTTAGATAGTGGAAGGGCGTCTTCTCTATGTTATAATCACCTTATTGGTACACCGGAAGATCTAAAGCATTTCTTCTAAACGAACTAGTACTCGTATTCCAGAAGCAACATCGTGTGAAACAAAAAACAACCCACAAGAGCATAATCCACAACTTTTCCATCCCAAGGAGTTCCATTGAACAGAAGTGCTCAAATGTGCTAGATGAAACCAACCTTTCATAACTCAAATGAAAATGAAACAACATTGGTGCCGCCCATAAACCTTGCTAGTCTACAGAAACACAGTCCATCAAAGTTTTCCTCAGTGGTTTTGACATAAGACAAGCAAACCATCAATTCTTACATATTTTGAGGCTCTTATGAAGAAACCAAAATCATAAATTGATTTACCATCAATCTGCAAACCGAAGATGTTGCACAAACCAAAAGCATCTGAAGAGATATAACAGCAAGAAGATGACTTCTCATGTTTTCAGGGAATAAGACCAATGCCTCCAACTAACTAGTTGCGTATCTCCCAGGTCACAGAGGCAGCCAATGTTGTGTACCGTGCCTATGAGAAGTGGGTCAAGCTGTATACTAGAATCCATGACAGCTGAAGAGTACGGAAAAAAGGAAGAAACCAAACTTCGATACTTAAGCAAATGCCATGCCAAACAATCTCATGCTTGAAGCCAGAAAGAAAGCAAAAGAATCAGGATTACTATTTACCAGAAAGACTGAAAATGAAGCGAAAAGCCCCTCTTGGAGGAGAGTTCCATGGCCACCAAAATCTTCTTCATCAATCTTTAATATCATTGCATAATAACCGTACACAATCGTGGAGGAAATCAAGAGAAAACTAACAACCATAATCCGTATCATAATGTTAGGAAAGCAAAACTAGGAGAAATGCTAGAAAGTCAATGAAAATAACGTGACAAATTCAAAGCTAACAGTAATATATTTAATATCATGCTGCTTGTTTAATATACAAACATCCACTAAATCTCTACAAGGATAGTCAAGAATTCTTGATGTTTACTGAACTTTTACAATATCAAAATTTAGCACAAAAGAGCAATATGACTTAAAAAATGGTGATGCAAGTCTTAATAATTCCCACTAATATAGCTAACCTATTGGCACGCAAAAAATAAAAAAATAAACAAAGAGAAGCATGGGCATAAAGCTTGACAATCCCACCATCCACTAACCCTCACGCCTTGCACAACACTCAATTTCAACTCATCAATAGAAACTACTGATGATCGTTATTCAAACAAAAAAGAGCTAATATCCATCAATTGCTTATTTGGATAGAGAGTTTAGTAAACTTCACCACCTCCAACATCCATTGGGCCACATTGGACAAGACCAACCAAAGGATTACAGCATTCACCTTTGGACCCAAATATAATTTTCCTTGATCTGGTCTGGTTACAGGAATTTTTATGTCACTCAAAAGTATTTCTGAATAATTTGCGTCATTAATCTAATATGAAAGTACTGCTATAGGCAATCAATACAAATCCAATTTGAGTTTTCTGCGAGGCCAATTGCATGAGATCACAAGCTTGTCATGTCGAGGATCTCATCAAAGACTTCATCAAAGCACCCAATCTGCAAAGGATTTACTTTCCATAACGTGTATAGAAGAAACAAATTCATCCAACTGGATAGTCCTACAACATTATGATTCACATTATCTGCTATGTACTTTTAACCCAACAAATGCCTATTTAGGATTGCTTCTGAAACTGCTTTCAGGATGCAAAAGCAGGTTTGCACCAAAGGAAACTTTCATGGTGTTAACATTCTCAAAACCATGGTTCTGAAGAAGCAACCATGGTTTTAAAAATGTGATGACCATTTACTAAAATATTTTCAGCCCAAAATACTTTTACCAGTAACATTTTTCCGACAGCAATCCCAGACTGAGCCTAAGTCAAACAAGATCTATACAACAGACATGAAATCAAGAAACAAAGAGGGTTATAGTTCCAAAAGTTCATGCATCTTATGGTCCTTTCTATACAAACAAATTAATACTAAATTCTTGAAAAAAAATTGTCAAAGTGATTACATTCCCAAATTAACCTAATATAAGACTTCTAAACTTATGAAGACTCTAGCATATGTTTATTGTTGTCTTTCAGCATAGTTAAGTTTAATGCAGCAACATTGCCAGGCTATCCTCCAGGGACTAGATGGAGGTTTTGGAAAATTAACAAATCAGATTTGAATTATTAGGAAAGGCCTGTTAAAGAGAGGAAAATAATATTTGTCTATTAGTTAACAAAAAGGATGCCACTTTGATGCCTTATTATCACATTAATAACCCACAAAATACCAACAGTTCTATTAAAAACTCAGAACAACAACAATTCTCTCTGACATTAACAGAAAAAAGAACAAGTAAAAATCAAATAACATTTGTCATTTATGTTCAAAAACCCAGATCGCTTCTTAGGCTTTAGGTTAGATATAACCAACGGAATTGAGGATAGATATGATATGAGCTTCGTTTAAAAATAATTTGTCAAGTAAACTAAACTATTGCTAAGAATAGCAACTTTAAAGAAGAACTTGCACTTTACGTGACAACCATAGCAATTTCACCTAAAAGCCACAAAATTCTAATATCCCAAAGCTTGAAAGAACGCGTGGTCTCCAACTTACACAAAGATCCACAGACCCCCAGCAACAGGTATGGCACCCCACAGCAATCCACAGAGAAGTGCCACTACTTGCCGAATCCAGTGCAAGACATCTCCCAATTGATCCTGTTCCAAAGCCATCGACCGATCATCAATATATTCGAATTTCATAAATGAAGACCGCTACCCAGCCTTAAAAAGATATCTTCATTGGAAGTAACATGCACTCCCTTTTGATTAATACATTATTGGGTTTCGCTCCATGTTCGCTAATAGAAGAGGGAGAAAAAAACAGTCATCTTGTCGTTACATTAATCAAGTTTCAGCTTCAGTTCTACGCACAGCCAACTTTCCAATGAAAAATTGGTGAAAATATCGAATTCGATCAGAGAGATAGTTACCTTATCCCAAGAAGCCTCAGGATCGAATAACTTAGCGAACTTGAAAGGGGAAAAGTGACCGTTCAGGTGTTTCTGTTGGTACTGATTATTCAGATTAACTGACTTTCCTTCTTTCATCGCCGCTCAGCAAGCACTAAATGTACAGCCACCAATTTCAAATTTGAAAGGAACAGAATTCCAAGGGTGATTTCAACTTTTGGGTCAATTTTCTAAACGCTAGATCAACTGTCAACGAGCGCCCGGAGAGAGAGCATAGAGTGGAGAGTGAGGTTTAAGGGTAAAACTTGAAAAGCTTTGCCGTAGATCAGACAGCAGTAGTTGGTTGATCCTGTAAACAGAGAAAAGGAATTTTGTTATTTTATATATTGGAGATTTCACTTTTTTATTAATTTATATAATAGTAAATAAAATCCTTTATTACATTTTATTTATTATTTTAGTTCTTGTTTCTTTTATGATTAATATTTATATAAATAACTGATAATTAATTTGATAGATTTCTAATGTTAATAAATGATATTTCATTATTATATATTTTACAATATTTTTATGCATATAATGGTTGTTTTACTAATAACTAATAATATATTAATAAGTTTAAAGTAATAACAAATTAAGTCTTTTATTAGAATTTTTTGTTGTTATAAAATAATACTAATATATAAGATTATTATTTATAATTTATAATTATTTTTATTTATAAATAATTATTTTCTATATATGTAAAAATATAAATTTATAGTTATTTAATACTAGCATCAAATCTAATAGTCTAATGGCACAGGGAATTATTTGGTATTTGCACTAATTTTAGGTGATTGATATGATAAGAAAATTAATCAACATTACTACTAATTCTAGTAGATCGATAAGACTAGAAAAGTTAATTAGAAATAATATTGTTTAATAAAACAATATAATATCGATAACACTAGAAAAGTTAATTAGAAATAATATTGTTTAATAAAACAATATAATTATTAAAAATTAATCAACATTAAGTTGAGCATAACGATTAATATGATAACAAAATTTACTAAATAATTATTGATTAATAAATTAAATAATCAATTTTATGTTTTAAAATATAAATTATAATAAGATAAAAGAAATTTGATTATCTTAAATAAAATTGTTATTAAATATTAAATAACAATTTAATGAAACATTTAACTTATTGCTATATAGAAACAACAAATATATTGATATCTCTTAATAAAACATTATAAATAATATTAATTACTTATTAATAATAAAAATTAGGGTTAATTACTAAAAACCCCAAACTTTCTTCAAATTTTCAATTATAGCCCGAACTTTAAAAAGTAGCAATAAAATGCTTAAACTTTCAATTTTTGCAATTCTAACCCAAACTTCAAAAAGTGACAATAAAATGCTCAAATTTTTAATTTTCTTAAATTCTAGCTCAATGTTATCTATTGATCTCCTAATGTCCTCAACCATTTGTTTTCTGTAACACTCCAAACTACTCTCGTATTGCAGCGTACTGCACTAGTAAGCTCTTCGTTTTTAGTTCATTCTTCTGATGCTCTTAGTGTGAAGGCGTTGGGGCTGCGTAATCTGAAAATCGAAGGATGAGGGTATTGAGAGAACAAACTGAAAACAAAGAAAAAAAACTGAAATCAATGTGTAAAGTCGTCGGGGCTGTGTAATCTAATTTAGGTCATTTTTAAACAATGACGTTGTTTTAATTATGTGATTAAACGACGTTGTTTCATTAATCTTCATTTGTTGTGTTAATTTTGACTGACGTGTATTAATATTTAAGGTTTTTGAAACACGTGGCAAGTTACGTCAGAATACTTAACAAAAACAATAAAGGCTAAAATTGAAAGTTTGAGCATTTTGCTACTTTTTGAAGTTTGGACTAGAATTGAAAATTTTGAAAATTTGGGCATTATATTGTTATTTTTAAAGTTTAGACTATAATTAAAAAATTGACGAAAGCTTAGGCATTTTTTGGTAATTAACCATATAGGTTAATAATACATTAAATATTATTATACTATTTAATATGAGTAATATTATCTAAATATAATAAATTAATAAGAATTTTTTAATTATAGTTAACATACTAAAAATAGATCATTAGAAATATATTTTGTTCATTCTAATTAAGGAAAGATATCATTTTTATTTATACAAAAATAAAAAATATTTAAAGGACTTGTTAAACGTTATGAATTTAAATTTTGATATGAAGTTTCTAAACCGTATTGATTAAATCTCTTCAAAATTATTTTTTATAAAATTCCAAAGAATACTAGCTTATTTAAGATTTTTAATTGACTTTTTGTATAGATTTATCTTAAATATTTATCATCTTAATTGTATCTAAATATAGTAATAAATTTAGAAAATAATTTTAGAAAAAATGGCGTAGATGGATATCTAATATTTGAATACAAATGATTATAAGAAATTATGATATGAAGTTTCTAAATAATTCAAAGGGTTATTGTAGGAAGCAATCATCTCAAAATTTTGTTATCAAAGTTGATTTCAATAAAGCTTTTGATTGCATAAGCTGAGAATTTATATTCAACTTGCTTAAGGTACTTGGTTTGCCTTATGAGTTTAGAAAATAGATGAAGGCTTACATCTTTTCAACATCTTACAGTGTTTTAATTAATAGTGTTCCTTTTAATCTTTTTATGGGTAAAAGGGGCATTAGATAAGGAGACCTCCTTTGTCCTTATTTATTCATATTATCTATGAAGGCATTGATTCAGTTTTTAAAGCATAACATCTTGAGGAGTCCTAGCTTCAAGAATCATAGTAAGTGCAAGAAGATTAAGCTAGCTAGTATATGTTTTACAAATGATTTGCTACTCTTCTCTAAAGCTAAAGTAAAACCAGTTTAAGTTTTGATGGAGTTTCTAAGGCAGGTTCAGGAGTAATTTCGCCTAGACATTAACTATACTGAGAACCATATTACTTTTGCCACTAGTTTTATGTCAATTATAGGAAGACTTAGAGCTTTGACTGGTATGCCTACTGAAGCCTTTCCTCTATTATACTTAGAACTACCATTAATGACAAGGAGATTACAATTTAGAGAGTGCTTTCCTTTGGTGGAAAAAACCCAAAGGATATTAGGTAGTTGGATTAACAAGGAGCTCTTTTGTAGTGGTAAACTCCAATTAATCGAAACTATGGTTAATTCTATGCTTATCTATTGAGGTGCACATATTCCTATCTAAAAGCTTAGTCAAGACCATTAAAGGGATAATGATAATTTTTAATGGGGCAAACTCAAAGCTAGTAAATATAATCTTATGGTCAAATTGTAACTAATAAGATTTTAATGGCAAAGAGATTATGGAGACTGTTAGTTGATAAAGGGTCACTATAGATGAAAAAGATGCATAGTTATATAATGGAAGGGGAAAGTATCTGGGCTCCTAAAACAAAGCTTCTCACTCTTGGTTCATTACTCAATTGCTCAAGTTGAGAATTACAATTGAACCTACTATAAGTTGTAGAATTGGGGATGGCATTTCAACTTGAATCAAATTCTAGCTCAAACGAAGGTTAGTAATTGGATTAAAGAAGGGAAGTAAGGTAAGTTTCCAAGGTAATTAAGTCATTTGATTCCTAATTAGCATCCTAATATAGAGACAAGAGATTGTTATATTTGAAACAATCACCTAAATTTTAAATTCACAAATAAAAAAAAAGATTTTGATGGCTGGAAACATCTCACTCAAGAAGCTAGAGACAGGAGAAAAGAAAGAGATGATCATCTTGAAAGAGATGGATCTGATAAACGCAATATACTCCATGATAAAGAATTGGATGATGGAGGTGCAGAAGCTGGAGAGAAGATGTTCGAGCATTCTTCATTGCTCAACTAGCTGGAAGCCGAAGCTTGATTCCATTCCTGAAGCAGGCGAGTAGATTTGGTCGTTGTAGGTAATGACTCTTCTTCATCGAAATAGACATACTTTAGGTGATCAGGTAAAGCTTTCAATTCAATCTTCAAAGCCTGCAAAACAAAAGCACGAGGGCAGTGAGGATACTGAAGCACAAGCACAGGTATTGTGAGCAAATAATCATTGTCGTGTTGTCATGAACAAGTAAGTTTTCTTTTTTTCTCTCTCTGTTTACTATCTGCAGATTATTCAGTACTTCTTTTCTTTTTCCCGGTGTCTTCACGACTTCTTTGTTTTTTCCCGATGTCTTCACGTTGCGCTTTTGGATTTAGTCGTGAGATTTTCTTATCTAGGTTTCGTGATTCTGGACTTTTGGATATGAATGAGTTTATTTATGATTTTGTGATTACATTTTCCAGCAGGGAATTCTGTGTTTAGAGTAGGCAGTTGTTAATTTATCTTTACTTCAAGTTTTATATGTGGTTTGATTCTTGTGGTTGCCATTTTCATCGTATTCATGGTTGAATGCCCTGTCCATTTGAGTTTTGATTTCCTTGTCTCCGGACAAGATTACTCTGGGTCATAAAAGTTAGGCATACAGCGTCTAGGCATGGGTCAGGATGATACCGTCGGCCTACATGCACTGCAGTCATTAAATGTACCTGCACTTACGTTGGGTGTCTGACATATTACTGTGTCTCTGATTCCTCGAGCATCCTGACAAGCTCTATTACTGCCCGTAAGACACCGCCATTCTTGGTACTGTTGCGTCCCGTTGAGCTCCTCGTTCTAAGCTTTGACTAATCCCTCTTTTGCTAACTTTGGTACATCAACCCCCTACAGCACAAGTACTTTCCTTTCGATTCTCCTATTATTTTTATTAGTAATATTAGCATTATTCTGACTATTAATTTGAAGTCCGTCTGCGTAATCTTTTGTATTATGTATTCTATTTATCATTATATTTTTTCTTTTTTATTTATTTTATTTTATTTATTTATTTATTTATTTATTTATTTATTATTATTATTATTATTATTATTATTCTTTTAATGTTTTATTTCTGTAACTTTACATCATCCTTATATTGTCTAATTTTTATGTGGGTCCATCGGAAATAGCCTCTCTATTATGTAAGGGTAAGGCTGCGTACTATCGGACCTCCCCAGACCTTGCTTCATTGCGAGATTTCAGACTGGATGATGACGATGATGATATATATATAAGAAAAAGTCAAAAATAATATTATTTTTAACAAAACGACGTCATTTTTTAAGGAATGGTCATTTTGACAAATTTAAATATTAAATTTGTATTAATATCTAAATATAATTTGTTGATTTGATTGCCTTATCCAATTTGGAGGAGCTAGCCATTAGCCGCATTAACATTGACAAATTTGTTGAACCTAAACTTGTATCTCCATCTCGTGCAAAACATTGTATTGATTTTTCATCATACAACATTTAATTATAAAATCTAAATGAAGGTGATTATTCTAAATTTTTTCAAATTTTGGAATTAGATTAAGGCTAAAAATTTATGATTTAACTTTTTCAAAAATAACTAAAATGATGTTATTTTATTAAAAATTAATAAAATATTATGTTGTTTTTTTAAAAAACAATAAAAACACGACTTGAATCAAACCCAACTCATTACTATTTCTAACAAGGCAAAGGTCAACTCATGAGCTCCACCATGACAAGTTCTATGGACATTTTTCGTTTTCAATCCATAATTGTCCCAAAATATGCAAAGCACTCGTACTCATTGAGAGTATTCAAAAGCTTTTAGTGTCTACCCTCTTGTTCAACACTCATAATCTATACATCTTGATCGTATCCTGAAGGTAAAATAGCTGAATAAGAATGTAAGGAAAAGCAAAAAATATCAATGACTAATTAAGAACATTCAGAGAACTGGTCAAGTTTCTTTCAGGTGCACCAAAAACAAATGCGAGATGCCACCCGAATTAATAGGCTATATATGAACCAACAAACAAGCTTATTTCCAACCTTGTATGCATTTAATGAGGTTAATATGGAAAGGTTCACAAAATTATCAAGCTTCTCACTCCTTCAAGATAATAAATAGGTCAAATTGTGTTTGAATCTAATAACTTAATTTAATTTGTGTGTCAGAAGCTCAATCAAGCTTCAAGAATGCGAACATAAGCTTGATTGATCTTCATATTCACCTGAAAAATTTAAGCCTAATTGGTTTTAGATTGACCTAAAATACTTGAATTCATTAAATAATAAAAAAGATAATGCTTGAAAATCAAAATTGATCGAATTAGGTTGAGCTTGGATCAAGTCAGACTAAATACCTCTAAGCTACTTCTAAGATTGAAGCCTAACCTGAGTTTAATTTTTAAAAACTAAACTCAAATTCAGTTTAATCAAAATTTTACTTGTTGATTTCAAGTCTAATTAACCAAGTCAGCCCGTATATTTTTACCAAGTCATCATGCTTTGGCAACTTCTTCCCTGTACTCATCTCCTATAACAATTTTTAAAACAGAAACTAATGCATGACCTGCAAAATGATGATATATTCTATAGACTAGTCATTCATACTGAAGTGCAATTAATTCAGATCCATCATATAGGAATTGACCTGTCAAAGATAACAATGACATGCTCAAACTCTCCAGCTCTCTAAAGCATACAAAGGATCATGTTACATCAGTCTGTCAGAATGTATGTGCGCCATACGAATCAATTGGTCAATTTTATCCGCTTAAAAGGTTAAGAGGAATTCAACAAGCTTGTATTAACTGCTAAAGAGAAATGCAACAGTCAAAAATTGGTACTGTATAATGCTGTAGAGTGTAGAGAGCTTAGTTTAACACTAAAATATTCATAATCCAGCTGATCATTAATTACCCTAAGAGGCTATTGAGAAGTTGGTTTTCATGCTTGATAGAACATAAATTTTGACCATGTAGATGATAAGCACAACAAAAGATATACAAAGGTTCAGTACAGATAGAGCTACAGAAGTTAAAAAGCTTCAATCTCGATGTAACTGTATAGGAGTAAACATAGCTGCAAGGGAGCCACCTGATGAATGAATTCTCCTTGGATGACTTCAAATAGTTGAGACCGTAAGATAGTCTTAAATTCACCAAAGTATGTTATTCACTAAGTTTTGTCTGAAAGCGTGCGAGTGGCACTCTCAAGATTCATTTTGCAATTTTCTCTCAAATCTCTAAGCATGAAAAAATTAGCTTCCTGCATAATAGATATGAGATATTCATCAAATATCTCAGTAAAAGTGGAAGGTTCATAACGCAGAAGAAAGGTAAACAATAAATCACCACATTACAAGAACTTCAAAGGACACCTCAGCTACAAATAAATTAATAGAGTAAGTTCATTTGAATCAATCGCCAGGACTGAAATATATGGAAGTAACCTGAAATGCAAATAAGCAAGAGACACTAGTTGTATTTACAAGCTGACTGCTTTCATGACCAAATACACTATGCAAGTGATGAAACAGGGACCTCCACTGACTCTTGAGTTAGATTCTATTTTCAAGGATTTGTTGGATTTTCCTTGGTCTTAACTCAGACTGCTTTCCTTTGGAAAATTTGTTGACCAGGATGCTGGCTTCTTTCTAACTCTTCCTCACCGCTACAGAATTGGAAACAGGGAAATTAGCAACAAATTAAAGGAATGAAATAGTGAAAATGCCAATCTAAGTAATGTGTGACTTATTCTACTAAAGCTCACCTGCTATTCGACCTTTAATGTCCTGGTAATGTAGATCTGACCACATATAAGTAGTTGATTCCCACACTGTAGAACAAAGATATCATATTTAGCAAGTCTACTTTATCAATAACCAATAAGTAAAGGTTAAGGTTACCTTTCAAGCAAAAAGAATAAGAACAAGCTTTAAGCAAGTTTACAGCTGTTTCCAGATTAGCATAATCACTCGACTTGAGAGTTGTGCATCTAGTGAATGAAAACTTGAACATGCATTTCATACAGATCATTCACGTATAAAACACATGCATAATTATAACAACATATAAACCGTATA
>JANZLC010000200.1:13874841-13908250 GCA_026413385.1 Erythroxylum gracilipes
AAGTTCTCGATATCATCAGGATAGTTACGTAGAACACGATTAGAAAGATTCACTTCTGGACCACAGAAATATATTTTCGTTGGGGTTATTTGAACCCTACGGATATAAACCAAACCGTCGTCCAAAGGGACAACAGGTGGCGCAGGAATTCTCCCAGAAGTCATGTACTTCAAATACTGATCATGGAGCCACCTTGTAGGATCATAGCAGCACTCTTTCTCATGAGACAGTTTGTCAAGAGCATCTTCTATATATGCAGCATTTATTTTACTTGGATCAATTGACCGAAAGAAAGAAGCATCAAGTGCTGCGCCCGGGAGGAAACCATGCTGCACCAATGCGTTGACTTTAAACAAGATTTTGTAAGGCAACTTAAATCCTTCAGGAGCATCCACCATGGGAACAAGATTGGAGTTACAAGAAAAGGCCGAGCCTTTCTCTAAGATGAACTGGCCTCTGCTTTCTTTATAAAAGAACAAATTGTCTTCGAAATTTGGAAGTTTATGCCCGGGTGGTATCTCCAAGCACATAACAGAAGATTGTCCAATGCAGCAAGAGGGAGTAAAATCAACTTCGCGGATCCAGTGGTTATCAGTAGTCTCCTTAAAGTAGTTGAGAGTAGGGGTGTCTTGCCTGAATATCTTAGGAGCACCAAATAGCTAGCAAGAAGTAGAACAATGTTTATGTTTTTTCCGTAGCAACTGTGAAATTTTAATAGCTCTGAACTCACCCATATAGTGAAGAGAAGAAATTTGTGCTTCTTCTAAGTCAAATATGAAATTTTGATATAAGGAAATCATGACAGAGAAGTAAAAGAACTACAGAGTATTCTTCACCCACATTGTAACTAGCATTATCTGAACATGCAAAGTTTGTTTTCAAGTAAATACAACTAAAATGGAATTAACTTAATCAAAGGACGGGAAAGGCAAAATCTGGTAAAGAGATATCAATACAAGATTAGAAGATGACTTTATTGAGATGTTAAACAACTAACTGCAAGAACAGAAAGTACAGTCAAGATAACATTTTCTTGACAGTCAAGATAACATTTCTTGACTGATTGAGGACAATTTATAGAAAATTTCAGACAGCAAACCTGTATGAGGAGAAACGTTTTTGCCGGAAGTCGAGAAAGAAAACTAAGTTCATCTAGAGGAGGAGGGAAACGTAGCTCAACCTGCCAAATGTTTTCATAGGACAGTTCAAGCTTGTAATTTGTGGAAAGATATGACAGAAAGAAGTAAAATTTTCTCAGCCCAAACCCAAAGTTGACAGTCACATTTTTCTGCGTCCACAGGACAGAAATCTTTTCCTTTGAAGTCTGGCATCCCAAGTTCAACACAATATTGTTCATACATTGAAGAAAGCTCTTTGTCCCTGAAACAATATCTTGATCCAAATCCCGGGATTTCAGATAAGAATTCTTATACCATAGACCACTTTCTGCTAAAGATTTGACAATCTCAGCAGCTTCCAAGTCCGTGAATTGAACCATGGCACGTGTTCTTGAGCCTTCTTTTTTAGGTTGACACACTTCCACAGCATAAACAGATCCTTCGCCTGTGTATGCCTCCAGGAAATCTTTTATTACCTCTGGTGATTCAACTGAAGAAAATCCATACAAGCTAATTGTCTTCCCCATTTTGTCTATCCTGCAGATTCATATGGATGAAAACGAGTTAGCACTTGCAAAGACATTAAGGCCTCAGAGTCAGCAAAATCAACAGTTCATAGCTCTCATTATAAGACAACTAAAATTTAGTTAATTCAGCATACTAGCCAACTAAAATTCAGTTAATCTACAAAATTCATGAAGAAGGAAACTTACGCCATGTGCTTAGCCGGAAGAAGATAGGATGAAACAAAAATGTGAGTGGAATGAGTAAAGCAATCTGGCTAAAGTTTTACAGAAATGATCAACAACATAAAACGATATGAAATGAAGGCACTTCATGTGTAATATATAGCTGCCTGTGGCCATCAGATTCTCAGCTTGTTGCCGAAGGGGTATATACTAATCCTTCATTACAAAGGAGGACATAACGATGGGCTTTTACTATAGAAGGCACTTTATCTATTCTCAGCTTGTTGCCGAAGTGGTATATACTAATCCTTCATTACAAAGGAGGACATAACACACGTTTGATTGGTCAGTAAGTTTGACGGTCTCTTGGACTGACCCACCAGCTCTCTTTAACACAGTCAATATATTCTCCGATGCATGAAACTCACGTAGCAAGGTAATTGTTAATCAAAATATTCTCCGTTGCATGAAACTTGCGTACCAAGGTATTGAATTAACAATTTTCGTTATTTTGCATTATAAAATATTTTTTAATAATTAAATAAACTCATAGAAATTATTTTAGATGATTAAAAAGTTATAACCAACTATTATTTGTTCTTTAAAAACTAAATATTACAAATTTATTTATTGAATTAACATTGATTACAAATTATAAAATATTATTGAGTTAAAAATCTTTTAATATGAAAATCAAAAAGTTCCTTCATTTTTACAGAGATAATCACCTCTTTCTACTACATGTTCTTTCATGGATTCGTTCCCACTGATTCATTCAAGCTGGTTCTCTTGTAACCTCTCTCTCTGGATCCTCTTCCTTTCTTGGTTTTTTATTTTTTAGTCCTTTCTACATAAATTAGTGTGTTCCATGTTTATTCTTCCTCTCCTTTCTTTTAGCAGCTATATCCTTCCCTTGCTACCCCTTCTTTAAAGGCTATCTAGTGAATATTGAGGCCTCCCTTTATTCCTCTTTAATTTGCTTACCATCCTTCTTGAAGCCATAACCTTCTACTTATTACACTAGTTTCTGTTCTACTTTCTTTATTCATCTTTCTCTGGTCTTTTATTAATGTCACTTATATAGAAACATGTCTTCACCACACTTGACCTTAGAAATGCTCCTACTCTTGCCACTAACAACTCTTTCCACTAACAACTCCATCCCGTAGTCATCTAAAATCCCTAAACCTACTACGTATGGAGCCCTATCTCTCATTTTAATCTAAGGTACTAATCTTACCAGGCCTTCTACCTCATGTAGTAGAATTGTTCCTTACGATCAACCTATCAAAAAATCCCAGTCACAAGTATTAGTGGATTATTTCCTGATCACTAAGCTCCAATATTGTCCTCCATTCTCATCCAATGACAAGTTTATTATTGCCCCTACCCTATAGGTTCTTAGGGAAGGAGCCTAGAAATGAAATGTTATATGTATTGGTATTTTCATGGGTAAGAAGCCTTCATTTTCAACTATCAATGCTTGCTCTCTGTTGAACATAATTTGTGAAAACATGTACCTCTTTAGAAAACATTCACTATATTCCCCTAGAATATTGGATAATAGAGGGGTTGAGCTATTTATCAAAAGGGTATCCAAAAGGAAATTAGGTAGGAAGAGAAAAAGATTCATCAAACTCCAACCTTTTTTCAGATGGAACATAAGATGTCGTAATAGCCTTATCAGATCAAATTCATTGCTTGATTATATCAATATTACCTAACCATATATAGTAGGTTTGTTAAAAACCAAGTTGGTCGAAAGCAAGTACAGGAACTTGTCATTTTTTGAAAAAAGGGTGGAAATCCTCACTAATCAATATGGTCATTAATATAAAAGGATATTGGATGCCTTTGGCCCTAATAAAATTAATATTTTATACTCCTTTAGCTCAGAACAATATATTCATCTGGCCTTGGGGCTTTCCTAGAGTTCATACCAAAAACCACCTTCTCTATCTCATTATCCTCGACTAGTTTGGTTAAATTAGTTGAGTTTTTGCAAATCTACTAGAGAGACAACATAAGAGCTAGTGGTACCAAGAAGAGAGGTCAAAAATCTGACAGCTTCTCTTTGAATTTAATGGGACCTTTGCAGAAATATTCCATCAGTAGAGGTGATCGAGTATAGCTTGATGTGATTTTGCCTTTCTAGGATTGTATTGAAAAAGAAACTAGTGCAGTTGTCCCCATCCTTGAGCCAGTTAATTCGAGCCCTCTGTTGAAGAAAAGAAGAGTGTTTTTTCATAGCCTGTAAGTATTTAAAAAGAGTTGTTTTTTGCTTAAACAATAGTGTTGGATCAGATGGAAAAGAGGCAAGCTTGTTTTGTATATTTTCAAGATCAAGTCTGGTGGAAGTAACAAATGAAACATTAGGCCCTTTCAATGTGTTCAATAGTTTGAGTTTAGCTTTGATAATTTTCAATCCTTGTATACAAGAAAATTGTCTTATCCATTTAACAAAAAATTCTGCCCTCTTCCTGCAAGCCTCATTGAAACCTAGTTCATTAATAAGGAAATTGTTGAACCTAATAGATGATATTGTGTAAGCTGCTAGAACATTTTCTTGACTATGATTGGGCTATGATCGAAAAATAGTGGGTCTTTAAAGGTAGCGATGCTGTGAGAAAAATGGTGTGGCCAAAGGTTGTTAACAAGAGCTTGTTCTAGTTTCTTTTTGATGAACCAATTCAAATTTTATTTATTAGACTAAGTGTAGAGGTGTGCCACATGTTTGAGGTCTGTCACCCCAATGTAGTTAACACAATCTTTAAAGTTTATTGAAAAATTCTTGAGGTTGGAATGGCCTTGAGCTTTCGATGCATAGAAATTAAAATTAAAGTCTCCATAAATCAACCAAGGCTTAATGATGGAGCTGGTGATATGTCTTAGGTTATTCCATAACATTCTTCTTTAAAACCTAATATTACTTGCATATATGAAGGATATATTGACGACAGTCTATTACTTCAAGAAGGGGACATTTAGATATATGGGTTGTTTGTTAACTTCCACCATATCTGTTTTGATTTCATTAAATCAATAGCATACAATTATTCTTCCATAGACATGGTGAGTGTGGTTGGTGAGCATTATCCAGTTTGGGCCCAAAATATTTAATATTTCAGGGTTCTCCACTCAGATTTTGTTTCAAGAAGGGAAACTAAGAGAGGTCTTTCTTTTATAAAAAAATCTCTTAAGGCTGAAAGCTTGGAGGGACAATTTATTCCTCTTACATTCCAAGTTAGAATAGACATATTATAGAGAAGTGTTTTTGGACCCTTTACCCTTTCTCCTATGGGATTTGCTTCAGATTATGCTATAAAAAATGTCATTAGAAACAGTTCTAGGCATTTCCTTTTGTGTATCTATTTGCTCATCCAGTGCTGTGTTTTTGGGAGAATCAGGTTCAACATCTATTTTGAAAGATTCAACCATTAAAGAAGAGTTAGGAAGTGTCACAAATAAGTCAGAGTTTGGAAGAACATTAGAGTTTGAGAGGTTGGAAGTAGTATCCATTTGAGGGTTGTGCATAGTTGTTCTATGTATTTGTTCATCACCAGTACCAGTATAAGAGTTAACATTGACTGCTAAGTTTATCTTATAAAAGAAGAACATTTGTAAGTCCTTTAGTTTTCCAATGTTTGTTTACCCATCAGGCTATCAATGGAAAAGCTGGCCGATGATTGAATAAAAAACCAACCATTATAGATTTATAGCTATTTGCACCTTCCTTTAGGACTTTAACATCAAGGTAAAGAATGAGCTTACCATCCCATGTGTACAGGTGGTAAGAGGTTATGTTTGAAGTGAAAGAGTCACCAACAATTTGTTTCCATGTTTTTAAGGTAGTTGGTCTAGCAAGATTTGGGATCGATGGGCCAGAGTGATAAGTGTAAATTGCATCGTATTTTAGGGCATTGTTTGATATGTATTTAGCCATTAATTTAATCTTTTAGTATATGATTAGGTTCAAATTGTGTTAGTTTGTTAACTACTTGTGTTTTAAGGGGTTAGTAAAAGCTTTTGAGCTTAAAAATTTTGTTTTTGAGGTACCTTGATGTGTTTTCTAGTGTTTCAAGGTCAATATTGAAGAACGGAGGAGTTTCTGAAGACATTCAGGCCGAAACAGCAGCCCATGATTGTGGCCTATCGTGACAGAAACTCCAAGAATGGCCCACGATCATAACAGAAGACTCAAATGTGAGCCACGATCATGGCCCGCATTGGGTTAACGTGCAGACACTTATGAACTTCACGTTTTGAGGAAATTTTTAGACCTTTTGAACCCTAGAATATAGAGTTACTCAAAACATAAGAGACTATTTAAAGAACAACAAGAGAGAAAATAAGAGAGTTTTACATTCAGCCACCCTTGTAAACCCTAAAGGGAGAGAAAAAGAAGAGAGAGAGAGAAGAAGAAGAAGAGGAAGAAGGTGGAAGAAGAAGTTGATCTGGACGCCGTTGATCCCCGGATCAGGTGTTATCCAGACGCGCAGCCTTCTTGATTTGTCCAACCTAAGTTCCATTTTCTCTTCATTTCCTTTTTCATTTAAATGTATAAAGTATAGATGGATTGTATGGGAATGGATTTCGGGTTGTTGATAATGTTCTAACTCTCCTTCGGTATATTTCCATTACAAATCGAGAGGGTGAACCAGATAAAAATGATTAGATCAGATTAATGAGAGTTAGGCGATCTAATTGACCACTTAATCAATCTGGTCGAAAATTTAATAGAGAGAGATCTTGTGCGAGACTTGATTGTTTATTATAGAGCTTTTGAACTAATTAGAATTGAGGGTAATTTGTGAATTGAGAGATTGCAAGTTTCATAATTCAATTAGGGTTTACAATTTAGGGTTTAGTAGTTATAACTCGAGAGAGAGCAATCAATCCTATGATCGTCTAAAAATGACGCCCTGTAAACACATAAATAGCTAGATTAGCATTAACGATAGGTAAAATCCCCTCTCTCATAACTTGATTAATCCTCTTGACGGATTTCCATTGTGACCTGTGTGACTGCTAAGTTTTATTATGTTTTGTTGAAAATTTTGCTTTACAATTCTTGAATCAATTTCTCGTATTTACTTTCCATGTTCACTTGTGCAGTTTTTGTTTATTTTTATTCTTTCCCGTAGCCTTAGATAACATAGAATTAGATTAGTCCCCCTCCTCATAGGATCAACACTTTTTATACTACAGTTGCGACCCGTGCGCTTGTGATATTACAGGGCTTATAAATTTTAAAGCTCGAACGAAACGATCAAGTTTTTGGAGTCATTCCTAGGGAGGCGTAGATTAGTTTTATTCTTGTAGTCTAAGGCTTTTTGAACCATCTTTTGTGAAAAAAAAGAGAGAAGCTGGGCATAAAGTAGACGACACATCAACTTGGATATCACTAGACAACAATGGGGAATTTCAAGAGTTAAACGCCAAAAAGAGAAAGAAAGAATAATCATGGAGGATATATATTATAAGGAGCAAAGGACTATTGTGGATTTCAACAAACCCTAATTTAGTTGAGAAAATCATCATCCTTATTTGAACACGTACACTTCGGGGTGGCAGAACTATCCAGATTTCTATTGATCTAATAATGGAAGGACTCCCATTAGACATCAAGACTTACTAGGATTTCAACAAGACAAATCCATTTCATAGAATTCAAAGTTGGAAAAAATCTTAAATAAGCTTATATATATGGAAGAGACCTAGATGAGTTTGGAATAGCAATTTGATCAAGTAACGAAAAATTATGACTTTTCTATTCACAACCTGGAGATTCAAGTGAGACAGCTTTCCCGTTAATTTTGTAAGATAAGTGTGAAAGACTTTTTGAGCTGTATGGAATTACATCAATGAGAGCAATATGAGGCTATCATACTTAGAAATAGGGAAGAGTAAGAAAAACCAATAAGAAATTAAGTTGAACCCCCTCATAAAGAAGATTAAGAAATGAAGAAAAAGGATTAAAAAAGAATGACACTCCCTAATATTCCCTAGATCTTGGTATACCATGCTTGAACAAAAAAAAAAAAACTTGGGTAGATGTCCATGAAGAGAACCTCATTATTCGGATTAGTGATGATCAAGTGACATTCAACGTGAATGGTGTAATAAAGAATATGGAGGAGGGCGACTAGGGATGGTAGTGGGTTTTCAACCTGATTAATATTCGCACTACCCAACCCAATAGATTTGGATATGGGTAGTAAATCGTAAAAATCGATGGATATGGATATGGATATGGGTTGAGTCATAAAAAATAGATATAGATATGGGTTGAGTAATACCCAAACCAAACCCTACCCATTGCCATCCCTAGTCAAAATATAAGATCAAACATCTACCTCTCAAGAATAATCGATAGAAGACAAGCAGGGAGATTTAGAATTATGACCTCATTGTTTCCAATTCATTTTTCTTTCTATTTATGTTTGATTTCTTATTCGATCATATGCAACTAAATTCATTTTGTGTCTAGGTTAGATGAACCCTACTTTGATACTTTAATATGATTTGATTATTTTATTAATGCAATTTCTTTGATTGATATATTGTGATTTGATTACGTGTTTTATTTATGTTCTAATAGATCTAGAATATTATATCATAACTTGATTTCATACATAGAGATTGAGAATCCTTTTTATGAATAGATGTATCATAATTAGAAGGAGTTGATTGCAACCTAGAGATAGGATGACGTAAATTTTTGGAATTAAGATCAAACCTAATAGAGGGATTCACAAATCGGTAAATCAATCTTATAAACTTTAACTTGAGTAATTCGGTTAAAAACCTTAGGATTAATTACTAATAGACTTAAGATCAACTATTAGCATACCATAGGAATTTCCATGGTCTAATAAATCAATAAAACAATTGCATAATAAAAGATCAATTTATTAAGGATTTAGGGGAATTCTAAACTTGTATACTAATTCTCAATTTTAGTAATTTTTTAAGTGAATTCTTAAATCTTGCTACCTGCTTCTTTTATTTGTATAAGTTTTATTTTCTTAAATTCAAGAATCACAATCACTCCGTAGACTAGATAATACGATAATGGTCGTATTTACCAATACTAACTATAGCTACGTCGTGCACTTGCGATTAATTCAACATTAACTAACTTAACAAAAAAAAGCCAACCAATACTCACCTCATTAAGTAGATGGGATGAACCTTGCTTTCGAGTGATCGCTTTAACCTTCTATGTCTCCTTCTTTGGGCAGTAATGGGTATAATGAGGGACATTGCATAAGAAACAACCAAGACTTTTGTTAGAAGATTTCTCACCTTGTTTAAGTTGCCGAATTTATTTGAACTTCCCCTTGTGATCATTCTCTCTTTTCGCACCCTAGTCTTTTTCCTTCTTTCCTTCACCCTTCTCTTGGTGATTTGCTTTTGACTTTTGAAAAGAGGAGGAGGCTTTGGTCTCCTTTGGCACCCTAACATCTACCAAAGCATCAGCTGCTACAATATCACCCACAACATTCTTTACATTTCATCATTGTCACACCCTTTGTGTCCAAGGTTGTAATCATAACATGAAGTTGAATAACTTGTCCTCGTCTAACACGTTCTCAATATTAAACATTAACTAACTAAATTTCTTAATATAATCTCTTACCTACCCCATCATCTTCAAAGCATCTCTCATAAGTCAAGAAGTGTCGCTAGGAAGGAATTGATCCTTTAGATCCTTTTATATCTTCTCCTATATATCCACAAGAGGTTGTCTAGTACTAATTTTGGTAGAGGCTCAAGTTCACCACAATTTTACATCTCCATCAAGATACATTGCCGAAATATTCACCTTTTTTTACTTATCAAATATTAGCAACTATAAAATACTACTTCATATCCCATAAAAAGTTCTCAAGTTTCTTAACAATCGAAATACCCTCAAAAACTTTGGGTTATTGCACCTTAAATACGATGCTTTAATTATGTCTTGTATCCCGAGTAGCAATTGCACATTTAAGGATTGTCATCTTAAAACTTGCTTCCTTTCATGCTTTAATCGAGTTTGCCACTTAAATCCTACAAAGCTTGGATCTATCTCTCCAAAACTTACAAAACATGATTTATAAAAAGGGACTTATCTTCACCTAAATGTAAAGGACCGATGTACGCTTCCACTAGAGTGACACACTCATTAAAATTGTTGCCTCCCACCATTGAATCACCAACACAGCTTTGATACCAATTGTCACACAGACTTTAAAATGAACTATAAGTTCCTACCCAAAATGAGACAAAGTCTAAGTAAAGTAGTTAAAAAACCGTAATTAAACTCAATCTTACCGATTTCCTCGTGTTTAAGGTATTTCACACAAAGGCTAAACTAAACCAACAAGATTTACTAAGCCAATGAAAGAAAATAGACAATAATAAGAAAAGAAAACTTTTACAATAAAAATGTCAACTTTTATATTACTCACAATAAATATAAAGGGTACAAAATGTGAAACTCTCTAATGAATTAATTCTTTGCTCGAATGATCTATTTATAAGCTTTTGGAGACTTATTAGGCATCATACAAGAAAGTTGAAATTAGGGCACTAAGTCACTAACTTACCACTTTAGACACTTACTTTAGAGGATAGTTTACATAATTTACCACTAACTCATTCCCAAGTAATAGATACATGTGAAAAATGAAGGTAAAACACCTCATCTATGCTCTTTTCCAAATTCTCTCACTTCTTTGATGATTTATCCCACTAACTTTATCATATCACCAATGATCTTCATGCAAAGTTAAAAGTTAGTCAAGTTAAGAGCCAATTTGCACATTATTTGATCGATGTCCCCCCATGATCTAGTCCATTCATCCATGGTTCGTCATTGAGCACTAATTCATCTAATCCCACCAAGGACATCCAAAGCAAGTCCACCTCACCTAATTCAAGCCGATCAACACCCCAAGACTAACTGAAGCTCAGACTATGTTTAATCTCACTTGGTTCCTTTTACATACCTTTCTCACACCTAATTCACAATAGATGTTAGCCAAGACTCACCAATGATTGGCAAAATGGTCCTACAATATTAGGGTATTAACGTTAGTCATGTAGAGAGTGCCCATAACCATTCTCCCAGTTGGGGTAAACGCCAAATATATCGTCCCTAGTCCCACTCTTTGATAAATTCGACATAATGTGATTAACACGTAAACTCTGAATATGATATTTGTATTATTTCATCTCTGCATCTGAAGTAAAGAAACGTTGTTTTGTAAATCATGTTTAACCGTAATGGGTGGTTTGTATCAACTTGAATATGAAACACAGCTGTTATCAACGTGTAATATGGGTTGATCTGGACTGCTTATAATGTCTCTTATCTCTTTTTTTTTCATGCATTGAGTTGGTTGGCACGACACTTTCAGGCTGCTAGGATCATTTCCCGTTTACCTTTCTGATTCTCCTGTATTGTCAATTTTTAACCTATTTCCTATTGAGTGATAATGAGGTTGATTCCGTAGACTGACAGATGACGAAATGTATCAAACAAAAATTTCAAGGTTACTCGAGTTTCATAGGATTTACATGACTAGTCTAAAGAATGGTAAATAAATGTCAGGAAATGGTACATCTCTTCACTCAAGAACCAATGCCTTTATCAAATAATGGGGCACGAGATGTTCAGAAGTTTCCATCGTTGGAAAAGTTCTCTTTTCTAGCTTTAGTAGCTTTCTGCATTCCAAGTTAAAACCAGAGGGCAAAACTGAAGGTCACGGTCATGCAGAAAGCAGTGAGTGTATGGTTGTTAAACCCAGGGAAGCTTAATGCATCAAAATGCTCTCTGAAATACAACGGTTTAACTTCGAGAGATAGATCCTCTACAGGATTAGCGTTCAAACAGTGGTTAAATGAAATGATTTGTGGAGTTCTAAAGAAACCCGCCCTTTTAAGCAAGAATACACACAAACACTAACAATTATTTGATTCACGGCTTAGTTAAATAATGAAATAATTATTCAATAGAATGAAATGAGTATTCCTTAGTTTAATTTATTATTAAAAACTTCTTAAAAATTTTTAATAATGATATATACCAATATTTGATTTAAAAGCATAAATTTAAGATGACAAAAGAATAACTAACAAAAAAGATCAAAATATTATTATTATTATTATATTTTCTTATTATTAATTATTATTATTATTATTATTATTATTATTATTATTATTATTATTATAAAATTAATAATTAAAAAATTAATAATAATAATAAAAGAAGAAAATAAATAATAATAAATAATAATAATAATAATATTAATAATAAGAAGAAAAAGAAAATTAATAATAGTATCAACGACAAAAATAAGAAAGGGGTCGTCTTTACCTGGTTGCCGCATCTCGATTGTGTCTCTCCATGGACGTCGCCCTCCTCACTTTCTCATCTCCTCTTGAGTCAGCCGACTCGTTGCCAAATTGGAGAGGTAGTCTCAATGCATCGTGAAAGAAAGGGGTAGTTTTACCCTAGAAGAAGACGAGCTAGCAAACGATTCGATTGTTTGTCTTGACTAATATTTGTCTTCACTTTGGTCGGCCCAAATGACGGGGCTTTATGTTTTGGTACCCAAGGTTTTACAACAAGCTTAGCTTTGATTTTTAGCCATTTCTCCTCATTGTATCTTATCACTTCTTATTAATGAAATTTTTTAATTTCTCAAAAAAAAATAAGAATAATAATGGTGATGATAAGAAGAAGAAAATTAATAATAATAATAAAAAGAAGAAGAAGAAAATTATTGATAATAACAACAATAATAATAATAATAATAATGAGAAAAGTTGTCTTCACCTATTCTATCACAAAATAAGTAAAAACAGGAGGTATCTTTAACTATTCCTGAAAGCATAAGAATAAATAAACCTAAGATTAATTATTCTATATGTTATTTTTAACAATAACTATTCATTAGAAATAACTATTCTACTCAGCCAAACATGCCATAAGGTATTAAAAGTGCACATATCATTATCATGTTTCCCATCACATAGGGCCCAAGCACCTTAAGCTAAATACCTCAAGAAAAATGTACCTTTGATAGAAAATGTCATAATATCGATACATCATAAAGAAACTGGCCGCTCCTAATCATTAACAGCTCTCTGCTTAGCATCATTTGTACAGTCACGTTTTAGACTACCTCAACATTGGATCATTTTTACACCCTTTAGGACCTGTATAGTCAATCCCCTATGCATGGGCAGTAGGTGATCAACATGTGAACCTCAGCTTGCTCAACTCTATGTATAAAACCTTAAGCTACACAATGTACAGATTCCAGTACAAGCAAACATTTTATTTCCGATAAGCTCGTACCTTCTAAAACAAAGGCAGAGATATGAAAAGAAAGAAAGAGAGGAAGCTCACACTACCCTCAGTTAGCTGTACAGAACTTTCTTTCCTAAGCCACCTAAGCAGGGTGCATTGCCTGCGCTGCAATTCTCCTTTCTGCAAGTATATTATGCAATAATGATTAACACAAAATAAAACATTTATACACACAAAGACAAGACATTCAAAGCACTTGTTTCAAGTATGACCCACCAATCTAGCATGTATACAATTTGCTGTTGCAGTGGAATGGTGATCATCACGGATTATCAAAGTAGAGGTACAAATTTTAGTCTTTGCATATTGGCATATATGGCTGGGACATATATAGGACCACTATGTTCACATCAAAATAATAATAATTTTGTAATAGATAAATGCTGGACAAACAACTGTAACCAATTCTATGTAGCTGTTACTCTGCTTCATGGATAGTTCAGAGATAGCAGTTGATTAGCACGCATAAGTAACCAAGCAAAAAGATCATACCATGGTATTTATGCTTGTTTCCAAGTCCATTTAGGCATATATGTCGAACTTATATGCACTCATAAAAGGAAAGGAGTTAAAAGGGTACCTCCAGCAGCAACAAGTTTCTCCACACGGGCAACAATATGCTTCCCATAGGTGTACTTCTTCAATGCATTTAGATGAACTTTTATTCGTGTGAGGATCAACTCACGCTGTTGATCATCACAAGTCTCCAATACCTTTTGTACAACATAGTTTGCAAACTGATCTTTCATCATAGCCTGGAAGGAAAACGTAGCATACAACACATCAATCATAACATCACATAGTTACTGCAAGTATGATGTCTAACAGATATAATAGGTTACTTCGTCCAAGTTTCTAAAGAAGTTGTGGAAATTACAAACCTGGAGAGGCTCATTTTCATCAGTAGTGCCGAGCATCTCATTGACTAGTAATTGGCGCTCCTTTGGACCACCAAAAGTTAAACACTTCTCCACAACATTGGAGGCAAATTTTTGCTGACTCATTTGAACAATCTTTCCAGCTAACTCCTTGATGATAGCAGATCGCTCATGAGGCTTTCCATGCTCTAGTACATGCTGTCATTATCAAAACCAGGGCATAGTACAAATTAAAGCATTAAAAAGAGCTAAAGAGAACAGTCATAAAAGGTGCAACCAATTAACAACATTCCAAACTTCTAATAACAGAGACCTATACACAAAGAGGGAGCAATATTCATTAATTACACATTTGGTTTCGATTGGTTTCGATAGATGAATACTAAGAAACAAGAAGCTAAACAGATCAGAAATAGATGTGTTCCACAACTTTGCATCACGTAAATGAGCAGAATGCAGCTATTTATGTATGTACCCTTTAAGGAGGTCCTCAATCAAAAGCTATAGTTCAATAAAACTCCACTTGGCAGACACAAACAAGTTAAATTACAAGTATTCTATTCATGACTCATAGTAATTACACAATGTGCAGAACTGATGGCAACATCCTGTCAATTCGAGTAAAGAACATGGAACTGTCACCTATTTAAGCAAAAGAATTTGGGACTAGGAACTAAAAGATCAGTGTTCAAATTTGATAGCACAGCAAGAAAACTTAAACCCACAATACAAAAATATAGATTGTACAAGGGAATCTCAAATTAAATCCAACTTAATAGAAACAAAACCAACAACAGCAAAACTGTTGCGTACAACTCAACAAAACAATACAGTAAAACATTCAAATGGGGGTAGAAACCTTCAAGAATAAAGTTACTAACCTGGACAACATAATTTCCATATTGATCTTGTGCCAACATGCTAACAGATCCTAGTATTTCATCCATAACTTTGCTCTGGGTTTTTGGGTCCTGGCAGTGTTCCAGGATTCTCTGCAACAAAGAGAACAGCCAAAAGTGTTCAGAATCATAAAATACGCCTTGATAAAAAATGTTAGGAGAAGAAAAGCAATGGAAAGGAGGGAGTCAGAACCTGAATCACACGGCACCCATATGGATGGGTGGACAGGGTTACAACTTGTTCAAAGAAGGTGGAGACAATAAATTGTATATTTTCTTCAGGTACACACTCAATGCACTTTTGAATGACGTGATTTCCATTCTGGTCGCGTACACATCGCATGACATGACCATCAAGTTCCTCAACCATTTTAATTTTCTGGTCTAAATCAACAACCTCAATGGCCTGAACAGTTTTAAACAAGAAATGTTATTGCTTTAAACTTCAACATCAGCATTATTGTCTTAGTTCAGTAACTGCAGCCAATGGAAAACTAGTACTATTACATAATCTTATAAAGTTATCATATGTTAAGAGTATCAGAGTTGAAACAAGTGACAAACAACCTCCTCTTCCCAACTAATATTCACCAGCCTGATAATACAGTGTGATTTTGGCTCACCAATTCACTTCATTTCAGTATAGTACTATTCTTGGTCAATCGCTTAAAGATGTGCATAGCAAACTTATTGATACCTTTTGGATCACCCGACAACCATACATTTGAAGGCTAAGTGTTAAAACATGACCAAAAAGCTTGCCAGCAAGTTCTCTTTGCTGTGACGGAAGTCCATGTTCAAAAAACTGTATTCAGAAACAAAAAGCTAGAGTTGTGAGTAACTTAATACATAAAATATATAGAGATGCAAATACGCAAAAATAGACACCCGCAGATATTGGATACCTTCTGAATTACATAATTACCAAATACATCAGTCATCAAAGCAAGAGCTTGCGGCATAATTTCCTGATAAACCATGTTCTTCTCACCCATTGTTGCTGTCTCAAGTTTTTGTTGAATGAATCTGCTCCCATACTGATCAGCACTGACACACGAAATTATGTACGTAAATTAAGAGCAGAGTGTAATGGTAGAACTGGAAATAACTTTCAAACTGTAAGTACCTGAACTCAACAACATGACCAGTAATTTCTGAAAGGTCGAGAGATTTTGTCTTATTACTCTTAAATTCCTCCAGAAGAGAAGATCCAAAGCTTTCACCTGCACCATCCAAGTGCCAGGGTCCCATGATACCCCCGGTCAAGTTCCTCATCCCAGACGGAAAATGCACATTCAGCTCATTTTGTCTCATGGGACTACCAGCTGCCACAGCAGAGTTGGGCATAACAGGATTTGCCAGAGGACTTCCAGGATATGGCATGCCAATACCAAATGTAGGACTCCCGTAATACCCATGATGATTAGAACCACCAGATTTACCACCCAAAGGAACTCCATACTGCGATTTCTGAGGTGATAAAAGACTTCCAACATGAGCCCTCTGAAGTTCAAGTAAATTTACATATGAGTTACCTAAGTAATTCCTGTCCATAGGAGGATCATTGAGAGCTGCAAGCTGAGCAGCATATTCTGACGTCTTCAAATACTGCAGATGCATTGGATCAATAAAAGATCCTTGAAGGGAACTCCCAGTCATTGGGCTCCCGACTCTTCCAATGTTGTGTGATTCAGATGCAGCTGTTAAAGATGCTCCAGACCCCAAGCTTCCCCCCAAAACTCTCAAGTTAATTCCAGAGGCTGCAGCAGCATTTTCAAATAATGGTGGCAGACTACCAGTCCCAAGTTGGGAAGCCATCATGGAAGCCAACATTGGGTTAATGGAGTACCCACTTGATCCGTAATTTGCAAGGGAAGAATTAATAGAATCCAGGTGCGAGTACTGAGTTGGTAAGCCACCTCCAGTGTTGATAGCGGGAGCGGGTGATCCCTTCAAGCATGAATTATCAGATGGAACACCAGTTTTTTGCAATTCAACCTGCCTGTCAGCTACTAAGGGGTAGCTATTCATGTCTGACCCACTACCATTACTTCTATTCAAATCAGAGTATGAAATCTTTGCTGATTGTGAAACAGAAGGCATATGAAAGTTAACAGACTCAGATTTCTTCAAGTATGCATTTTGCTTCAATTGACTGTGACCACCAGGAGGACCAAATAGATAATCATGGTGGTTTTCAGCATCCTGCTCAAAATGCGAGGGCAAGTTGTTCTCTTCATCTATGACACCATTTGTCAAGTTCATTCCAGATAAAGCTGTTACCAAATCTGGAGCTTCATCGATCCCAGATGAGACACCGTTAAATATGTTACAACTGATAGGTCTTTTCTCAGACACAGAAGCTCTACCGTGTCCAATCGGAGTAGGACAGGGACTAGGAGCCCTAACAACAAGTTGAGGATCTGGAGTAGCACTTCTAGACAAGGAAGCACCAAGAGCAGCAGCATAAGTATATGAAGATGGTTGGCCAGTATTTTGAACAACAGATGAGCCATGACCATTAGCACCACTACATAAAGTATCTCCAGAGGATAATTCACAGCACAAATGAGCCAGCTCATTTTCAGCCGAACCAATAGTCTCAACATTCTCACTAAACGTGGTGCAGCTAGTTGGACCTGAAGGGTTTCGCTTCAGCAATGTTGACTGACCCAAGTCATCCTGCATGAATAAAACAATGACTTTGAGACAGACCCTAGTACCAATTAAGTACCAAGACTGAGACTGAAAACATAAGAATGAAAAACAAGCAGTGGTGAAAAATATGTATGAGAATCTAAGTGATGCTACAGAGATAGAAGTCACCGACATTGTTCGACAGGGATAACCTTTTCTAATATGACAAAGAAGTCAATGTGCATACCAAATAAGATATTCACTAAGTTAAAGGCTGCTCAGTATTCAGTTCATGAATTGTATCTGTTGACACAAAGAGTGATAACATTAACTTGTAAAATTATAAATCTCAAGCATGAGCAAAAAATAATCAAAGTGAATTGCAAGAAGGGGTGAAATTAGAGCAATTTTTATAACAAGATTGCAATGGAAATAACAACAAAAATGATCTCATCATTCATGACGAGCACTGACCAAGAGTAACTTGAGAAACTACTTATAGGACACACGATTACAAAAATCGCAAGTAAAAGAGATTAGAGTGCAAATGGTTACAGACAAGCTCACATTTGACAAACTAAATACACCAAACCAGTTACCTATAATCATCATCACACAAATCAACAAATAAACACGTTATCATGACCAAATATTGAAACAACAGATCTTTGTATTATTCATCTTAAGATATGATGACAAGCAAATTCAAGGAAAGCCTTCAGAGACACCCAAATAACTATAAAAATCATATTACTACCCCACTTGAGACAATACACAGATATTGTATGAGTACATCATACTACATGATATTCACGAGTGGAACTTTCTAACTTAAATCAATAAAATCCAAGCAACGTGGTTAAGTAAAAGAGCTTTTTGATACCTATGATATTGTAAAGAAACAATGCACAGTATCAGCAGAATTTCATATAAAACACAGATATTGACAACAATAATTAGTAATCACCTGAAAGATTTCGGCAACATTTTTCTGTTTGTTTCCAAGTCCTAATCCAGGTAAACCTATCAGCCCATGGCCACCCCACTCCGTAGATGCCTGCATCTTGTCGGAATTAATTTCAGTTTCCTGCTTCTTCAAGTCAAACCCCGGTGGCATCGTGTACATAGCCCTTCCACTTCCATTATCAGCACTATTCACCTTTCTCCTATCTCCAATACCACCTAAAACTGAATTACCTCCTTTCAATCTTTGCGCAGACCTCCAATCTTCCCTTGATAGTGGAGGATGTGGAAGCCTAGGGTTTAAATTAACATTCGAGTAATAATATGACAAATAAGCTGGATCAGACCTAAGCTCCTCCTCAGACAAAAACCCATTTCTGGTTCTTCCATTAGTAAACTCCGAAAGGGTGGCACCAACACCACCACCGCCTCCACCACCTAACAAGCCCCCCACTGCACTCAGTGAACCTTCAACAGTTGGTGGTGCAGAACCACTCCTATACAAATTAAGCTCTCTCTCACGGTCATCGGCCTCTTGCCTACGCTGCTCTCGTAGCAACAGCCCTATTTCTTTTTCTAAATCGTCCCCAAAAGATGCGTCGCGTGAGCCTATCATCGGTCTCCTTCCCAATTCAGAGAGCATAGTCAAAACCCAATTTGATCATTAACTAGTACAATCTAACAACTGATTCAATAAACCAGTATCAATAACAGAGCCCTGTTAGTACTAAAAGGTGCTAAAAACCAAAAATTTCTACGTAGAAGCAACTTAAAATGCTAAAACCCATACTGACAGCTACTGTAAACTAGAAAGATCAAAATTTTAAGGCCTATTAAATCTTTTGAGAAGCCAATCTACGAAATCCAGAGATTATATGAGGCATAAAACATGGGAAACTCCCTTCAAGAATAAATTCCTTGAAACAGAATCACACAGCTTCAGCGCCATGTCTCCATGAAACAGAGGCAGCAACAATAAGGAATGCAACACAGGTTGTGAGAGGAGGTGGTTTTGAGGAAGTTAAGGAAGAAAAACACAGTGAGCTGTATAAAAAGAAAGAAATGAGGAGAGTTTGACGGCTAAGATCAATCTGGCGGCGATTGGTTCTTACAAGAACCCTTTAGGGTTTTGTTTCATGAGAAAGGCCAGGTGAGATTAAATACAGTTGCAAAGGAGCGTGGTTAAAAACCAAACCAAAAAATGGGATGTTTGTTTTCCAATTTTTTTGCTCTTCTTTAAAACAAAAAGGGTTTTGGATTGGTTGAAAAAAATATGTCCTAAAATTGAGGGTACTTGACCAAGTGATAACCGACTGACTTTGGGGTACACTCAACTCAACACTTAGAAGAAGCTAATAATGATGTTTGTTTTACTGCTGACATGTAGCCTCCTTTCCACTCTGCCTCTTGTCTCTTTCTTTCTCCCCTGCTTTAACCGAATTTAGACATGCCATGGCATGGTAACTACTAACAGTTAAATTTCTGTTTCCTCTTTTCTTGTAAGATGTGTTTACGCGTTCTGGAGCCAATTTCTACGGAACCAATGTTAGATAGGAACAGGCACTTAGCTACCTTTTAACAGGTAATGCATATTATAAAATTAAAAACAGAAACCAGAGGAAAAGTCTTACTCCTTATAACTTCATTCCTAAATATGTATCATTATTAGAATATTTATTTGATTCATGGTAATATAATATATTATAAACATGCAATATGTTCATCTTATACTACAACTTCTTGTTTCTACTCTTCCTTTTCTCCCACTAATATTAAGTCAATCTTAATCTTATCGCGTAACTTAAGTCTAAATTATCAATGATAGCTTTTCTAGAAAACTCCTTAGGATATTTATTTTTGCTTTAGCTAGACCAAGTCGTTGGTTTCGTGACATCATTGAATTGTCATTGGTTTGCTTCTCATTCAATAAACTCAAGCTATAAAACATTACCACACTGTTGCTTCAACATGTTTCACCGTACTACACGGGTCATCCTCCCCACTCCTATATTTTAGCAACTTATTCTAATCTTAAGGTCTCCTCGTAAAAAAGGATATCAATGGGCCCTTGGGCTGCATGCCCAAGGCTGCCCAACCACCTGTTATCTGACCTGACTTGACACATTCTTAATATTTTTATAAAAAAATATATAAATGATGTTGTTTTATCGTTTCAGTCGGTCAGGAGGAACAATTTTAGCTCATGCCCAATCAACTCAAACCAAAATCGAGCCAGACTAAAATTGACATTCTTACTCACCAACTGACGCTCATAGAGAAACCAATTAAATTTTCACAAACAAACACAGACATATATATGACACATATCTATATATATTGTATTACATTACTCCAACTTTAACGCGCAAGCCTGTAATCCCATACTTTCATTTCATAAATGCATGGATTAAGGAAGCAAGTTAGAACTTTTAGTTAGTGGTTAAGGTAAATTATATTTTAAATTTAACACTTTTGTTAATTTTGTAATTTTTAACTCTTTGAAAATTTTCTATTTGGGAGTTTATCAACTACAACTTTCGGTTTTTATTTTTAATGACTTTTTTCAAAATCTTATGCTCAGGAATTCTTCTATTTAATCCTTTTTTTTCTTCTTGTTGTTAAATCTCTCATCCGTATACAACTTCTCTTTATTTTCCTTTCTCAATTTCATTCTTTTAACTAATTAAAAAATAATTTGCAAATTGATAAGATGAATCCTTCTCTTTTCGTTCTTTCAGCTAACCTAACTTATCAACGTTAATACCCGCAATGTATCAAATCACATAACAATAAATAACTTTATTATACCAATTAGACCGTTACTTGATATAGATATTTTATTCCTATGATTAGCTTTTCAGGAAATTCCCAAACAAACAAGTTCAACAAAATATTTCAATTTCTTATTTTAAAGAATTTTTTAATGGGGGAATTTCTAAGTTTAAAGAATGGTTTTTGCGCTAACTTCCTAATATTTTATATCCATACTTTTTATCATAAATAGATTATTTATAATTACTAATACCTTCTTCTCGGTTCTTTCATCTCCTTCTTCTATAACTCGAGCTCAAAGAAGGAAGAGATAAGGGGGGCCCTTCCAGGTGCAGGACAATCCTAAGGGACCTCCCTTCACTACCCCTATGGGATGGTCTACAGGGTTCATAACTACTCATCTTACTATAAGACACTTACCTATCAAATAAAGATATATATAAACTAAAATGGATAAGATATAAACAAAAAAAATGTTAAACTAAATAAATTATAACTATAAATTAAGTATTTCAATTATATAAATCAAACTTATATAAATAAACTAATTATATAAATCATTATCCTTATAAATTATAAGTGTAACTAAATTATTCTAACTTTACCTATTACCATCATAAGCCTACTACTATTATAAGTATGGTTATTTCATTCCTGATAGTTAGTTCTTTGATCGGTGGTTGATTTATAGTATACTTTGGATTGGAATTGTGGGGAGTACTACCTAATAGCTTTTACCAACATTTTTCCCTAAATTATATTCTTTTATAATTAAAATTTTGAATCAAAAGAAAATTAACATTCTTTTTTATATTTTATATTCAAATTCAATATTTTATATATTAAAGTTTAATATTATGCAGAAATTTTCTTTTTAATAAATTAATGAACCTATGTTACTAATCTATTGTGTATCTTGGTCTTCTTATTCATCCACTCATTTTATTCTTTCTCAATCGCTCATTAACCTTGAAGTAATTCATATAAATAAATGATAGTAAAAACTTAATAAAGCTCTAGGATTTACTTTTGAGCCTACTTCAGGTTAGGATAAGTAATCAACAAATCTTTAGGTACCTAGTCTAGTTTTCTTATGTTTATTTCTATTTTATTTTTATACATAAGAAATGAGTCTCCATTTTTTTACTGCACATTTAGTAGCTGTTTTCTTTCACTCATATAACCATCTAATTAAATTCATTAACCCAAATGCTGAAAAAAAAGATATCCTATTCAACTCATTTTGACTTCTTTATTTTATCGTTCTAAGTCAAAGAAAAATAGGTAAAAACTTATATTTTAACGACTCACATATAGAGCGATGGATAATACACAAAGAGTTAAGGGTATTTCATAACCAATAGATTGAGTAGTAGCTCGTAGAACCTAAAAAGGAGTATTTAGTATTTGATCCATATCTTGACATAAGTAAGTCCAATAAGAGCAATACTTGAAATAGAAATCCATTAAAAACGTTGATATTAAGGCGATAGTCAAAAGTAATTACTAAATAGCTTAATAGAGTTGATATGACTATTATAGATGGTCTGATGCTTAAAACGATTATCGTCTCTAGATGGAAAAAGATTCTCTTTGAAAAATAATTTTGTCCCATCTACTAGAGCTTGAAGAACTCCCAAAGGATCGACATATTTTGATCTAATACATTGTTGTATCCCTACAGATATTTCTCTTTCTAACCACATAATTACTAATATACCTATTGCAACTCCCAATATAAGAGTAAAAATAGGTATAAGCATCCCTAGAATTCCATAGATCCCATTTAAGTTTAAAGATTCCAATTTGTAAAAAGAATTCACACCCTGTACTTCTCTTATATCAATTGCTTCTATTGTATCAATTATCATTTAAATGATCAATAAGGAGAAAAAAAATGGAGTCAAAAGAGAATCTTATTTTGGAGTTTTATCAACAATTTACTTATGTAGGTGGAGGTCCAGTATTATTTAAATCCTTATGTAAAGAATTACAAAATAAATTCTTTCAAAAAAATGTAAATTAGGAAAGATTGGTTAACTAAATATGAACCGAAGATTAAATCTTGATAGACCTCATACCAATACTTTTTTATTACCACGAGATATATTGACAATTGCAGAGTAGTTGATTGGAATAGATACACTTGATGATATGAATCATTTAAAAAATAAACATATTCATTTTGTAGCGAAGCTATTACAAGATCAATTTGAGCTAGCTTTAATTCATTTAGAAAATGTGGTTAGAGAAGCTATATGTGGAGCAATTAAGTATAAATTGATACCTCAAAATTTGGTAACTTTAACTCCCTTAATAACCATTTATGAATCCTTTTTCAAATAACACCCATTATCTCAAGTTTTAGATCGTACAAATCCATTGATACAAATAGTCCATTGGAGAAAATCAATTTATTTGGGACTTGGAGGAGTGACAAGGTGAACTGCTAATTTTCGGATACAAGATATTCATCCTATTCGTTATGGATGCATTTGCCCAATCTAAACATTTGAAGGAACCAATGTTGGACTTATTGGATCCTTAGAAATTCATGCCAAGCTTAGTCACTGTGGGGATTTAGAAAGCCCATTTGATGAAATATATACGAAATTAGAAAAAGTATGGTTGCACTAAATCGGGGTATTTAGGAGGAAAAAATTGTTCAAACTTGATATCGTTAAGAATTCCTTACTATTACATAGGAAGAGGTTCATCTTCAAAGTATTTTTCTCTTCCGAAATTTTTCTGTTGGAGCTTCCCTCATTCCTTTTATCGAGCATAATGATACAAATCGGGCTTTAATGAGTTCTAATATGCAACACCAAATGGTTCCGCTTTTATTCGAGAAGTGCATTGTTAGAATTAGATCAAAAAGTTGAGTGGCCCTAATGGAAACTAGATTAACACATTATTACTTTAAGAGAAGTTCCCGTTGTGAAGTTCACAACGAATCTTTGGGTACCTATCATGAGATTTATGGACACTATATAATAGTAAGGAGTATGAAGAAAAGAAATTTGTTATATCTACATTCGAACCATCGTTGGTCATATTTATCTTTGTGAAGAAATCAAAGAAGCTATATAAGGATGTTGTTAAGCTCGCTCAAATTAGATGGTACTTAATCTAATCATAGGGATTTAAGTTAAGTAATTTTATGACATCTATGGGAATTCAGATCTCATTGGTTCAACTAGAACCATAGTTTCTATATTTCTATATGAATCAAGGTCGAGAAAAGGAAGTTTTCTAACCATTAACTTAAATCCATAGTCAAAACCTACCCAGGTCATTCTGGTATTTCATAATAAAATTACAGATAGAACTTCCATTAAACAATTTATTAGCAGATTAATATATCACTTCGGTATGACATATACATCAGACATCTTGGATCAAATAAAGACTTTGGGTTTCTAGCAAGCCACATTTACATCCATTTCATTAGGAATTAATGATCTTTTAAAATTACCTTCTAAGAGATGACTACTCTAAAATGCTGAAGAGCAAAGATTTATTTTGGAAAAACACCATCATTATGGAAATGTACATATGTTAGAAAAATTATGCTAATTTATTGAGATATGGTATGTTACAAAGTAAATATTTGTGGCAAGAGATGAATCCTGACATAACCCCTTAATCCAGTCCATATAATGTCTTTTTTGGGAGCTAGGGGAAATGCATCTCAAGTGCATCAATTAGCAAGTTATAATATTAACATTATAGAAAAAGTACTTTTGAATTGATCTCATCCTTTAAGAATTGCCCATTATTTTTTTATTGAGTAATAACTTAAAATCCCTCAATAAAATGCATTTTGTAGAAATGTCAATACATATGTCATTCTATAGTTTTTTATTACGAGAAATAATTAGGCACTCCTTTATATTGGTTCATGAATTTTGATACAAATTTGATCTCTATGATTATGGATATAGGAAGAAAGACAAAAAAAAAAAAAAGACAAAGTGAATGTATAATAAATAAAGGGAAAGGGTTATTTCATTCTTGACCTTTAATCGGTGGTTTACAATATACTTTTGAGGAAGAAGTACCCTGAAAAAACTAATTGTTTACATAAATTTGAATGATAAATGCTAGAACTTTGTAATTTGTATTTTTTATAAGTTGTAAATAAAGTATTAGGGGTGGATGTAGCCAAGTGGATCATGGTAGTGGATTATGAATCCACCATGCATGAGTTCAATTCTCGTCATTCACCCATAAAAAAACAAAAACAACTTATGGGCCACTATACGATCTATTATATAAATAGGTAAACGTTCCTTTCCATTATAGATAGCAATAGTATGGACGATCATTGTAGGTATAATGCTAGATGTTTGAGACCACATTACTAGGATTTCTTTTTTTGCCTTTGTGTTAAGCTTATTTATTTTTCTTAATAAATGATTTACTATAAAAGGATTTTTTTAGTGAACATGTCACAGTCAATTTCTCTTATTTTTTTGGGAATACAAAGAAACAAAATATATTTTCTCTCCTATTTACTATGGCGATGAATAATCAAATTATCACTATATTTATTCCTTTTTCTACTTCTTCTTCCAAGTACAGGACAACCCCAAGGGTTTGTAGGTTTTTTCTATCAACTGGGGCTCTCCCTTCACCACCCCATTGGGATGGTCTACATGGTTCATAATTACTCCTCTTACTATAGAATACTTACCTAGCCAACATTTAGATTTGACTCTACCTAAACTTTTCTCGTTCACCCTAGCATTCCCTACTTGTCTGACTATTGTTAAGGAGTATGGTAGCAGTAAAGGGAATTTCTGGTGGAGTGGTGAAATACGTAGTGATAGGAAAGAACACCAACGGTGAAAGCACTCTGTTGGACCAACACTGACATTGAGAGATGAAAGGTAAGGGAGTGAATGAGATTAGATATCCTAATAGTCCTAGTCATAAATGATGAATATTGGGCACTGTGAGTATCAAACCATGCAATCTGTAGCTAACGTGTCAAGTATCCCACTTGGTGAGCACATTTGCTAGAATGAAACTTAAATGAATTGATGGGGCCCCACATAAGCGATGGAGTATATGGTTTAATTCGATGCAAAGCGAAGAACATTAGCAAGGCTTGATATACTACAAATCCTCTTGAAAGAGAGGGGTGTCTTTGAGAATGTGGACATAGGTGGTGCATGGGTATTGTCAGCTCATGTCATAAGGTGTTGGGTTAATTCCAGTAATGAGCATAACCCTCATGTTTAGTTGCCACCATTGAGGGTCTGAGTTAATTCCAGCAATGAGCATAACCCTCATGTTTAGTTGCCACCATTGAGGGTTCCAAACCCTCAATGGGATTCAAACCCAGATTAAGTTATAAACATTTATCAGAGAAAAAAAGAATGAATGTATCTTGTAAGATTCCTAAGAAATTCTTCAATTTATTATCCTATTGATAACAACTTTCTCCAGACCTCTGGGAAAAACATGAAAAAAAGGCTCGAATGGTACGATCCTAATAGATGTATATTTGATCATATTTAAACCTCAAATTTGATGCATTTTTGCTTGATATTTTACACTTTTATTATATATTTGGTACTTAATTCACTCCAATGGTATTTATAGGTTATAATTGGCTTCATGGACTAAATAGAAAAGAATTCAGATAAAAATGAGACTTAAAATGAAGATTTGAAGCAAAGAAGGGATACATGGCCTTATACCTGGCTGTGTAAGTTCCTTAGGCCATGCATAATTATGAATTCAGGAGATTTTGGGTTATACACGGTCTATGTATCAGATCATGTATCTCCTAGAACCCTAAAAATTACTATAAAAAGACATGATCGGAGACAAAATAGGGTAACAAACATTAAGAGGCGATTCTAGAAGCAGAGATCATTCAAAAGGGGTGCTTTGATTTAGAAAAGTGGAAAACACAAATAAATCATCGAAAGATCTAAGAGAATACAAGATCAAACCTCATCTTTACAAGAACATTCGATATGAGATAAAAAGAAGATTTATAATTATGAACCTTTAGTTTTCTATTCATTTTTCTTTCTGTTTATGTTAGATTTCATTTTCTATCTTATGTAACTAAACATCTTCAATGTTTAGGTAAGATGAACCCTATTTTGTGATATAACATGTTTTGATTTTTTAATTTAATGTAATTGTTTTAATTGATATATTGTAATTCAATTACGTGTTTAATATATGTTTTAATAGATCCATAATTTTAGTTCATAATCTGATTTCATAACATAGAGATTGAGAAATCCTGTGTATTATATCTACTGTAATTGAAAGGAGTTTATTGCAAATCTAGAGATAGGTCAACATAAATCTTCTAGATTATGGTTAAACCTAATAGTGAAATTCATAAATCAATAAAACAATCTTAATACCTTTAACCTAAATAATATCAATTGATAATTCTAAGATTAGTTGTTAGTAGTCTCAAATGAATTATTACCATACCATGAGATTTTTCACAATTCAATAGTCAATAAAACAATTGCATAACAAAATATTAATTAATTAAGGGTTTTTAGAGGGATTCATAACCTAGACACTAATTATTGATATCGATCGTTTTCTAAGTGATTTCTTGTTTCTCTATTTAGTATTGCTGCATATTTTATTTTAATTGCTTAAGTTTTATTTTCTTTAATTAAAAATCAAGATTAAATTCATAGGCTAGACAATAGGATAATGGTAATTACTAATATTCATCTTCTTTGTAGGATTAACCTATACTTACCGATACTAGCTACAACTATGTCATGCATTCTAATCTGTCAGGAACTCTTCAAAGATGGAGTCTTTACTCGTTTATGATCTTATTTATAGTGTTATCCTTGGTTTTTCAATACCGATATAGGTCTTTCTTAGTATCTACCCCAACAAATATGTTGTGGGTTACATTTTCTCATTGAAAGTGAATCTGATCACCTCCATTGATATAAGATGCCATCTAGCTATTATAGTATACCTTTTTGCATGGCACAAGAGGGAGTGAAGGATAGTACTGAAAATCTTGGTGAGCTTCTTATAGGAGATGGGATTGCGAACTCTCCATATAGATTTAAAATGTATATAAATGAGGGTGATATTTTTCTGTGTCAATCTGAGTCGTTATTTGAGTGATGACTTCAAGCTTTTGAAGAAGAGGATTAATGAGATGTATCAGGTGAATTTGATTCTTGAAAATTTGCCTATTATAAGGTATACTAAGAAAGAGGGTCTCTTTTTTAGGTGGACGGGTTATCCTTTTAGAATAAAGGTTTAGGATGCATATTAAGTGTTCAACCATTTGAAGTTTACAAATCTAGTTCACAAGTGTGAAGAGGACAGTATGCCGCAGGTGATGGGTACAGGAGAACAAATTGAAAACGAAGGGTTGATGGATTAAACAAAGGGAGCAAATTGAAAACCAAGGGTAACGACATTAGCGAGGGATTAAACTAATTTAGGGGTTTCATTGTGTTTGAAATGACGCCGTTGTAGTTATGTGATTAAACAACGTTGTTTTGTTAATCTTTATCACTTGTGTTAGATTTTACTGACATTATTAATAGTTAGAGTTTATGGAATACATGACAAGTTCGTTAGCAAACGCAATGGAGGCACTAAAGTCGAGCTAGAATTAAAATAAATTGAAAGTTTGAGCATCTAATTATCTTTTTTTAAAGTTCGAGTTATAATTACAAAATTGAATAAAATTTGTTTGTTTTTTTTTCTTACAAAGGGAAAAACAACAAGATTAACAACAAGATTAACTCAAAGCTCTGGAATACAACGCTCCTTGCGCATCTCTGTGGAGCAGCTCCTGGATGCCCATCGGAGGTTCCTGGAGGATAAAGAGGCCCGACCTTAAGAAGGCTACGAGGTTTGCCAGGCTATCGACGCACTGATTCCCTTCGCGGAAGACATGTTGGAGTTGTACCTCCCATTCTCGATGTAAAAGCCCCTGAATACCTGTCACCAAAAAAGTATCCTCGGTCAGAACTATGTGAGAGGAAGATAGAATGTTAATGACTTCTAGAGAGTCCACTTTGACAACAACTCGACGATATCCCAGGTCTTAAGTCAACGTAAGTCCTGAGAAAACACCCCAAAGTTTTGCAAAAAGAGGCGAACCTCTTCCGATATGCTGCTGAAAGTCACCACACCAGTTCCCGAGGCAATCTCTAATTAAACCCCCTGCGGACGCCTTCGTGTACCCTTGTTTTATCGCTCCATCATAATTGACTTTAACCCAACCCTCTAAAGGTTTAGTCCAGCCCACTAAACTACCTAGGGGCATGCCCTGTCCTGAAAACACGCAATTCTCCATAGCTCTTGCTCGTGCTATCCAAACGACGTAATCCATAATGATTCTAGTACTATCTGTTGGCCATTCAAAACCAGGCTCAAATACGCTATTATTCTGCCATTTTTAAAGGAACCAACATATTACTCCATAGATTGTAGCCCACGCTTCGTGTTGCACTTGTGATTTTTTTTTTTAATTAACCCATCTTAATTCCGTGACATAATTTATGGTCAAAGTTAAAAAGGAACCCAATAGACTCGGGTCAACCTGAGATATCATCATCATCAACTACCCGATCCATCTTTGGATCCACATTCAAAACAAATCGCAAATCAGACACTCCACCATGCAGGCAGCCGGCTCTAGCACCGCGAATGACACAGTGCCCACAGCGCCGCTTCGACCGCAAAAAAAATCTTCGGATACATCTTCCGATCAGTCCAGTTGGTTGCCTCCAGGATGGATAGTCGAAGACAGGGTTAGGACCTCCGGCGTCACCGCTGGAATGGTGGACAAGGTGCTTAGCCTGACTCTTTTATTAATTGATATTCTTTCTGATTCCTTATCTACTTGTTTAATGGTTTTATGCTTGTTACTGTAGCAATTTCGTAACAAAACAACTCCATTTCGACCTATTTGGTCGCCAGATTCTTTATCCTTTTGTGTTATTATTACCTTTTGCAATTTCTAAAGGTTTCGAGTTCTGGTAAATTGGTGGTAGTTAGGCACTTAGTCCGTTTCTACATCTATTGGTTTTTGTGGTTATTTTGTTTTACTCCATTTAGAAATTCGTAGTTTTGATGTGAATCTTGCAACTGAACTCAATTCAAACTGAAGTTTTCAATTCCATATTTTTGCTCCTTCCAATACAAACTAATCATGTTTAACGCCTTTCGCTTATTCTCCTTTGATGGACTAATTGTAACAAACCGTATGTTTCCAGCTTGGTATTCATAACCTACTGGGCTAACAGTGGTCTTCTACCGTTTCAGACTGATCTAGTACACATTATGTAACAAACAACACCTTTTAACTCTCAGTTTGATGCATGGAGTTCGTAAACATTAGGGATTCGCGCAGATATATCATGTATTTAGGATGCCAAATCTTTACTGTGTACTCAGTCATTTGAATAGCAATTGTTATGGATGGATCATTTCTTTGGTGGCAACTTTTGTAGTTTTTGTTGAGTAGTCCTAAAACCTTAAATAGACTGTATAAATATAGTGGGTTGCATAATCCACAAAAGTTCCTTTTGGAAGGCGCCTTTCTTTCACCTTCTCTCTTCTTGGTGGTGTGGGACATGGACTCTTTAGAGGCAAATGAAGAGGGAAAGACAGAACACATATTGGGGGTCATCCTAGTTGAATTTAATTCTAGTCATTGTTTTCTATGATTCCCTTCTTCCTGCAACCAGTTAGCTGATTCCATGCCTTCCATATGTTTCTGGGGGTGTTAGTCGTTATATGGCTGTTCATCATCACACAACTTGTTTTATTAGTTGACAAAGTCTTGTAGTAGGGTTTCTGCAAGTTTCCAAATTGTGTTCATGATGTCTGTAATTCAGTTTTCGGTTCACTTCTCTTAAAATTAGAATAGGGATGGCAATGGGCCGACCCGGTAATTTTTTAAAATAATTTTAAAGAAATTAAAAATATAAAACGTCTTTTTTTAATTGGGTTTGGGCTTGGGCTGCCCAGGCCTAGGCCTACTTGAGGCCTAACTCTTCTAAGCAAAATGAATAGTTGAGCTTCGAGTCAGTCTGGGTCTGTGCTAGCCCATTGAAAACACCTAAATCTAGACCTATAGGCCAGCCAATTGCTATCCCTAAATTAGACGTAGAATAAGAGATATGCTGTTACAAGGCTAGATTCAACTTTTTTCTTTCCTGACGTGTAATATATTAAGTGGCACTTGTTTTGTTAGTTTTGTTTTTTTGTTTTCTTATTCAAAAATAGGAACAGACTTGTCCTAGTAAAGACAAGAAAGAGAATCAATGAGCTCCAGCGATATGATATTTGCCCCCTTAGGATGATATTGAAAGAAATGATCATATTATTGTAACGGAACTTCAAAGTTTGATTCAATGTTACCTTATTCTGCAGTATTATCTTGATCCAGTATCAGGGCGTAAATTCAGATCGAAGAAAGAGGTGCAAATCTATCTGGAAACTGGAACCACAAGAAAGAAGAGGAAAGGGATAGAAAACTCTGATGGTGATATTAATGTCAGAAAACAAACTCTGTTTGGATTAAGCATTGGCCTTCTTTTGTTTTTGCAACTCCTCTTTCTGCTACTGGGTCTTTGTTCTTGTTCAACATATCAATTTTTCTACAATCAACTGCTTATCATTTTATAACGTTTATGTAGCCTTCAGAGAGTTCAAGTCAAAAAAGGAAGTTGATAGAGTTTGATTATGCCAATCCACCTTACAGCGTGTCATGGGTTATTACAGATGCAGATGAGGATACTTGGACTCCCTTCATTAAAGGTAAGAGGGTGCCTGAACATGAGAAACAAGCATGGGATGTTGAGTTTGCATCTCTAATTAGCCGGGGTCAGGGTAACAGAAGGTTTTGAAAATGGAATCAGTTTTCGAAGTCTCACTGGCCAATCAAAAGATCACAATTTTGTTTCTCCTGGAGATGTTTTAAACTTGTTTTGCTGTCGATGTAAATTCAGACCACTTGCATGTTGCAGCTTTGAATAGCTCTTAGATCAAATATCCCTGGAATCTGATTTCCAAGAGGCATTGTTGAATTGTCGACAACCTGATGGCAGCATCTACTTGGGCTTTGTTTCAACAACCATTTTGCTGTATCCGCTGGCATTGGCACAATGCTTGAATAGAAGATTCCGGGGAATGGTTTTTCAAACGACACTTTCGGCTTTCTAAAAATGGAAAATACCGTTTCACTTTTCATCTTAGGAATCCATTTATGAGTTCTTATCAATTCTTGGAAGTAAAACAGGTTTCTCCACTTTTTTTTTGGGTGCTTTGCAGTTTTAAGTACTTCAGTTTGTGTTTTTCTTTAGTTCAGGTTTAACTCCCGTCATTCTGTCGTAGTAAACCTACCTCGCATATTCCAGGAAACTGAAATTTTGAAAAAGAAATGTCTTTTCATATCTGTTTACATGTAACAGGCTACAGACATCAGTTGAATTGATCATGAGATTATGACAGGAGTACCAAATAGGCTCATTATTTTGTTTTTCGTTTCATATTTCATGCCATTCATACTAAAAATGTCAGAAGTTTGTGTGGCCAAGACAATTGATCTTCAAATGCTGATTTGAAAATCTTTTTATACCATGAAACTTTTTGTTATTTGATAAATTCAGAAATCAAATTTGTGTTCATTAGTAGACCACCAGGGTTTTAGCGCTTTTTCATGATCGTCTTGGATATGGAGCGTTTATTTCAAAATTTTAACATTGTTTTTGAAACGGTCGGATCGATGGGAGCAATGTTATGAATACCGTACCGGGTTCTGTACCGGATTGAGCTCTGGAATGGAACTGTACCGGTATCGGTCGGTATCGGGTGCCGTTTCGGGATATTTTTTAATTTTATAAAATAGTCTCTAAATTTTTTAAAAATTACAAAATAGTCCATATTGATATATTATACAGCTGTATTGTGTACTTTACTAGTTTACTGTTTACATCAATTATACTTTCAAAAATTTTAATAATAAATAATAGTGACAATTAATTTGAAATAACAATAATTTTTAAATATTTTACATATAAATAATAACCACAATTAATATAAACAAAGA
>JANZLC010000200.1:13908350-13928925 GCA_026413385.1 Erythroxylum gracilipes
CGGAAGATTTCTTTTTAGGGTTAAATTTTAAAATTTTGCAAATGGTCCCTCGTTTTTTATTTTTTACAGAATGGTCCAGGAAATTTCGGAACCGGCGGTACCGGCCGGTGCCGATCGGAATTCATGGCCGGTACCCTTATGACTATTCCGGTACCGGTTTTTAACTGGAACGGTACGTTCTGGCCGGTACCGGCCGGAATGATACGAAATCCATATCATTGGATGGGAGTGCCTTGTTCTCTACGAAGGTCAGCAATTGCAGATTTTATATAATTAGAATATATTAATATGATTCAGTAAATTTTTCCCCAAACGGCCAAAGGGCAAATTCTTTTAGATTGCTTTCCATTATTATTGATTTATTTACCCTAACGATAAGTTTCAAGTTTTACCGTCTTCTGTAAAATATAAAATATCAGCTAGAAAGAAGGAATCAATGTGTTAATAAATATTATTCCTAGTTATCGGAATTGAGAGTATGTTAAAATTTTAAGTTAATTTATTGAAAATTATAGGTAGATAGATAGATGAAATTCACGAAATGAGATAGGGGTAGTGTGGTCATAACAAGAAAGAAAAGCGATGGCACTAGGCCACCGAACCCGCAACTGGAAAGGCGTATGTTGCCGATCTTTGCTTTTTCTTCTTATCCTAACTTATCAGTTTCATTCATCTTCTGACATTGTATTTTCATGTTTTTTTTTTATTTTCTTCTTCGTTGTCGGTTTTTCTTGTCTTTACGGCATCTACTCTACATCACTTTGTTTTTATTTTAATCAATATTTTAAAAACCATACTGAAGGAGATATTTAAGGGTTAAAGATTTAATTAGTACTGAACCGTTATAAAATCAGTATATAATAAATAAGAAGTAAAACTTATAAGAATAAGTAAAAATATTTTAATGTCTATTATTATATAATGAACTAATAATAAATAAATATGAGTCTAATATAAAACTTAAATAACAATAAAAATTATAAATTGTATTTCTGAAGGAGGTTGTATCTCATCATCGTCAAAAATATATATTATTAATAAGTAAATAATAAATTAAAAGAATAAAACTTACTTGACTGTATTTCTTTCATCATAAGTTCTTTCTTTGTTGATGATTTAGCAAAACTTTCTAAACCTTCATGATATAATTTAATTTTATTTATTGCTTGTGATTGCTCTTTAATAGAGAAAATATCTTTGCATTCAATCACATCAATCAAATCGCCCATAATATTAATTATACGTGCTTCTCCACTAAATAAGCAATAAGGATTGAGAAAATAAGTTGTTAAGTGGATCCTTTGAGTAAGATGCTTATCCCATCATTGATCAATAATATCTATATAAGGCTCGTACAATTTCTCCTTCCCTTTAAAGAGATTTATAATTGTTTTGTGAGCTCTATACATACCATTACATATATACCTTAAAGATGACTTCTTATCTGAGTCAACAATCCTCAACGACCTTATAAGCGGAGCCACAATCTTTACAATGATCAAGCAAGTATCCCAAAGTTATTATCTAGAATAATAACACAAACTTCTTTTTCCTTTTTTTCCCTCTTTGATAATTTATGAATTGAAAAGTGTTTACTTGTCACTAAATTTTGAAGTAATTGCTTATGTTCATAAATACTTTTCAAAGTAATAAATGTAGTTGCAAACCTGATAGCAGCGAGACACACGATCTCAACCTAATCTTTTTGCTTTGTTAACCAAGACAACAATGTGACATGATTATACACAAAAATTGTGATCTTAGATGTGTGAGAAGTAAGACTAGAAATATGGTCCATACTACCAATATATTTTAAAATAAGATTTATACAATGAGCAGTGTATGGAGACAATGAGCAGTGCACGGAGACCAATAAATATGCCTATACTTTGATTGTAATAAGTACCTAGCGGTTACATAATTAGCTGCATTATCTGTAACAAAATGTATAACATTAAACCCACTTGACAATTTCAGATAATGATTCAAATAAAGCATTAGCACTTTTACCGTGTTAGAAGCATCAACATACTTGATAAAAGTTGTTCCAATATTACAATAAACTAAGAAATTAATTAAGGTTCTTTGCCTTTGATCAGTCCACCCATCTACCATAATAGTGCATATTGTTGATTCCTAACAAGATTTATATGTATCCACAATTAACTAACATTCATTTTTTAAATATTGAAGCAAAGGCACACGTAGCTTATAATAAGATGGTAACTTAAATCCTAGACCTATTGTTATTGTAGCATCAATTGCATCTTAAAAATATGGTGAATTTAAAGCGTTTAAAGGAATACATAAATGATAGAACCATCTAACCCATACTCTTCTACATCATAAAGCAACATTCTTATCAACCATAAAACTTTTTAGACTAGGTTGAGAACCATGAGTAGTTTTTGAAGAAAGATAAGAATCTATGTCAATAATAGCTTTTCTTTTTCCTTTATCTAATATTTATAGTGTTTCATTATCTTTAAAAGATATATTATGAGCCTCTTTATTTTTCTTTTTCTTTTTTACTGGTTGCTGCAAATATTTTCCAATCATATCACGTATATCAAGTGGTACTTTTTTGTAAGAAGCAATATTACCCTTAACACTAACAAGATATTCTTTCATTCTAAAAATTTCCCCTTTAAATTTCTACCGCAAAATATTCAGTTATATTGGATATCCCCATCAGATGCTTGAGAAGAAGAAAAATAATTCTATGTTGGATCAAACTTACTACGAATAGAGGATGATTTCATATTCTCTATTATGATTTAACATAAAAAGTATAAAAAATAATTGGACATACTATTGTTAGGGCAAAAGTATAGAACTTAAATAATTCTCATTATCAATTGTAGTAAAGAATGTCGATCACAAGCATAAAATTGCTTTGCTTATATTTATATATATATATATATATATAAGGATCAAAGTGATTGTGTTTTCCAAAAGGATCAAAGTAAAAAATTTTCCAATAGGATCAAAGTTTCTTGCTCTCTCTTTATATATAATTTTTATAATAATACAATTTCTCTCCTTTTTTTAAAAATATCTTTCTATCTTTTTTATTGGTGGGGATTGAAGTGGGTGCTGATTTAAGTTGGTTCCCTCCCTTTACACATAAGGAATCTGCACCTTGTATTTTGCTCTATTCTTTTTCAGAGTTATATGTAGTGAAGAGCTTATCCTACAACTTCTTGCCTTTTTATCACACATACGTCTAAAGAGAGACAAAAGAGACTACTATTACTTTAGAGAGTTAAGGTTCTTCAGCCATAGGAGTGAACAAAATTAGTTAAAACAGATAAAATTTTAATGAAGCACAAACCTAAGCTATCATTAATTACCTTTTAGGATTCATGATTGGAGTTCAAGATTTAGTTTTGTGGTTGTGTTTTCCAATGAGATCAAAGTAAAAAATTATCAAGAAACACAAATGGAACATACATATACAATTATACAGAGAAGACCAACAGCAGAAAAATGGATACATAGAAGATCAACAGATGTTACTCACTTATTAAAGTTTGCTCTAGCAATTGCTCCACTTCAAATAGCCTAACTAAAATAATGTTAGTTTTCAATTTTGGTATTTTAGATCAACAAATTGAATAGTTGAAAGAGTATATATAACCCAATTATCAAAATCAGAAATTTACATAAAATAGAGTTCTAAATATTACAAAAAATATTACAGAAATTAATATGAAACAAAATTTTAAATATTACAGAAAACTTAAACCAACTGTTAATAGAATATTTCTAATTGTTATAGAAAACTAATTCATCAATACTACTCCTTATTTGTTAACCTTGAATAACAAAGGACATGAACTCTATATAAACTTGACAAAGAGAATCAACATTTCAATCCCAAACCATTACAGGGAATTAATCCGTGCAAGAGATGAGTCTGTAAATCAAAAGTATCATGTTCCAATCGCTTGTGCCAGTAGCTGTCTAGTTATATGATCAGATGATGCTTTTTTTTGAGACAAAATTACCACTCCAACCTAAATCACAAAACAAAAGATTGAAAGAAGATCCATAATTAATGCAACAATTCCACGCCTCACCTCGGATACAAAAGAATTAGCAGTAACATTAAAAGAAATTACCACTCCAAAATATTCTCTCAACGATAGGTTCTTTAGTAGCAGAAATGCACAACTCATCAAAGAACAAAGAGCAACAATATAACATAAGATGATCACACAAACAAACACAAATCAATAAGAGAAGCAGCAATTTCAAGAAAGAATGAAAGATTTAAACTCAAACAAGCATTTAAACTCAAACAAGCATCGCAAAGACACAAACCCCTTACATGACTCAATTTCTGCATCTATGGGTTACCCACTGTAGCCGCCTAAGGAAAGTCATAATAGTCTCCAAAGGAGAGTCAACAGGGCTTGATTTCTGTATATATAGGTTACATGCATCTATGAAGACGGTGAGATATGGTGAAGCGAAGATGATGAAGAGAAGATAGTGAAGAGGCGAAAGACATATCAATTTCTGAATGAAATTTGAAGGGTTTAGGTTTAGGTATATCTGTCACATTGAGGAGATGAGAAGGGGCGACTGGTGAGAGAGAAAGAATGAAATCTGAACTCTGAAGGGTTTAGATTTAGGTATATTTGTATCATCCAATCAATTGAGAAGATGGTGAAGGGGCCATTAGCAAGAGACAAATAACGAAATCTGGAATCACCAGTCGCAAAAACTAAAATGGTAAAGGGGTAACTAGCGAGACAAAAAGGATTATGTATTTTTGTATTGTCGAACCGGTCTAACTGGTTCGATGAAAACTGGTCGGTTCTCCTACAAACAGGCCGGTTTTCATACCGACATGTTATTAGTTAAAACCGAACCGAACAATTGGTTGGTTCAGACTTTTTTCAATCGGACTGGCCAACCCGGTCCCGTTTTTAAAATCTTGGTTTTAATTGCCCTATTCCTTTTTGTTAATACTTAGTCGCAAATAATAGAATATGATTATCTGCTAATCGAGACTGTCAAGTTATTTTGTTACGACTTTGAGCGAAGGTGAGGTTCCTCCCTAGGATGATGTCGGTATCTTTTGTCTAACTGGAACTATGCGTCTTTCATGAATTTTAGGTTAGCCATTCATATGCTTGTACCTTGTTTTTGTGATGAGGTTGTTACTGGTTAGTTACATGTCCAAATTTTGGACACTTTCATGAAATCTAAATCAGGTGCGACTTCATCTATAGAGAGCATAGTGGCTGTTGCATATATTTGAGTGCTATTTGAATCACTCAATTTACAGTATATGATTTTTTTTAATCGTTTCTTGTTTTGTCTGTGAAGATTTTGAAAGTCATCTGATGAGCGATTTTCAAATTCAAGTCTAGGCTCTTAAGTTTTGGACAGACAAGTAGCTGTAATGGTGGATGCTTAGCTTTATTAAGGGTATATGTCAATGTAATGTCTTAAAGAAAGCAAGCAGATGACTGTGCTTTATCCTTTCCCCTTCAGCTTGTGCTTGTTTATGTGTATAAGTTCAAAATCATAAAATTCCTTGACATTATTTCAGTACAAATTAGGCTAAAGGTTTGAATCACGCCCTATTGTCTTCCGAAAAGATTAATTAAGCCTCTGTCCTTGTCTATGGTATCACATTGACGTTTTCAAAGCGGCACTAATGGCATCCTAAACCCTATCAAAGTTACGTTTCTGTGATTCCAAGTAACTGGGTTATTACCTTAGCTTATGTGATATTATCATTGGATAATGTCGACCTATCAGACGTTGACATGTTTTTAAAACCTGTTGCTTCAGACTTTATCCAAAGGTGTTAGTTGTACCTTATAATACCTCAACGTATTATAAGAGGTTTAAACTCTTACCGATATCTTAGGTTTCACTCTTGCACCTATTTAGCGTTTAATAAGTATTATTTTAGTAATGTTGGGGTCCAAAATGGTATTCAAGATAATAGTAAAGATTTACTTAGACCCTTTTGTAAAATATTGAGGTGTAACTGGGCAGTATATATTATGTTTAGTTTTCATGTATCTGTTTGTATATAAAAGGTCAAGTAGTTTTCTGTAGTGCATACTGTTTTCATTTGTGTTTCTGTGTGCATGAATTCGAAATTAATATATGCTTCTGTTCTAGTTATGATGGCTGGTATGTCTTTACTCCTTGCTACCGAGGTGGTTGTAAGCCCCCCATTTGTATTTCTTCCCGTGTTCAAGAGTTTGTTGAGATCCGACTTCCATGGTGCAGCACAGAATTGTTGGGTTCGCAAAGGTGGTGCATTTACTGGAGAAGTCAGGTACCATTGTTTCTGATCTCTCTGTTTATGAGCTAAAAGCTTAATATGCTTGAATATGATATATATTTTTTCTTGAACTGAATATTAATATTGCATTGTTTCAGATTACTTAGCAAATTGACTTTTTTATTTATTTCACCAACTTTTAGCTTGCAAATAGTTTAAGTGAAGGATAACAAGTGAACTTTCGTATTTCTATTAGATGCTTGGCTTAGTGTGGACCTCTTCATCTTTTTTCCATATGTATTCATGACTTTGTTTGAGTTTCAAAATGTTTCTTATGAACAAGCAAGATTAGCCTCATTTGAGGAAACAGAAAAACAACGGTGTGTAGTCAATACAGAGGATTTAGTTACTTCAGGGATTCTGGTGATGGTTTATAGTGTTTACCACTGTAAACCTTTTATGCTCCTTTATTGGTATTATGATGGTAACCTTCTATGTACTTAAGAATTCACTGGTTTCTATCTTTAACACTGGGGCATCTCAGGATTGTTAGTTTGATGTATCTTTCATTCACAGTGTCGAGATGATCGTGAATTTGAACATCCCATGGGTCATTCTTGGCCACTCTGAACGAAGAGCTGTTTTGAATGAGTCAAGTGAGGTGGGTTTTACCGCATTAAAGTATACATATACATAAATGCTCACTAAGTAGATTGTCTGTGCCTGACATTACTTTTTCTCACTAATTCCTTAGGCTGACCTTTATCTCCCAATTTTTAAAGTTTATTTTGTCTTCTTATCTTGTGCAGTTTGTCAGAGATAAAGTTACATGTGCACTTTGTCAAGGCTTGAAGGTGATTGCTTGTATTGGTGAGACGCTAGAGGAAAGAGAATCAGGATCCACAGCGGCTATTGTTGCTGCACAAACTAAAGCGATTGTAGGTATTTAAACAGTGTTGAGTAGCAAATTTATCAATACCTACCTGAATGCTTCTGGTGTTGTTTACTGTTTTATTTTCAAATATATTTATCTAATGGTTCTAGAAGTTCTTCATATAGAGTGCGTGGGATCCTGCATTATTAGGCAACTGGCTTTTATACTCAATTGGTACTGATAGAATTCTTGTCCATACAGAATTGTTGGCTTTTATACTCAATGAGGAAATCAAAGGAAGCTTAAGTGAATGAAGTTTTGGACATAATAGAGCAATTAAAAGCGCGATGCGCTCTAACGGAATCTGTAAAAGAAAAGTTGAAGAATGAATTGCTAAGCACCAAGAACTCTATTGAAGTAATGACACTACCATAAAAGCAAGATGATTAGGGAGCTTTTTACATCCCATGCACTATTGATAGTGTTAGAATGGATAAGGCATTTGTGGATCTAGGAGCTAGTATAAGTACGATGCCTTATACCTTGTATAAAAACATGGAGTTAGGCGAAATAACACCCACTAGGATGCGTGTTCAAATAGTTGATAGATCAATCCACCATCCTAGAGGTGTAGTCAAAGATGTTTTGGTTAGGGTTGATAAGTTCACTTTTCCCACAGTAATCTTAGACATAGAAGAGGATGTGGAGACGCCTATTATCCTAGGGAGACCATTTTTAGTCACTGTTCGGTCGGTCAAAGACATTGATGGGGGCGAATTGATAGTGAGAGTAGGGGATGACAAGGTGTAATTTAAAGTGTCTAAGATTAAAAGCAATTCTTTCAAATATGTGGATGTTATAAAGATCGATGAATCTTGTAAAGAATTTGGGCAAGGTTATCCTTGTACGAACTCATTAGAGCAATCTCCAATATGAAAAATATTCGAAAGAAGAAAAAACTGAAAAAGCAAGGTGGTAAGAAGCATAGTCCGGTAGCTTGGGTGCAATTTATGAAAGTTCTCATGGCACTACCATGACATGATCTATTTGAACCACCATTATCCAACAAAGAATGTCGAGCTAACGATGGTAAACAAAGTGTTGCATGGGGGGGCAATTCATGATTTTCAATTCTTAGTTGCCATCTTTTGTATTAGAGTAGGTTTCTAATTCTTTTTGTGTGTGTTTTTTAATTAAGTAAACACCTGGAAGAGATTAAACATCACTTAGATCAGATCAAAATAGTGAATACTTAGACCACGAGTTTCTTGGTTAATGGAGAAAGAGAATGAGATTCTCTAATTCATAAGATAATGGAGTATCTAATAGGAGAAATAATACTTTATTAGATATGATACATTCCATGATGAGTTGTGCAGTCCTTCCTATTTCCTTTTGGGGATATGCCATTAAAACTACTACTTACCTTCTGAATAGTGTTTCGTCCAAATCAATTGAAAAGACACCATATGCGATATGGACTGGTAGTAGACCAAAGTTGTCACATTTAAAGACTTGGGGATGTGTTGCTTATGTTAAACGTGCAATATCTGATAAGATTTAAGCTAAATTAGATAGATGTAAATTTTTGGGGTATCTAAAAGTGAGTGTCAAATAATAATTTTATTGTCCTCTTGAGTAAAAGGTGTTTGTCTTAAGAAATGCATATTTTAGGAAGAGAATTTTTTCTCAGGGAAAGTAGTGAGAGTGAGGTAGAACTCAAAAAAGTTCAAAAGCCACAAATTCACATCCAGATGGAACAAAAACCTTAAGTTGATACATAAATTGTACAACTGAGGGTTCAAGAGACATATAGTCCACAATGTACTAATAGGATATGTCGTCCACCTATTAGATTAGATCTATGTATAGAAAAGGGGAAGGATAATGTAGAACTCATACATAAAGAGGTTACTACTTTTAGAGAAGCAATGTATGACATTAATTCTTTAAAATGGCATGAAGCCATGGACTATGAAATGGAATCCATGTACATTAACCAAGTATGGACTTTTGTGGATGCACCTAATGATATTGTACCTATTGAATGCAAGTGGGTTTTTAGAGAAAAACTGACATGGATTGTAATATACATATGTACAAAACAAGGTCAGTGACTAAAGGTTACAAATAAAAATAAGGAATTGATTTTGATGAAACCTTTTTGCTAGTAGCTATGCTTAAATCCATAAGGACCTTATTAGCTATATTGCATATCATGATTATAAAATATGACAGATGGATGTCAAAACATCATTTCTCAATGGGAATTTGCTAGAGCATGTGTATATGACACAACCTGAAGGTTTTAAATCTAAGAGATCTCCTAATCAAGTATGCAAGTTGCAAATGTTTATTTACGGACTTATTAAGCGTCACATAGTTAGAACATCCATTTTGATGGGATTAACCAAAGATTTTGATTTTATAAAAAATTTGGATGAACTATGTGTCCATGAGAAGGTTAGTGAGAGTACATTCATTTTCTTAATGATATATATGGATGAAATATTGCTAATTGAAGACGACATTCGAATTCTCTAGTTTGTAAAGATTTGGTTATCCAAAAACTTCTCTATAAAGTATATAGGAGAAGCTGCCTATATTATGAGAATAAATATCAATAGAGATAGGTCAAAAAGGTTGTTTAGGTTATCTCAATGCACATTCATAGACAAAATGCTAAAGAGGTTTAATCATGGAGCATTCCAAGAGGAGATTCTTACCCATATTGCATAGGATTTCTCTTTCATAGAGTTTGTATCCTATGACACAAGAAGAAAGAGAAAAAAATGGATTGTGTTCCTTTTGCTTCAGCAATTAAATCAATCATATATGTGATGCTATGTACTAGACTAGATGTTTCTTATGCTTTGAGCATAACAAGCAAGTTTCCAGCCAATCCAGGTGAGTGTCACTGGATAGCTATGAAAAACATCTTAAAATACTTAAAGAAGGACTAAAGATATTTTCTTAGTCTATGAAGGACCTGAATTAAGAGTTTAAGGGTATTCAGATCCTAGTTTTTAGTCAGATCAGAATATTAATAGATCACAATAAGGGTACATCTTCACTTTGAATAGTAGTGTGGTAAGTTGTAACAGTTCCAAATAGCCAACCGTTGCAGATTCATCATTTAAGGTAGAGTACACCTTAATGTCAGAGGTGGCAAAGGCAGCAGATTGGATCAAGAAGTTCATCACTAAACTTGAAGTGGTTCCTAGCATTGTTGAGCCTATAGTATTATTGTAACATCCCGTTCCCACACTAAGGGTTAGAATCCTAGATTTCTGTAATTGAGAAAATAGTAATGAGAGATTAGGAAAATGCATCTCATGCTCATGCATAATGTTAGCATACATACACGTGAATTTGATTATTGCACACATTACAATGAAATGTTCATGCACTCATTTGACATTTTCCGTATAAATGATTGTTTTAATGTGAATATGATGCGAATTATGGATTATGTGTCTTAATAATTGAGTGGGAGTGTATAAGTAGTGAATTAGAATTTTTGGTAAAATATGAGATATTTCTGGAATTTAAGGGTATTTTTGGACTAGGAAAAATGTCAAGTGACAGAATAATTAATGAATAGTAGTAGAAATAAGAATCAAATGGCAATGGAAATTTTTATGAATGACATTAAGATTTAATGACAAGTGTCATTGAAAATTGGGTTAAAAATTGGAAACAAATAGACTAGCTTTTTAAAAGAGCCAATTGGAGACCAAAAAAAGGTGACAAGTGGCATCCACTCACGAATCTCACCTAAATTAAAGGCCATTACATGGTCTTTCATTTGCCCATTCACGATACATGCTTCTCTTCTTCAATTGTTTTTCATCTTTCTCTCCTTCACTCACAAAACTCACTCTCACCCTCACCATGTTGATTTTGTCCCACCCTTTCACCTTGTTTCTTCAAGATTCATTGTCTTCTCCTTCTTTTTACTAAAAGACCCAACCCATTTCACCTTAAAAGTTGATTTTCTTGGATGTTGAAGGAGCTAGGGTTCTTGGAGACTCTTGAAGAAGCCTTGGGTAAATCAAGTAAGTAACCTATTACTCTTCATGGATTTGATGAATGGAGCATGTTTTGATGATAGTTAGAGGCTAAATGTTCATAAATTGAGGATGGGTATATGGAAAAATGTGAGTGAGTAATGTGGGTAAATTAATGTCTTGCTCTTATATGTATGATGATTAATGATCCATAAGTTGTTATAGAGATGTTTTTGAGGTAGAATGATCTTTATAATGTTGGATTAATTGAGTAAATGGTGTTTATAGTGTGCCGGAAAAATGTTAGTTGTAACATTTTCCACTGATTATGCATCTGTGATTTAGTCATAACTTGTTTTGCAGATATCCAAATGAGATGATTTTTAATTTAGATTATATTAGAGACATATTGCTACATTTTTCATGAAGACATCGAATTCAAATTCTGTCTTTAAGAATTTCAAATTTTGACATGAATTTGAGTACTAGGTGTAGGAAAAGTGCAGAAAAACTAGATATATAATGGGTTTTTGTTCTGTCTCTTGATGAATTAATGTGAATCTCTTTGGGTGTTTTTGTGATGAAATAAAATGAGTCTAGAGCTAAAGAAAGGGATTAATGTGGTATCTTGAAATGGTAAGAATTAAGGTGGTAGTTAGAAATTAAATGAAAGTGAAAATGAAGTTGAATATGTGTAGGAAGTTGATGATGAATGTGTATATTTGTGTATGTTTTGTAATTAGTGTTTATGATCAATCATGGGCTATAATTTATTTTTGGATTATATTGAGTTGAAATGGAGTTAGAATAATGGGGAAATTATGAGTAATTGAACTAGAGTGATAGATCAAGCATATGATGTTGAATGTAATAAGTAAAGAGTTAGAAGAAATCTGGAAAATATGATGCAATTGGATATAATTTGGGGCAAGAGGCATAACTTATTTTGTAGAACTTTGATTGACGTCATTTAAGTATGTTTAGAAAGAGGACTTCAAGATCTACAACTTCTATGAAGACTCCAAAAAGAAATTTTGATGTCTAGAGGGTAAAAATTTCAAGTTTTTGTGAGAGACCCGTAAAGGTCCGTTTAACGATCATGGATGTCTGCTTAACGGACATTCACGGGTTAATTGGTGAATATTAAGGCTTAAATGGGACTTGGAATGAACCTAGAATGATAAGTGACTAATGTGTGATATGTTTGAAGTGATAATTGAGGTTATAACTTAGTAAATACACGGATGATATCAAAGTACCAATGACATGAGTGTAATGAGAATGAAAATGTGCATATGATTATAGTTATGATCCAAAGGAGTTGAGTAATATGTATTAAGTAAATGTGAAGAGCATATAATGTTAGAAAAGAAATGATGAGAAATTGGATTATGAAATTAGAAGAACTAAGTGTTCTTGAGGTATAAGCTTAAGAATAAGCTAGACACATATAAAGGGTAAAGATTAAATAGTGAACTTAGAATGATCATATACAAATGAAGTGTAAACCTAAGTTCAATTAGACATATATGAATTATGAAATGAGAATAAGAATAATATGTGAATTTAGATAATATATCTGGGATTATCATTGAGCATGCATTATGCACAACACATATACATAAATGTGTGATTGAGTGTTTATATGATTGTGCAATTAATAATGTGTGTAAATGTGTATTTTATGGTGTTGTTACACAGGATAGAACGTTCGCATCCAGATGTTTCCAGATCATGGAAGCTAATGCTAATCTGGAGCGTACTTTGAGTCGACCTAGATGGTCTTATTTACTGTTTATTCTATTTAAATTATGTATTGAATTACTAATGAATGTGATTGTGATTGTGATTGTGATTGTGATTGTGATTGTACTGATTTCGGACAATGAAGGTCCGAGACTTGATGCATGAATGTGATATTGAAGTGCTACTTGTATGTGAATGTGACGAATTAAATGCTTCTTGACATGATTGAGTGATTATGAGAGATGCATTCCATACATGACTTGATTGTTAAATGTCGGACCTAGTATCGAAGGAAAATGTGAATATGCATATGAATGAAAATGTGATTATCAACTTAAATGTTGAATGCCGAACTAAGGTTCGATGTTATGTAAAAGTGACTAATTGATCATATGTGATTGATGTATTAAATTACATGAATGCATGAAAGATAAAGGTAGTTATGCGTCAGTGAAAAATAACTTAAAGCTCATACTATGATCAGAGCCTCAGGCTCAGTTGTGAATATACCCGGTATCTACTAAGGGATATGAGACATTATTTGATACATCCCGGTATCCATAAGGAATATGAGCCAGCCCAGTATCCACAAAGGATATAGGCCAATAAAAAGACACTCGGTCACAACAATAATAAAAGAAAGAGAGTCTCATGAGCACTACATATGCATATGACAGTTATGATTTAAATAGCTGTCTGATTTCTGAATGTGAAATGTGTTGAACGTGAAATGTGAAATGAATGCTCAAGTGATATGCGATGATTCATGATTATCAATGAAATGATGTGAATTATATGATTATATGAATTGTATGTGTTATGTGATCGAGTGAGCCATCGAGGATGGTCACTCATTGAGTTTGCAAAACTCACCCAAAATTTGCAATATTTTCAGGCTCAGAAGAGTTACCCCGTTAGCCAAACGGGAGTATAGGCACCGTATTCAAGTAAGAGATAGAGGTCGGGATTAGTCGCATCTGTATTTGTATTTACTTTATTTTGCATCAAATTGAGTCTTCCACAATTATTGTAACTTGTGTATTCGAATATTTCTATTTTGTGATAACTTTCCAAATTGGAAATGTTTGTAAATGATTTTGCAATGTAATGAAATTATGAATACAAGTATTTTGTATTTGTAATGGGCCCAAATGGCTATTGAAATTCTAATGATTGTATTGTTGCGATTGAAAAAGTTTATGAAAGTGGCCCGGATTTGATTATTAATTTCCGCATATATGTGTTGTTTAAAAAAATTTGTAATGAGATTTTACTGACTGATTGTACTAGTATGCCACCCTTGCGGGGAAAGTTCTCGGACATCACTGAGGATGTTGGGTAAGTGTCTCACGAGAGTGAGGTGCTACAATTTTGGTATCAGAGCCCAGATTAGGATCTTACATGGGCCTTTTTCGAAATATGTGTCAAGTTACATGCATTTTAGACATGTCTTAGCATGCAATAGCAATTGATCCTTAGTCTGAGTCGCATTTGTATAAGTCACACGTATGAGTATTTGTTAAGAGTTTGAGCTGATAGAAATAGTGAGAAGAATGATGATTTGTCAAAATGTGAGAAAATGAAAATTTGTGGACATCTAGAAATGAGAAATAGTATATGGTTAGATATGATAGATAAAGATTCAATGCATGTGTATTGGTGGATGTATTATGAAATACGATATCAATATGGTACTGTGGTTATATATCCTCGAATGTGAAATAGATGTGAACACATTATCGTAGATTGTTTGAGGAAAATAGAGATATAAGTAGAAATGGTGAGATTTAAAGTGTACAAGCGAAGTTGAAAGAAAATGAATTTTTCTATAACCTTGAGAGGTTGAACTTGAACTTGAAATGATTGTTTGATAAATGTGATAAGAGTTATGATTTAGTATAACAATATGTCTGTGAAATTGAAATTAGAATTTCATGATGATTATGCATCTATAATTCTGAATAGATTGAGGATATACATATGGAAGATGAAATAAATGACAATAGGATAATGAGATAGAAATGAGGAAGGAATAAAAGGGGAATGAAATAGATATAAATGCCTTTTCATAAGATGAATGATATATGTAGTAAGGAGAAAGTTAGAAATGCATACAAGATAGGATTTTATGTATGCATGAGATTAAGAAAAAGATGATGAATCAAATGGGAAGAGTGAATGCAATCAATATGGTGGTTGAATTATTATGAAATGATGCAGCATTAGAATAGGTAAATTCTAGAAAAATTGGAGTAGAATTGATGTTAGTATGTGTGTTATTGCGAGGAAGAAAGTGTAGGGCACGATGGTGGCCTGACAAAAATAGGTTTCTATCACGATCGTGACAGGGATACCCCGATTGTGGGCAGGAATAAAGAAAGAAATATTGTTTAGGATCAATTGAAATCAAAGTATCATTTGTGTAATATATATAAATTGGAGAATTGTCGGAAATAAATCTCGAGATAGAATGGGATGACCTTGAGGATGCACACCTAGGCATATGTGATAGTAATCATGTCTACTACATCATTGAGTTTTGATGAATAAAACATTATGACCGTGTAAGAAATGATAGAAATTGAACTTCTTAAGGTACTAAGAATAGCTGATAAGCAATGATAAAGACAATTAAATGATAAGGATTACATGAGTAGTATTAATGATACTACCAAGAAATCTTCTTTCGAAGAAGAATTTCACCGAATTAGGTTAAAGCAGACTAAATAGTTTATTTTAAGAATGAACAATAAAAGAGCAAATCAGAAATGAATATGTAATGAATCAAAAGTGAATATTAGAGTCATATCCTTAGCGGAGACGTAAGCATAATAGGTAGAATATGCTACTGAGAATGTATGCATTTTATTTGATGTAAAGTATCCAACTATGTGATTGGGTTATTGAATTTGAGGAGACATTATTACTAATATGAGGAGAATTTAGGTCCACATTATATTCTATGCACATATACACAGGAGATGCGAATTAGATCTGATAAATGTGTTACCAACACAGGAAGTTAAGATTGCAAATAAATTGAAATGTGTGAAGAAACTACTATAAATGAACAAACATTAGAATAAGTCGACGAGAAATTAGAGGAAATCAAATGATGGTGAAAATCATTCGAGAAAAGAAGTCAATTAGGAGACTAAAAATAACATAAGATAATATTACCTCATTTGAGGAGTTAGTTATTTAAGGAATTATGAGAACTAATCATGGGCACATTGAGTTTTGACAATATCTGTTCGAGTTAACAATGCCTCCGAAAGTATTATGGTATTAAAGATTAAAACAATCCAAGCAAAATTGGATCAATTAGTGACTGCGATCATAGATGATATATTGAATGTGTTCGAAAAGTTGAGGAGAATATTTTGAATATTTGAGGTACTTCTTACATATCATGAACGTTGAAACAATTATATGTTAAGTTTAATAAGAGTGAATCTTAGATTTATTAAATAAAATATTGGGTCTTATAGTATCTGAACATGGCATATTGAGAGACCCAAAAAGAAAATTGAGGTAATGATGAAGTGAGAAACTCCAAGGAATATATATGAGATCTGGAGTTTTCTAGAACAAGCTATATATTGGACACTACCAGAAGTTGTTAAGAGATTTTTTTACTGATCTTAGCCCTTTGACAAATTGTTTGAGGAAAAATGTGTAACTCATATGACTGATGAATGTAAAAAGAATTTTGAGGAATTATAACACCGATGTTAATTATATCGTTTGGATTTGGAGATTTTGTAGAGTACAATGATGTTTCATACCAGAGATTAGGATGAAATCTATTGCAACATAATAAAGTGATTTCATATGCATGGAGACAATTAAAGTCTCAAGAGTTGATTATTGATACATGATTTAGAACTTGCTGTAATAGTAACCGCTTTGAAAGTTTCGAGACATTATATGTACAGTGAAACATTTCAGATCTATATATAAATATATAGATCATTTAAGTTTGAGGTAATTGTGGAGTTTGAAATAATTAAATATAAGGCTGAGACAATGAATAGAGTTACTCAAAGATTATGATTGTGCAAATGAGTATTTTCTAGTAAAGCTAGTGTTGTAATCTGATGCTTGAACAGAAAATTCAATAGCAGTGTCGCACAAATTTAGATATTAAGGTTACTAAATCTAGTGCAATAAAGAGCATAGAATGTCAAGTTAAATTTTAGGCAAATGAAAGTACTATTAGCTATTGAATTTAAGATTAGTTTCACATGAAAGGATTAGCAAAGGCCAATTTGAGGATTAATAATTTATGAATCCTATTGAGGAATTGAAAATGAAAATGAATTTTGAGTTTGAATTGGAAAATGATACCTTGTGATTGAAATAAGAAGTATGTGTGCACGATAAAGAAGATTGAGAAAAGAGATTTTTGGACAAAGTACAAATGGTAACCTATATTATACATCCTATTAGGAATACGCCAAAATAGTACTGAACAACTAAGAATGTAGAACCAAGTGACTGCATGTAAGAGTTGCCAACAGTCTTAACTGTTGGAAATATGATTAAAGCTTATATTTTGGAGTTCATAGGAACATGAGGTCAATGTATAGTTTTAATTGACTTTAAGCACAACAATCATTATCACAGTGATATCATTAAAATATCATATGCGGCGTTATACGATAGAAAGAGTCGTCCGCCTTTATATTTGGGATGAATAAGGCCTAAAAAGGGTTAAAGGCTAGAATTGATTTGATACATTGTTGATAAGTGAAATTGATTTGTGTTAGAAGTTAAATGATTTAGGAAAGATAAATGAGTTAGGTAGTTTAACACCGAAGGTATAGAAAATAATAAGATAGATATAAGAGTTAAGTGTATTAACACGAAAGAGATGTGAACTATCAAGCGAAAGATGAATTGTTTCTAAAAGTATCACCTTGGCAAGGTGTGCTTAGATTGAGGAAAAAAAGGGAGCTAAGCCTGACATCAATTGTGTAATAGGACCATTGACTTATGAGTTAGTATTACCAATAAAAGATGTTTCAGATTCACACAGTGTTACCTGGATATCTTTAGGAAATATCGTTATGATCCGATATATGTTTTATTGATATTGGTAGTGAAATTGTGAATAATCGAAAATATATTGAGGAAACAGTTAAAATAGTGTGGTATCTAAATAAGTAAATGAAAGATCAATTGATTCCATTGACTAGGGTCATTTGAAAGAAATTATTTGAGTGATGAAGTTTAATAGGAAATGAAGGATTATAAGAGGAAAAATACCCCTGCCTGTTTGATCAAACAGATAAGAATTTCGAGGACGAAATTTGTTAAAGGGGGAGAAATGTAACATCTCGTGCCCACACTAAAGGTTAGAACCTTAGATTTTTGTAATTGAGAAAATAACATTGAGAGATTAGGAAAATGTATCTCATGCTCATCCATAATGTTAGCATACACACACGTGAATTTGATTATTGCACACATTACAATGAAATGTTCATGCACTCATTTGACATTTTCTGGGTATAAATGATTGATTTAATGTGAATATGATGTGAATTATAGATTATGTGTCTTAATAATTGAGTGGGAGTGTATAAGTAGTGAATTAGAATTTTTGGTGAAATATGAGATATTTCTGAAATTTAAGGGTATTTTTGGACTAGAAAAAATGTCAAGTGGCATAACAATTGATGAATAGTAGTAGAAATAAGAATCAAATGGCAATGGAAATTGTTATGAATGACGTTAAGATTTAATGACAAGTGTCATTGAAAACTGGGAGAAAATTGGGTTGAAAATTGGAGACAAATGGACTAGCTTTTTAAAAGAGCCAATTAGAGACCACAAAAAGGTGACAAGTGGCATCCACTCACAAATTTCACCTATATTAAAGACCATTTCATGGTCTTTCATTTTCCCATTCACGATACATGCTTCTCTTCTTCAATTATTTTTCATCTTTCCCTCCTTCACTCACGAAACTCACTCTCACCCTCACCATGTTGATTTTGTCCCACTCTTTCACCTTGTTTCTTCAAGATTCATTGTCTTCTCCTTCTTTTTACTAAAAGACCCAACCCATTTCACCTTGAAAGTTGATTTTAGTGGATGTTGAAGGAGCTAAGGTTCTTGGAGACTCTTGAAGAAGCCTTGGGTAAATCAAGTAAGTAACCTATTACTCTTCATGGCTTTGATGAATGGAGCATGCTTTGATGATAGATAGAGGTTAAATGTTCATAAATTGAGGATGGGTATATGCAAAAACGTGAGTGAGTAATGTGGGTATATTAATGTCTTGCTTTTACATGTATGATGATTAATGATCCATAAGTTGTTATAGAGATGTTTTTGAGGTAAAATGATCATTATAATGTTGGATTAATTGAGTAAATGGTGTTTATAGTGTGCCGGAAAAATGTTAATTGTAACATTTTCCACTGATTATGCATTTGTGATTTAGCCATAACTTGTTATGTAGATATCCAAATGAGATGCCTTTTGATTTAGATTAAATTAGAGACATATGGATACATATTTCATAGAGACATTGAATTCAAATTCTATCTTTAAGAGTTTCGAATTTTGACTTGAAGTTGAGTACTGGGTGTAGGAAAAAGTGCAGAAAAACTTAATACATAATGGGTTTTTGTTATGTTCTCTTGATGAATTAATGTGAATCTCTTTGGGAGTTTTTGTGATGAAATAAAATGAGTCTAGAGCTAAAAAAAAGGGAGTAATGTGGTATCTTGAAATAGGAAGAATTAAGGTGATAGTTAGAAATGAAATGAAAGTGACATTGAAGTTGAATATATGTAGGAAGTTGATGATGAATGTGTATATTTGTGTATGTTCTGTTATTAGTGTTTATGATCAATCATGGGCTATAATTTGTTTGTGGATTATATTAAGTTGAAATGGAGTTAGAATAATGGGGAAATTATAAGTAATTGAACTAGAAGTGATAGATTAAGCATATGATGTTGAATGTAATAAGTAAATAGTTAGAAATTTGGAAAATATGATGCAATTAGATTGGGGCAAGATGCATAACTTTTTCTATAGAACTCAAATTGAGGTCATTTAAGTGTTCTTAGAAAGAGGACTTCGAGATCTACAACTTATATGAAGACCTGAGAAAAGATTTTGATGTCTAGAGGGTCAAAATATCAATTTTCAGTAAGAGACCTATAAAGGTCCGTTTAACGGACATGGATGTCCACCTAACGGATATTCACGGGTCAATTGGTGAATATCAAGTCTTAAATGGGACTTGGAATGAACCTAGAATGATGCCTTGATTAAGTGACTAATGCTTGATATGTTTGAAGTGATAATTGGGGTTATAACTTAGTGAATGAATGGATGATATCAAAGTACCAAAGACATGAGTGTAATGAGAATGAAAATGTGTATATGATTATAGTTATGACCCAAAGGAGTTGAGGAATATGTATTACGTAAATGTGAATGAGAATTGAGTATTATGAGAGTATATAATGTTAGAAAAGAAATGATGAGAAATTGGATTATGACATTAGAAGAACTAAGTGTTCTTGAGGTATAAGCTTAAGAATAAACTAGACACATATAAATGGTAAAGATTGAATGGTGAACTTATAATGATCATGTGCAAATGAAGTGTAAACCTAAGTTCAATTAGACATATATGAATTATGAAATGAGAATGAGCATAAG
>JANZLC010000200.1:13929025-13949356 GCA_026413385.1 Erythroxylum gracilipes
AGTGGCCAAAGGAGTCTGAGTTTTGTGTCGCTCGAATATGTATTTTATTTAGTTTGTTTGGGCCTGTAAATATTCTTTGAATTTGTTTCTAGAATTATGAGATGTATATTATGTGTGTTAAGTTTAAATTCTAAAAATGCATGTGTGAAATGATTCAATTTGTTTGTCCTGTTTTGGATGGCATCCTCATATCCTTCTAGGGAGATTTGGGTGTTACATTTTAAAAGAGAAAAATCAGTTTTAATTAAGTTGGACTTAATTATAAGTTTGAAAAACTTTAGGAATTAAATATAATATGTTTGATTTTATTAAAATTAAATTAATTAGAGTTAGAGTTAGACTTTAATTATAATTGATGTATTTAATTTTAATAAAAAATTATTATGCTTTTTTTTTTCTATAAATAGGAATAAGCATAAGGAGCTAGCTGTGCTGCAAATTCCTTTCAAAGAGTTTAGTGATTGTTCTGTGGACACTGTTAGAGGTTAAATATGTAAACAACTTGCGGTTAACATATCGAAAGAGTTTCAAATGATATAAGAATATCAAATTAGGTATGATTTTATATTTTATTATTTGATTTTATATTTTAAAGTTATTTAATTATCGAGATTCTGATCGGAAATCATAAAATTTTATTTTTTTTCACTATGTCCATTATTCGATCAAAGTCGGTTTCCTAACGTCGGGAAGAGGAGGAGCCTGACAAATGGGGGAAAAACTTGGAGAAAGACGAGATTCGTTAGAAAAATTAGGAAATTGGCCTGCTAATCTGACTGACATAGCTTACAATAGGAATAGTGAACATAAAGGCACAAGGGCACCACACAAAACTGTCGTGTATTTATGCCCCAAGCAGACATCGTTGTTTTTGATAGTGCCATCGGATGTTAACTTAGGATTGAGTTTTAAATATGTAATGAATAAAATGAAAATTTAAGATGAGCCTCACATCTAATTCTTTGAAAGTTTTATCTGATTACTTCATAGATCTTTTTCATCCTAATTTGATCACTTGAAAGAAAACAGGTACGGGAACTACAGCCAAGACAGTGCTTGAGCCAAATGTCTGGCGGAAAAATTTTCCCAGGAGATAACACCTAAATTACGTGGCTTCACTCCATTCGCTAGCTTTCTTTGACCTCCCATCCGGATAATATCAATTGTCACAGGCACCAGAAGATTTTGACGCCTACCGATATGATGAAATGTGCAATCAAATGGAAAAAGTCATAGACTTGGAGGAGGGTTTAGTTTTTTTCTGCCTTTTGTCATTTCTCCATTTCCATGGCTCCAACACTATCCTCCAATTCTTTCCTTCTATCCACCACACCTCATTCCAGGCTCTCTTTGAAGGCTCCAAAACTTACCGTCTTTGCCAAAAGAACAGGACCCTTCTCTCCATTTCCACTTGGCAAGCCAAAAAATGATTCAGAAGGAAGCCAAACTGATGGCCCAGTAAATTCAAGTCCGTTCAAATTCGACTTTAGCAAAGTACCTGATATGAAATCTTTGGTGCCTGTTGTGAGTAGTCCTGCTTCAGGAATATCTTTTGGTAACCCAAGAAGGAAAGATCCTGGGACAGTGTTTGTTGCTGGAGCTAATGGACAGGCTGGTGTTCGCATTTCTCAAACACTGTTGCGCCAAGGTTTTAGTGTTAGAGCTGGAGTTTCCGAGCTTGGCGCTGCTCAGGACTTGGCTCTTCTGGCTGCAAAATACAATGTGAGAACTAGGGAAGTTGTTTTACCTGAATTTGGGATTTGAATGAAAATAGCGTGTCATTCTAATTGTATGATGACTGAAAAGTTGGTTTATTTCTGAGTTCATAATTGTTGTTAATCCAGTGATCCTATTAGAACCTCCAGTCTGTAGCTAAGCTAATCAAACGTGATGTTAAGTTTTTCCATAGTATAAACCCCTTCTATTGACTGCATGTGCCAGATCATATCCAAAGAAGAATCGAAGCGTCTGAATGCTGTGGAGTCAACCTTCCAAGATGCAGAATCTATTGCCAAAGCAATTGGCAATGCAAGCAAAGTTGTAGTCACAATTGGTCCGGCCGAAGATGGTCCCTCGACCGAGGTCTCCCCTTCTGATGCCCTGCAAGTGATCAAAGCTGCTCAGTTAGCAGGCGTTGGCCATGTTGCCATAGTTTATGATGGGAACGCAGCTGGTCTGTCAACTTACAATGTGTTAGATGGCATCACATCATTCTTTAACAACCTGCTGTCGCCATCTCAGGCGCTCAGTATACCCGAGTTCTTGCAGAAATTAATTGAAACAGATGTGAACTACACTTTCATAAAGACAAGTTTAACGGAGGATTTTTCGCCAGAAAGTTCATACAATCTTGTCGTGTCGACTGAAGGAAGCACCCATCAAAACGACTTCAAAGTAATGTAATGTATGCAATTGGTCTTGTTTCATTGTTAACGTTTTAGTTTAAGTTTGCCTGGGGTCATATACTACTTCACTTTATACGTTTCTCATCTGTTGTCTTTTGACTTTCATTATCAGGTGGCCAAGTCTCAGATAGCTTCTTTAGTGGCAGATGTTTTCTGCAATACAACAGTGGCAGAAAATAAGGTACATTATATTATAAAAACCTTGGGATTTTGGGATGGTCCATTTGATGATTTCTTCACTTATAGACCAGTGCAGTAACCGATATACGAATTATTTGTTTACCTATATTAGGTGGTGGAAGTTTATAGTGATCCGTCGGCACCATCAAAGCCTGTGGGTGAGCTTTTCAGGTAAAATTGTGATTGTGAAACAATCTTATATTATCATTGACCTGGATTAAATTTGTTATACACTTGCCACGGTTGTTGTATATAGAGCTGTTCCTGAAGATGAAAGAAGAAAGATGTATGCAGCAACGGTGGCAAAGGAAAAAGCTGAGGAAGAGGCAAGGATAGCTGCTGAGGAAGCTCGCGAAGCTGCTCAGGCAGCAAAGAAGCTCGAAGAAGAATCTAAAGCTTCTAGCCTCGCTGATGAAGCCCAGAAAAAGGCAGAAGCTACAGGAGCTTCAGTGGAAAACCTCTTGAGCAGAGCAAAGGACATTGGATCGGGTTTCTCTTGGGAAAAACTAAGCTCTCAGATTACAGCTGTTGCTCAAAGGAGTAATGACGATGCGGAACCAAAAGTGCAGATTGCTACTGTCCGAGGACAAGCCAAGGCCCGTTCTCTACCAGCCCTGAAAGCTGTTACCAAACGATCTATCCCAAAATTTTCTTTCAAGTCAAAGGAACAGCTGAAGCCGAAACCTAAAGAGACAGAATCAAAGGCTGAGGTGAGGAAGCTGTTTGGTGGGCTATTTCAGCAAGAAACCATATACATTGAAGATGACTGAAACAAAACGTCTCTTGGAATTATATATGCATATCTATTTTGCGTTTGTAATATTTTCAGATTATGATGAGTCTCAAATCGCAATATGTACTGCTTTAAGGCTATCAAATCGTTTAATTGCCTACCGCATGAAATGATTTCTCCAAATTCTGAAGCTGGTATGCCCAACAGCTTTCGTAAACTTTGCATTACCTACTTCAGGATTTATAGTCAATTTATATATGGCTTAAAGGCCACATGTTGAACCAAAGTTAAAATTGTCCTTGGTTTTTAGTCTTTGCTCATCTGCTAACAGAGTATAAATGAAGCTGTAAGTAAGTTATACGGATGTTTTTACTTTTAGTAAAGTTAATATGTGGAAATCAAGTTTAATAGAAAGGTCAAGTGAGAAAGGAGATAATTTAATCAATTGAAAAATGAGTAAAGTGGAGTATATATGCAATTTAAGAGTACATACAAGAGAATTTAAGTGAACAACCAAGAATAAGAAGGAATCAAGCATATTAATATTTAAGCAAGTCATTGTACTCCTTGTAACTTTATCTTGATCATTAAAATAAATTAAGGGCAATCATTGCATAATCATTTGCACTTAAGGCATATTGTATATAATTTGTTTCGTAATTAAAAGAAAAATTGAGAAGGTTTTAAAGAAAAACTCCTTCGATGCAACAAAAGAAATGTGCTTTGATCATTGAAAGAATGTGAAAATTTTTGAAAAACTTGTTTCAAGATGTTTGGTCAAAAATATGGTGATTTGGGTGACTAACGTTAGGGTTTAGGTAAATTGGCCCCCAAGGGGTGGTCGAGTTAGTGGAGTAGGAAATATAGGGTCAAAAGGTCATGTGTTCGAATCTCCCTACCTATACTCTTTCGATCGAGTCTGTCGTACAGAGCTTGTCTAATACAAAGTATCTGATTGACGTGATTTGCAGGCTATTGCGTCAATTTAAAGATTTACCTAGTGCGCATCTAAAAGATAGCGACTACAGGTTCTTCCGTTTTCCAAATTTTTTTAAAAAAGGTAAATTGGTTGGTCAATGTAGCAATATGGTCAATTAATGTCTTTTAATAACGCGTATCATGAGTTTGCGACTATATTTTCAACTATTGCTGTACATTAGTAATAGTTATTGCGACTAGTTTTTGTTTTCAACTACTATTTGGAGTTGTTTTAAAAATAAATAGACTATATATGAAATATGGGAAGAATTTTTGGCATACTAGTGTAGAAATTGGAGAGACCTTGGTTACATATTTTGAGGGTTCCTTTTGAACTTAAACAAGATTTGTAAGGATTCCTCTTCATCGATGATAAAGAATAAATTGAGTGGAAGATTTTTCTTTACTTATTAAAAGAAGAAGATAGTAAATTATTAAATGAAGGTTAAGGAGTAGACATAGGTCAAGAGTTGTTTAGACAAACCAATACAAATTGATTTTGTCTTTTCTTCCTTATTCTCTTTTACTATTAATTTTTTTTGTCCTAAAATTATTTTATATGAGTTTTCTATAACCACTCATTAGTACAGAAATAGGGTATAAAATACACACTCATAATTTAGCCCACTTTCATGCGCAATTTGGAGACTAACAAGTTGAATTATTTCAATTCTCTAAAGAAAAAAAATCAAAATTTTGATGCACTAGAAACTTTGGCTTCTTTGAAAAAAATTTGTATAGAATTATTAATTCAACCTCTTTAAATTGGGATAAGGTCTAAACTAGTATATTGTTTAGTAGTAAATATTCATCCTGATAGAAATCCATGGTATTTTGACAAAAGCCTCATACAAATTAACAAATATCCTTCAAGAGAAAATTTCATAAAGAAGAATGAATTTAGGATACTTGTAATGAATTTCTTGTTAAGTGGAGAGTTGGTATACAAAATGAATTTTGATGATGATCTCTTTTACTTTGTGACTAATAGCAAGGTGAACTAGATTATAAGAGAAGTACATGAAAGGTCGTACACGAATCATCTAGGTAGTCTTAAAATTACCTAATTGATTTTCTAATGGAATATTATTAGCTAAGCATAGAGTGAGATTGCATTCAGTACATGAACAACTCTCACCTTTGCTAAATTATACAAAAAAACAGAAGCATTTACAAGCTTCCCCCTTTCATAGAATGTCCTTTCCTTAACCATTTTCAATGTGGAGAATTTATATTTTTGGCTCAATCAAATGGTCATAGATTCATACTAGTTTTAAAGGATAACTTCACCAAGTGGAATGAAGTCGACTTATACTCTTAAGCCACACAAAGTCTTCAGTAAGTTCATTAAGTGAGATATCAGCTGTCGTTAAAGATTGTTTAGAAAAATTATCATAAGTAATGCTCCTAATCTAAATGCCACAATAATTCAAAAACTTTGTAAATGATTCAAAACTAGTCACATAAATTTCTCCCCTTATTATCCTTAAATAAATGGCATAATGGAAGCCATAATTAAGAACATAAAGAAGAATATTTAGAAAATGGTGATTATATAGTATAACTAGCATGACATATTTCCAAATGCACTTTATGTGTATCACACTATAATCAAAATGTCGACTAGGAAAACAATAGATTCATTAATCTGTAAAACGAAAGTTGTTGATCTATAGCTTAGGAATCAAGTCTAGCCTTGGTTCAAAATTAAGTTGTATAATGGTTTTAAAGCTTTATTTTGGTATAATCATTAGAGTCCAATAGGTACATTAATGGAAAATACCTCCTTTTCTCATTTAAGGAAAATAATCCCTTATCAAGGCATAATGAAACAAGTAATTTAGGAGAATCAATTCAATCTAGAACTTCCAATTAAAAGCAGACTATAAGATTTACTACATGGGCAGTTAGCAAATTCAGTTGTTGAAGATCATATTTATTGGGCTATTAACCAATTAGGAGTCTTCTCTAATAGATCATACATGAAAATGATAACAATTAGAGCTCTAAAGGTGCCTTAGCAGCAATTGGTCTAGTTTCCTCAAGCAATTCTTAGAATGGCTTTTATACTATGGTTAGCTATTTATGTTAAATTGTTAACAAAGGAAGAAATGTTTGGGTGACAGGTAGATGATAAGTGCTTATTTTGCTATTTAATTCTTGAAACTCTATAACATGTCTACTTATAGTGCCAATTATATGATATCTTGTGGAATATGTTGCTTTCTTCATTTCATACCTCTTGACATGCTTCTTCTTAAGGTGAAATTTTGGATTGGATAATATAAAGGAAATGGAGGAACATACAAAAATTTATCTCCTTCAAACTATCCCTGGGGAGTTTGGTATATGTAGTATGGAGGGAGAGGAATAATCATATGTTTACAAGCATAAGAAGACCTGAAGAGTTCATTTTTAGTGCGATCCTTAAAGATATATATGAATACAACTCCAATACTACCCGTAGCTGATGGATTAAAATACAACATTGTCAGTGAACAAATTCCAAAGAATGGTGAGGAGATGTTGAAATGTACGTAATATTTTCAATAGTGTTCTAATGGGACATAAATAATCAAGTAGTTCAAGGTTTTCTACATAAGCATAAGAGTAAAGGCTTAATTGAATTTAGGGGATGAAGTTAGAGAATACTCACTGTTTAAAGGATAACCCTTATAAAACCTTTTATTTTTAACCTCCAATCTCCAACCTCAGGCTCTACTTGGAGAATAATGTTAAAAGTTAGATGATGTTCTCCAACTTAACATACAAAATAAAGATTATGAGGAATATAATGAACTGGTAATGCAGGTGTGAATCTTCCCTACTTATGTTGACATGCAAGGCAAAACTTGAGGAATGACTAACTATAGGTTGACAAATGAGTGTGCTTTCCACTTGCTCCTCATACTATTGAGTATTGTCTAGCATGTGTCTGTTATGTGTCCTTTTATTAGGGGATACAAATGTTGGTTACCTTTAATTTACTTCCATATTTCTTGGCCACGCAATTTATTGGTATGACTTTAAGCCTTTATAATAAGTATTTAGAGCCTATTTTGTAAGGTTTGGTCCCTTGTTTTTCATTAATATATTTGATAAACAATGTTTAAGCTATATTTTTATTCTCATATTTAATGCATTTTGCTTATTTATTTGATTTTTAAATTAATTTTAGTACTTATTTTGTTCATATTTTTCTAGATATATTTCATTCATTTGGAGTAAAAAAGAACAAATTTAGACAAGTTTGGAGCAATTTGGAGTTGTATTGATTGAGTTATGGAGTGTATGACAATGTATATGACCACGTTGAAGAGTTTGGAGATAAGAAGAGTGTTTCATACAAAACATGCCCATGTAGAGTAGTTAGAAGGACCATATTGACGATACAAGTCTATGCCTGTGCATATGTTAGCTTTGGATAGTGTTGTGCATTATTTAAAGAACACAGTCACCAACACACCTATGTTGGTGCGTATGTACCTTACTAGATTTGAATTTCAATTTTAAAATGAAAAGATTGGGTGAAAAAAGATGGAGTACGCAAGGAAAATGTTACAAGAAACCCTAGGAAGATATAAAGAAAGAGAAATAACTAAGGAAACCCTATTGGAATAGATTTTCATCAATATGGGGTAAAGTTTTTGAGGATTTTAGGGATCTCAATGATGTTATCCTTGATTTTCAGCTTTTCCTTTAGTTTTGATATCTTGTTGGATATTTTGATGAGTTACCCTTTATGGTACTTGAATTAGATGAACCTCATGATAGATCATGTAGCAACTTTGTTTAATTTAACTTATTCTCTGATTTTATTAAGATTCAATTACATGTTCTAGTTTGTTCTTGAATTGATACTGCTAATATGTTAATTCATGTAAAATTTCATGCAATTGAGATTGAGAAATCTAATATATGAATAGATCTAGTTTAATCGAAAGGAGTTGCATACAAACTTAGAGATAGGTTGATATAAATCTCTTAGATTGGGGTCAAACATAATAGAAAAATTCATAAATTGATTAATAAGGCTTTTAATTAGAATTTTTTAAATTAATCAACCTAGAATTACATATTAATAGTTTTGAGAAAATTATTTGAATAATTAAAGAATTTCCATAGCCCAATGTACTTGAGAATGAATTGATTAGTGGAATTATAATTGCATGAGAAGTTATAAGGGGATTCAACTTCTAGGTACTATTTATTTTATTGGCTGATTTTTCATTCTTTTGCTATTATACCTTTTTGATTTTATTAATTTCTTCTTTTTTTCACTTTAATATAAATTGTCAACAAAACCTTAATTGTAAGTTAGATAATAGGAAAAGAGTCATTACTAATTTTCATAGTCTCTATAGGAACGACACTTGATACTGTACATTACTAGCACTCATAGTCTCTATAGGATTGATACTTAGTGCTTTGAGCCCAATACTATAGAATAATTAGTGAATTAGTCTTGTATAGTCTATAAAGTAAAAAATTGAGTTACATCACTTACAAGATTCCAACAAGCTTTTGGTGTTGTTATCAGGGACTAGGATATTAGGAAAGCTTGATTTCTATTAATGTAACCATTTATTTCATTTTCATTTTTTATTTATTTTTCTTGTTGCTTTTTTAAAAGCTAGATTTGTTTACGACCTGAAGCAATTTGTTTTAATTAGTCTTGGGAAGATTTTAAAATTAAAAAGATAGCTTTACAAAACCTTAGGAACTAGGATCCTCATCTCAGCGAATTACCTTTCCTACCCCTCCATTTGACTATTCTATTAATTTCGATGCTTATGGCAACATGATCAATAATTCGATAGTAGACAACCATTCATTGTCATAAATTAGTTAAATCCAAGATTCCATTCCAATGTCTCTTAAAGGGAAGAAGAGTGGAAGTAAGAATTTGAGAACACGCAACTAGATATTATAGTGAATGATAAAGAATTATGTCTAATTACGCAATGTTATCCCTAACTAGAACTAAGTCTAGTATAATTAGACCAACTGTTATAACCAGTAACTTGGAGATCAAACCAAATTTTATATAAATGGTACACTAGTTTTTTCAATATGATGGCATATACGACAAGAATCCAAATGCTAACATCACTAATTTTTTGGAGATTTATAATACTTTCAAGATTAACGAGGACACTGCTAATGCAATTAGACTAAGATAGTTTCCTTTCTCATTGAGGAAGCTTAACTCTTTCTAGAGGATTGATCATGACTTAAGATCAGATGCAAAAAAAATCTAATGAAGTACTTTCCACTAGCCAAAATGGTGAAGATGAGGAATGACATCTCTTCCTATGACCCAATTGAATAAGAGACTTTATATAATATATAAAAGAGATTCAAGGATTTACTAAGAAGATGCCCACATCATAGTCTTCTTATTTGTTTATAGGTTTAAACATTCTATAATGTTCTGAATCCTTTAACTAGGTAGGTGATAAATGTCACAATTGGAGGAACCCTAAATAGTTAGACATTTGAAGTGGCCTAAGAATTGATCGAAAAGATGGTTATGAATAGCTATTAGTGGAATTCAACAAGTACTAAACCTAATAAGCAAGTTAAAGTTGATGATGTAAATGCAATTAGAACTTTGGCTATTCAGGTATAAGCTTTTAGTACTAGGATGGTTAGATTATCAATCAAACAATAAATAGCTTAAATGATATGGTGTGAGTTACGTGAAAAATGGCATGTATGCCAAAATTCTTAAGTCATTAAGTCTGCAACAAAACTAGATAAATATATTGACTACAAAGGTAATGCACCTTAATCGCAAAATAATCTATACAGCAACACTAGGATGGAGGAATCACCTGAATTTTATTAAAAGAATCAAGGGAAACAAAGACATAACGCTCCACCTAGATTTCATTAACAACATCCTTTGCAAGAAAGGAAGCCTAGCGTAAAAGATATCATAACTAAATTTTATTCAGGCATCTGAAATTTGGCTTCAAGCCACTGAAACTTCGTTACGGAACCAGGAGGCTTTTATCCACAACTTGGAAAATCAAATAGCAATTGTTGCTAAAATGATCTTTAAGAGACCAAAGGGGGCTTCCTCACAATATTGAGACAAACCCGAAGGAGCATGTCAAGGCAGTCACTCTTAGATGTGGCAAAGAGCTGAGAATGAAAAAGAAACAAGACAAGGAGGAGAAAATTAAGGCAAAGAGAAAGGATAAGGAAGGAGATAAAAATGGTGAATAATCCATGTTAGTCTAAAGAGTTCAAGCCTTCTATCCCATATCTAGTAAAACTAAAGTAGAATCACATAGACAAATAATTTGTTAAGTTCTTAGATCTCTTTAAACAATTGCATATTAACTTACTTTTTATTGAGGCTCTTTTGTAGATGACAAAGTATGCCACATTTTTAAAGGAGCTATTATCAAACAAACTGAAATTAGAGGATCTGACATTTAATGATGGTTATCATTATCCCTTTCTTAATTGTTAGTTTATCAATTGAAAAAGTTTTAGTTAATTTATTAGCTACAATTAACTTGCTACCCTATAAGTCAATTAAGAGACTAGGATTAGGAGAACTAAAACCAACAAGGATAACCATTGTTGGACCCCAATTCTGGAGCCCAACTCCCGGACTCATATAAAGATGTGAGCATATTACTGTTGAAAACAATGGATTTAGGATGACAAAATCTTCAGGAGCAATGGCGGGTTCATTGCGGCAAACTAATGTTTCGTCGCGACGAATAGATAGAAGTAATCCACTGATCCTTCAGGTCAATTTCGTCGCGGCAAATAATTGTAACTTTGCCATGGCAACCTTGGAAGACTGACTTCGCACCACACAAAAAAAGAATACCTTCGGGTGGATTACACCTTGGCGAACTCCTGGCTTCGCTGTGGCAACCTACCTTATTAAATGCAAACTTAAATTCTTCCAACCACCCTCATCCATTCAACTTAAAGACCAACCTGAACATAAACCAAAGCAATTTCTCAAAATTTCTTAATCTCATTTGTAAGTCAAAATACATTGCAAAAATAAGAAAATCATAAACAAACCCAAATATATTTCATTAATATCAAAAGATAAGAGTTTTACAAAGTTTTAATGGGCATTTCTAGTCACACTACATCATTGTCGCCAAAAACCCAAAATATAAAAGGTACTTGCACTAATAAGCTTGAAATGTGACTAAAGCCTTGTGTTTATAAAATTTAGCTTAAAATACAAAAACATTGCAAAAGTGGAGTGATGCCTTGACTATTGGTTACTCAATCTCATTCTCTTCAGCTGAAGATGGGACGGAAATGGAGGGGTGAGCTTAAGCTCGTAGGTAACAGTTTTATAATTAGTAACAAGTAAAAACCATTGAAATATTCATTTCCATTGTAAAAATTCACATTGAATCATAAAGCACATATATTCAAAATTCTCATTTATCAAACAATTCATAAGCAACATAAATCATGCATTCATCAAACTTGTCAACACATAAGCATATCATAATGGTTTGGGTAGGTCCATAAACAGAAAATACTAACACAATATAAAATGGTCATGTGTAGCCATGAACAGAACGTACTATCGCAATCCCACATAATGGTTTTGCGTAGCCGTGAACTTAAGGGAGTCTATGAAGGAGTTCTATGCCACTAGGGGGTAGGCGGGAGAAGCCTTTAATCGAAGTGCACTTGAAATACAGAATGGACCAAACCAAACCCACATAATCATGCATTTCATAACTTGTAAACATGTTGCCCAAAATGGCACTTTTCTAAAACTTGATTTTATAAACATAAAGTCTTTTCAAAATTATTTCCATATCAGTTCATAATTCATCCACAAAATTCATATATAAAACATGTAGCACTTTCTCAAAGCATTTAAAGAACAATAAATGCACATGTGTAAAGTAGTTGAAAATCATTTAATTCCATTTAATTGAAAGAAACATTTATGGCTTCTTTACTCAATTATAAAAATGTAACTCACCTTGAATTTCTTACTTAATACTTGCTCAAAGATGTCTCTCCTCTTACTCCTCTTGCCTCACTTGATTTCCGTTAACATTTACAAAAGTCCCAATTCAATATGAATTCAATTTGAGAGCCTAAAGAAAATACATTCACTACAATTGTACCTAAATGATTAAACCCAAGCATTTCCTAAGCTTCATGAACCAAAACTCTTCCATAAATCCAAAGGATTAAAATTAAACTTACCTTGAATCTTCACCAAATAATGAGATTATTGGCTCAAAAGAAAGCTCTTTTCTTCCTTTTCCTTTTTCTTTTCTTGAACAACTTCAAAATCTCTTTAGAAAGCTAAAAAAGATGAAACCCTAGCTCAACTCTCTTCTTTTCTCTCAAACCACCAAAACTCTCATCTCCTCTCTTTGTTTTCGTATTTCTCTTCTTCCTTCTTCTCACTCAAGTTTTTTCTTCTCCAAAGCAAGACAACATTTCTCCTCTTCCCATTCTACCCTTCCTTTAATGCCTTATAACTTTTAAACTTAAATGATCTTCCAAAAATGCCCTTTATGCATTCTTACCACTTTAGTTTAATTTGCACCATACTATACTCTAACTTAATTTTAATTTTCCTATTTAATACTTCTAATTCTCCTTATTCTTACAAAATTATGGACTAAATTCTAAGAAAACAAATTAAAGTAAAATAAATAAACAAATAAATAAAGAAAAATTTTGTGGTCCAACATTTCTCCCCCCTTTAAAGAATTTCGTCCTCAAAATTCTTTACCTAAATTATTGAAGAGGTTTGGATACTTTTCCTTCATAGCCTCCAAGGGCTCCCACGTGGCCTCTTCTACGGAATGATTTCTCCAAAGGACGTTGACTTGCTAAACTGTCTTGTTCCTGAGGACCCTTTCCTTAGTATCCAAGATCTCCACTAGAGTCTCCTCATAAGTTAGATCATCTCTCAACTGAACCTCAGTGGTCTGAATGATGTGGAAGGGATCTGATCTATACTTCCTCAATATGGAAACATGAAAATCATTATGTATCTGTGACAATTTTGGTGGCAGCGCTAACCTGTAGGCTAGCGGTCCAATCCTCTCAACAATTTCATAAGGACCTATATATCTCCGGCTCAACTTGCCCTTCTTGCCAAACCTCATTACTCCTTTCTAAGGAGACGTCTTAAGAAAGACTTTCTCACCCACTTCGTACTTCATCTCCTTTTGGTGTGCGTCAGTGTAGCTCTTCATTCTATCTTGAGCTGTCTTAAGTCGTTGCTTAACTTAGTTGACCTTGTCCACTGTCATCTGAAGTAAGTGTGGCCCTATTAGTTTCCTTTCTCCTTCTTCATCCCATTATATCGAAGTTCTACATCTCCTTCCATACAGTGCTTCATAAGGAACCATTTGAATGCTTAAATAATACGAATTATTGTAAGCAAATTCAACCAATGGCAAATTCTCGTCCCAAGCTCCTTTGAAATCCATCACACATGCCCTGAGCATTCCCTCAAGGGTCTGAATGGTCCTCTCAGATTGACTATTTGTTTGGGGATGAAAAGCAGTGCTAAAATTTAACTTAGTTCCCAGAGCCTCTTGTAAGCTTCCCCAAAATCTCGAAGTAAACTGAGGATCTCTATTAGAAACTATAGAGTTGGGAATTTCATGCTGTCTCACTATCTCATCAATATACTTCTTTGCTAGCACATACAGAGAATCAGTCTATTTAATTGCCAGAAAATTGGCTGACTTTGTCAAATGATCAACAATAACCCATATAGTATCATGCTTCCTACTAGTTTTGCACAAACCAATCAGAAAATCCATGGTTACCTTTTGCCACTTCCACTCAGGAATGGACAATGGCCTTAACTTGCCTGAAGGTGCCTGGTGTTCAGCCTTGACTTGTTGACATACTAGACACTTGCTTGCATATTCTGCTACATCCTTCTTTATGACTTTCCACCAAAAATGCCCTATCAAATCCCTGTACATCCTAGTGCTACCTGGGTGCATAGTATAAGGCGCATTGTGTGCCTCCTTGAGTATCTCATCCTTCACTTCTTTGACATTCGGAATAAAAAGTCTGTTTCCTACAGTCATGAATCCATCATCCCTCACTACCACTTTAGATTTCTTGCCATTCTTAATTTCTTCTCTGAGCTTGTTCAAATATGCATCTTGTGTCTGTAACTCCTTAACTTTCTTCCTGAGTATTGGCTTCACTCTAAAATTAGCAATAATACAATCAGGTTCCGCCTATTTCAAGCATATTCTAAGCTTAGCCATCTCTTCCAACAACAGTAGATAAAATGTCTGAACATGAGCTATAGATGATTTCCTACTCAAGGCATCCGCCACTACATTTGCCTTTCCTAGATGGTATTCAATCAATAGGTCATAGTCCTTGAGCAACTCTAACCACCTTCTCTGTCTCAAATTCAACTCTTTCTGGCTTAGTAAGTACTTGAGATTTTTATAATCTATAAAAATCCTCGTTTGAACTCCATACAGATAATGTCTCCAAATTTTCAAAGCAAAGATTACTGCTACTAATTCCAGATCATGAGTCGAGTAATTTAACTCGTACGACTTTAGTTGTCGTGAAGCATAAGCTATCACCTTGTCTTCTTGCATCAACACATAACCCAAGCCCTTTCTTGAAGCATCACTGTAAACTGTATAACCCACATCTCCCATAGGCAAGTTCAGAATTGGAGCACTTGTCAATCTGTGCTTAAGCTTCTCAAAGCTCTTCTGGCATTCATTACTCTAGATAAACTTCTAATTCTTCCTCAATAACCTGGTTAGTGGAGCAGTTATCATAGAGAATCCTTCAACGAACCTCCTATAATAACCTGCCAGACCTAGAAAACTCCTCACTTCTGCCACTGTCTTTGGTGCATGCCAATTCACCATTGCTTGAATTTTCCTCGAATCAACATACGCTCCATCTTTTGATATCACATGTCTAAGGAAAATCACCTCATGAAGCCAGAATTCACATTTGTTGAATTTGGCATAAAGTTCCTTCTCCCTCAGTGTTGCAACACTATCCTGAGATATTCCTCATGTTCCTCTTCACTCTTAGAATAAACCAGAATGTCATCGATAAACACTATAACAAACTGATCCAGATACTCCTTGAAGACCCTATTCATAAGATCCATGAATGCAGCCGGAGCATTGGTCAGTTCGAATGGCATGACTAAGAACTCATAATGTCCATAACGTATCTTGAAAGTTGTCTTGTTTACATCAGATTCCTTGATTCTAAGCTGATGATAACCTGGCCTGAGATCAATCTTTGAAAAGACCCTGGCTCCCTCCAACTGATCAAACAGATCATCAATTAGTGATAGAGGATACTTGTTCTTAATGGTCACCTTATTGAGTCCTCGATAATCAATGAACATGCGCCATGTTCCATCCTTCTTTATAACAAATAGAATCGGTTCTCCTATGGTGATGAACTTGACCTTATGTACCCCTTCTCTAATCGTTCTTCCAACTGTTCCTTAAGCTCTTTCAGCTCAGCTAGAGCCATTCTATACGGTGGTATGGAAATAGGTACGGTACCTGGAATCAGGTCAATGGAAAACTCAATTTCCTTTACCGGTGGCAAACCAGGTAAATCTTCTAGAAACACATCTGGAAATTCTCTCACAACTAGAAAATCCTCTAACTTCTCTTCATTCACATCAGTGTCCACAGCGTGTGCCAAGAAGGCTTCACATCCCTTTCCTATCATCCTGTCAGCTAGTAAAGCCAAAATAATTCTTAGTGATGGGGTTTTCTTGTCCCCTATGAAAGCCACCTTCTCACCATTGCCCACATCAAATTTCACCTCCTTGAGTCCACAATCTAACTTTGCTTGATATTCCTCCATGGCATCCATTCCCAGTATAACATCTAACCCCTTTAGGTCTAGAGGCAGTAAATCTACTACTAGCCTAGTACCCTCAATAAGTAGTTCACAACCTCTATATATTTCTCTAATTATTGCATTCCTCCCTAGAGGAGTACTAACAATCAAAGAACTATCCAGTGGCACCAAATTCACACCATGTAATGTCATGCTTGTGGAAATAAATGAATGCAGGAAGCCATAATTAATTAAGACATATACTTCATAATTAAGTAACCGAGCCATACCCGTGACAACTTCAGGTGCGGATGTAGCTTCTTCTCTAGTTATGGTAAACACCCTTTCCTGTGCTTGACCCCTTGGCCTTCCTGGAGGAATATCCTTCCTTATCACTACAGAATTGCCCACCTCAGTGACTGGCCTGGTTCTCACTGTTTCTGCTCTCCTTGGGGCTTGTAATTGAGGCCCCTCTTGCCTTGTTACTTGGGGCAGTCCCTAATCATGTGTCCCTTCTTTCTACATCGAAAACATGCTCTAAGTAACTTAAAGCACTCTCCCCTGTGAAGCTTCCTACAATGCTCACATTAGGGGGTTCATGTTCCTACTCCTCTCTACCCTATTATTGCCTCCCACAGTTGAGGCTTGCACTGAAGCTTCCCTTGATTGCTTGTTCTTAGCAGAGACACTACTCCTTACCTCACTCTGTGTGTGGAAGCTCTTCATACCCCTCTCAGGCATTGGAGCACTCCTCCCTTTCTTGGAAGACTGCTACCTGTTCTTCCTCTTCTTATTCACTTGATATTTTATATTCTCCAGTTTCTTAGCCTAGAGTGCAGCATCTACCAACTGCTGGTAGTCATAGAAGTTGTAGATCAAGACTTTCTCCTTGATCTCCAAATGAAGCCCTCCCTCAAACTTGCAGCACTTGTCCTCCTTATTCACAACAATGTTGGCCACATACCTTGAAAGCTGGGTGAACTTCAGCTCATACTCACTCACACTCATGTCCCTCTGTGTGAGATTCAGGAACTCCCTAGCCTTCTCTTAGACATAAACCGTCGAAAGGTATTTCTTCCTGAAAACTTCCACAATATCTCTCCATGATAGTACTAGAGGCATAATTTGACTATGGGGCACTGATTCCCACCAATAGAGTGCATCCCCTTGTAGCAAGCTGACAGTATAGTCTAGTTTCTCTGCATCAAAGCACTTCATCTGAATCAGGACTCTTTTTGTCCTCTTCAACCACGCTTTAGCCTCTTCCGGATTTGTAGTACCATTAAAATCCACAGCCCCATACTTGCGAAGCTTATCATACTGTCCACTCCTTTCCACTGAAGCTGGCATTGGAACTTGTGACCCTTGGCCCATGACATATGAGAAAGCCAGAGCAAAGGCTTGAAAGAACCGTGGATCCATAGGGTTTACTTAAGGCATTGAAGGAGGAGGCGGTGACACTTCATGTTGCACACTAGGTGCCTTAGAATAAGGAGCAGAATGTGTCCTTGCATCTTGTGGGACATAGGATTCATCCGTGCTCCCTTGGCCATAGCGAGATCGAGTCGTAGCTCCTCGAGTTCTCTTTCGAGGTGGCATAATCACTCCTTCAATTTAAAACTATTTAAAATCTTTAGTTCATACTAAATAATTTCAAATCATGTAAAACAATTCAAATCATATAAAACAATTTCTAATAATTTGAAACAATTCAAAACAATATAAGTCATTCATTTAAAACCATACATGTTCATTTAAACAATGCATGTTGCTTTTGTAATTTAGAACTATCCATTTCATGCCTAGGATACTCCTAAACCTAGTCGCTCTAATACCATAAGATTTTGGACCCCAATTCCGGAGCCCAACTCCCAGACTCAAGTAAAGACGTGAGCATATTACTATTGAAAATAATGGATTTGGGATGACAACATCTTTGGGAGCAATGGCAAGTTCGCCGTGGAAAACTAATGTTTCGCTACAGCGAATAGATGGAAGTAATCCGTAGATCTTTTGGGTCAATTCCTCCACGACAAACAATTGTAACTTCACCTCAGCAACCTTGGAAGACTGACTTCGCCGCGACAAACATTTGGCTTCGCCGTGGCGAAGTCACCACAAAAAAAAGAATACCTTCGGGTGAATTACGCCGCAGTGAACTCCTGGCTTTGCCACGGTGAAAACCCCGATATAGAACCCAGAAATCCAGAACAACCTACCTTATTAAATGCAAACTTAAATTCTTTCAACCACCCTCATCCATTCAACTTAAAGACCAACTTGAACATAAACCAAAACAATTTCTCAAAATTTCTTAATCTCATTTCTAAGTCAAAATACATTGCGAAAACAAGAAAATCATAGATAAACCCAAATATATTTCATTAATATCAAAAGATAAGAGTTTTACAAAGCTTTAATGGGCATTTTGAGCCATATTACATCATTGTCTCCAAAAACCCAAAATACAAAAGGTACTTGCACTAATAAGCATGAAATGTGACTAAAGCCTTGTGTTTATAAAATCTAGCTTAAAATACAAAAACATTGCAAAAGTGGAGTGATGCCTCAACACTTGGTTACTCGATCTCATGCTCTTCACTTGAAGATAGGACGAAAATGGAGAGGTGAGTTTAAAGCTCATGGGTAACAGTTTTATAATTGGTAATAAGCAAAAACCATTGAAATATTCATTTCCATTGTAAAAATTAACATTTAAATCATAAAGCACATATATTCAAAATTCTCATTTATCAAATAATTCGTAAGCAACATAAATCATGCATTAATCAAACTTGTCAACACATGTAAACACATAATCACATCATAATGTGTAGCTGTGAGCAGAACGTACTATCGCAATCCCACATAATGGTTTAACGTAGCTGTGAACTTAGGGGAGTCTGTGAAGGAGCTCTATGCCACTAGCGGGCAGGCGGGAGAAGTCTTTAGTCAAAGTGCACTTGACATACAGAATGGACCAAACCAAACCCACATAATCATGCATTTCATAACTTATAAATATGTTGCCCAAAATGGCACTTTTTCGAAACTCGATTTCATAAACATAAAGTCTTTTCAAAATCATTTCCATATCAGTTCATAATTCATCCACGAAATTCATATACAAAACATGTAGCACCTTCTCAAAGCATTTAAAGAACAATAAATGCACATTTGTAAAGTAGTTGGAAATCATTTAGTTCCATTTATTTGAAAGAAACATTTATGGCTTCTTTACTCAATTATAAAAATATAACCCACCTTGAATTTCTTGTTTAATACTTACTCAAAGATGCCTCTCCTCTTGCTCCTCTTGCCTCACTTGATTTCCTTTAACATTTACAAAAATCCCAATTCAATAAGAATTCAAATTGAGAACCCAAAGAAAATACATTCACTAAAATTGATTCTAGAATGATTAAACCCAAGCATTTCCTAAGCTTCATGAACCAAAACTCTTTCATAAATCCAAAGGATTAAAATTAAACTTACCTTGAATCTTCACCAAATAATGAGATTATTTCTTCATCTTCCTTTTTCTCTTCTTGAACAACTTCAAAATCTCTCTAGAAAGCTAACAAAGATGAAACCCTAGCTCAACTCTCTTCTTTCTCTCAAACCACTGAAACTCTCATCTCCTCTCTTTGATTTCGTATTTCTCTTCTTCCTTCTTCTCACTCACGTTTTTTCTTCTCCAAAGAAAGACACATTTCTCCTCTTCCCATTATACCCTTCCTTTAATGCCTTATAACTTTTAAACTTAAGTGATCTTCCAAAAATGCCCTTTATGCATTCTTACCACTTTAATTTAATTTACATCATACTATCCTCTAACTTAATTTTAATTTTCCTATTTAATACTTCTAATTTTCTTTACGCTTGCAAAATTATGGACTAAATTCTACGAAAACAAAGTAAAGTAAAATAAATAAAGAAAAATTTTAGGGTTCAACAACCATACAGTTAGTCAATAGGCCAATCAAGTACCCTAGAGGCATCATATAAAATGTATTGGTTAAAGCTAACAAAATCATATTCTTATATATTTTTTCATAATAGATATGCACAAGGACATTGAAGTATCTCATATATTAGGTCTGTTAAGTCAAAATAGACTTTACGTACTTAATAATTTTGATGACAAACAAAGAGAAGTATAAAAATGAAAAGCAGATGGACGCATGGAAAGCA
>JANZLC010000200.1:13957037-13974626 GCA_026413385.1 Erythroxylum gracilipes
TTTAGAATCAATTCTACACGTGATTCCTTTGAGAGAGACGACCCGAGGTTCAGCTTGCTGCAATCTTGGAATTTAATCATTTGACCGGTTTCCAAGGTCGATTTTCTAATCGAACGACAAGGCCGTGATCACATAGCCTTATCTTTATTTAAAAATGAGCTTTTCCGATAAACAAAATCAAAAACTCGATAACAAGAAATCAAGTTTAAATGAAGACAAACTGTTATTAATCAACTATCATGTCTTCAAAGAAATCAAAGCACAATTATAGAAGTACAACTCTCATATGATCAATACGTGCAATAGAAAACACACCCAATCACATAATAATTGCAAAAGATTAACTAAATCAAGATAGTGGTAAAATTTGCTCTGATACCAACTGTTAGACATGAATTGTAATCTATATACATGTCTATTATAGAAAAATGGAAATGCGGAATGTTATTACATACCTCCTGCCATTGATGTTTAGAGATTTCTGACAAATATGAGAGGGCTCTTCTAAGCTTTTGGCAAATGTAAGAGATGATGTATGCAGAATAAAAAATGCTAAGCCTAGGGACCCAATCTCCTTATATTCCTTGTTGTCTTCCATCAAAACAATAGAAGGACGTGACGGTTCAAGTGGAAGGACATGAGGGTTCAAAATGAACAAACACAACCCATCATAAAGGAAACTAACGGATAACGGTGGCTAGGACCAACACATGCTTTTTTCCAAAATGGGTTGGAGGCTTGTGAAACAATTAACAGTTAATTGCCACCGAAATAAAGGTTGAGTTCTCATTCTATAGGTAATGCTCTCTGACTCTAGATTAGATGGAGTTAGAGAAAGAACAATAAAAATATATATGATCCCTCGATTTGTTATCCTCCTTGCATAGGATACAGTTCCATTTATATTTATAAAGTGCAATTTATCCATCGTAGTAAGTCTATCCTTGATTGGGTCTTAGAATCTTATTCCAGATTACCCTATATTAGGATACCTTCTAATCATTACAATGAATCTTGTTTTTGTAATCTTACTTCTGGAAATTGTACCCATTGGTTTTGGTTTATTAGGGTAGCAACCTTTGCCTTGTTCGTTCCCTAAGAGAGCTATTACTGCTTCTGTGTTTTGAGAAAAGGGACTATAGCCTACCTAGTTGTCATGCCATAAGAAAGCTGAGTTTCCGTTACTAATTTTCCAACATACATACTTCATTTGCCACCTTTTCCCTAATCTTTAGCCATTGATTTAGGAACCAAGAGAATATTGGTATTGTAATTAGGGATTCCCTTTCAAGAAGTAGCTAAGTAACCATTTCATCCAATGGGAATTTTTTCTGCCAAGCATTTTTCAAAGTCTTTTTAGCAGTACGACGTCATTGGTAACCTTAATTACACACTTCTACCTATATGACTTTAGGATGACCATAACTCCCATCTATTTTCCCCTAAAGAAAGTCTCTCGTCATATTTCTCAATGGATTTTACTAACTTTCTAGAAAGCGAGCAAGAGCTCCAGTAAGTATGTATGGAGCAAATTGTAGATTTGACTAGCTAAACTCTTCCCCCAAAAGATGGAAAATTATTTGTCCATTTCCTAATTCTCTTATGAACGTTCTCAATCAAAAGGAGGCATTTATTGAATGTTAACCTTCTAGTTGTAATAGGCAAGCCTAGATATTACAATGGAAAGTTTTTCCAGCTTGTTGCAGTTAGGTTGGAAATACTAGTATGTAGAAGTTCAACACATGAAGATGGGATAAAATGGCTTTTTACTGAGATTCATATTCAGACCTCACATCGAAGTGGTAGTTTGTAGGGGTGAGCATTATTCGGGCCGGCCCGATTACCTGGCCCGCCCTGAATTAATTCAGGTAATAAAATGCTAAATTTCGGGTAATTCGAGCCGGGTCGGGTATTACAGAAATTATTTTCGGGTCAGGACGGGTAACTCCAAAAAAATTCGGGCAAGCCCCATTGCCCGAATTATGTTTAAAAAAATTATGAAAATAAAATTTGTTATTTTTCTTATAGAATTAACAGATTAATTATGCTAGTTAATTGAAATATTTGGTTATATTATTAGTGAATTTTGTTATAAAACCGAAACTAAAACTTAAGAATATTTGGGAGAGGAGAATTCTTCTTATAAATTGGTATCACTTACATCAAGTTAACTCTTCTATTTATAGTACAAAATTTGTAATAAAATACTATTATGATAATAAAAGTGGTACACTAACAATTAAGTGGTGCATTTGATGCACTAACAATTAAGTGGTGCATTAATAATTAATGGCACACCATATTATTTCTATCTTTTATAACATTTATAAGATATTAAAATATCCACAATCAAAAATACGTATGAGTATCGTCAACCTCCCTACCATGCTTCGATAAGATAGTGACGTCATGCTTTTACCTGCATCTACTGGTAATTTAATTTAATTACAAAAATTAAATTAAATTATTCATCATTCTTATTAATAATTAATTAAACATATAATATTATTAAAATTAATATATTAGTACGTCAAATTATTAAAAAACAAAAAAAGAAAAAAATATACTTTTGTTATTTTTATAATTTTTGAAAATATTAACCTTATCAAATAAAACAAAAACATAATTCAATTTTATTTTCTTCGTTTTGGAATCCTTTTTACAAAACCAATCCAAATTCAACAAAGCAGCGTTCTGCTTTTTGATATTATATAAATTACACTTTCTTTTACATTAGGATTATTTACCCTATTCAACTGATAACACATGGCTTGATATTACTTTTTATTTCACATTTCGAAACTATGATGGGACAATAAACAATACATACGCTACGCAGCATTCAAGTTACAGATAATGACTACCAAAAAAACACACAACCAAGGAAAACAAATTAAAGGAAAGGAATATTACGTCAATTTGAAATGTCAGTGACTTAGGTTCAATTCAGGATTCACCATTACTGCACTGCATCCATAAAAGCAGCTGCAAGCACAAATGAACATTTTACTGGAAAGCTGATAAATAAGCTGTTTGAAGGGGATGAAAAATACCCAACGGATATTAATTCAAACATAGAAAATATCAATTACGCTTTGCAACTGATCCACGCTATCACATGCTGTAACGTGAACATCCACTGAACACGAGAAAGGCTGAGACATGGAACTTTCAGATCAAGAACCTACTTTTTGATGTCAAGCAAATATTTAAAAAAGGAAAAGAAAACTTGTCCAACATTACATTTGCTTGTTGTCATCTTCATCTCCGTTACTTTTCAGCGCCTTCAACTTTCTGTAACCCTTATCAGTACCAAATAGCCTGAATTAGCAAAGCGTTGGAATGTGGTCAGTATAGTACACGACTTGCATGCTACCTAGACAACAAACTTGTAATACCTATGAAAGACATTCCATAATACCCTACTATCACACCCTTACCAACTTAGAATTCCAAAGTTGCACACAATCAACTATATTAGTATCCAAATAATTAAAGAAAAAAAAAGCAAAATCTCATAAAAGCTTATAGATACTCAGAGTGCACATAGAGGATATGGGAGTACCATAGTTTTTGCAACATCATACACTTGAACAAGAAGGCATGTTGTTAATTTACTTGAGAATAATTGATTTTTATTTAGAACTATATATTGGCATCCAAACAAAAATGGGAACTTTTTTACAGTAATCCTAGCATTCCCTTGATCATTACAGACCCAAATGTGTTATTATAAGTAGTCATTATTCGCTGTAAACTCTGCTTGTCTATACCTAATTCTTTCCAAGGATTCAAGCTTCTGAAACCCATCTCCAAAATCTTTTAACAACGCAAAATTTATTCACAACTTAAGCTAATTGCATCAACTAGATCTTTGGGTGTACTAATTCAGTGGACAGGTGGTTAACACTGATTGGTTCAACAACATCAACTAAATATAAAGTATGTATTAAATAACTTGGCCATAAAATGCTACCTACTTAATAACCAAGTAATCTTCCAATATCTGAAACAAGGCCAGGGCAAACACACATCTAGAAAGCATGAAATCCCTATGAATACTCAAATTTCAGCCAGTTCAAAGAAAGTAACATTAGTCAAATTGGATCTAGAGAATACTGTGGTAGTCTGATTTAAACTCTTATGCAGAGATGTTGAATGACTTAAACTTGGTCTTCTAGTTTCACAAATGATATGTTCCAAGCAGTATAAGCCAAAAACTCACCAGTCCATGTAGACGAAGGTAGACGAGTAATTTCCTGATTTTGTATACAGCAAGCGATGATGATAGTCGTGAAAATCAGAACTGCAGATTGAGAAGCAACTGTCAGCAGGAAGAACAGAAATAAAAATTTAAGCCATTGTGATGTAGAACGGAGAAAGAATAAGCCAACTATTTGGTAAAAGCACTATGAACTATAACTCCATGACTACCAGTACTTTCTAGTTTTTCTAGAATTTGGAATTTAAGATGTAATCAAAAGGATTGGCCAAGAAATCACTCCTAATGTTTTGTAACATGAACTAGGAATCACTCCTAAGATTTGAAACAACCGAAACTATTAGTATCATACTAATTGCTTCCTAGAAATCACTTCTAAGGTGTTGGGAACTCTTAATTCTAAGAATCATTCTTAGATAAAAATAATCCTAAGAATCACTATTAGAAAGACATCATCACAGTTCTCAAAGATGAGAAACATAATTTCTGCAAAAACAACAGAAAATAACTCACTTTTATTCCCTTTTGAACAGAACATACAGTGAATAGAACAGTTGACTTGCTCACTTTCCTATTAAGGAAAGGACTTGACTTTTTTTTTTTTACTTACAATCATTGAATTCTAACCTTACAGTGAAAAACATAAAACAATCCTATTCTAATTCCAAGCAAGGAAAGCTCCAATTGTTAAAAAGACAAAGAAAAGTACACTATTAAAGAAAATATACATCCAGAACAACCGTTACAATGTACACATGAACAGTACATATGAATATTACATGTGAATAGTGAATACTACTACGGAAACTATTTCTTAGACTCTTATCATATTGCCTCAGTAACAAAGGGCGCTTACCCTCCATACAAAGGTAAAAAGTTGGAGAGGCTCCATGGGAAGTGGTAACCGCAATGAGCATCAACTGTCTCCAGGACTCTAAGCACCATCCAGAGCCACAAAGTCATCAAATGAGGTCCAGTGATTGCGGGACCAATAATGGTTGCAAAGCCAAGGAATAATATCTCAGCAGGGTGAGCATATTCAGATGTCAATCCAAATGGGGTAGCATATCTGTTCATACAAGAAATAAGTTAGCAAATGCATTTATCCTGTTTAACAAGAAGATATTGCTCAAAAACATAAGCTGGATGCAGCAGTTAGTCTCACTTACTCGTGATGAACACTGTGCACGTGCTTGTACAGCCATTTTGTATGCAATATCCGGTGACCCCAGTAGAAAACAAAATCTTCCAGGATAAAGTAGAATATGATCTGAGTTACAACTACCTTCCTGCAGAACCAAAATCATTATATTTAGCTACGCACCTTCATGGATAATTGTACTAGGTACTGAGAAAATATAACCTAAAGATATAGATTCTAGGTTCAGAAAAAGAAATACAGTCAAGTATAAGTATCTGTATCAACTATTGCATCTCTCTGGAAAAAGATTCAGCATATAAAGAACCTGAAAATACCAGGATGGCAATGGAAGACTACTTCGCATGCCCATGTGTCTGAAGATAGGATAGGAGAGTAGCATGACTGGCAGATTGACTCCAAAATGATATAAAATCAGACGAGTAATACATTTCTCTTGAGCCGCAGGGCTGTTATTCTTACTCTGCACATAATGATCAATCAGCAACAATGTTAATAGGACAAATAAAGGTCCTCCAAAACTTTAGATATTTGAAAAGGTTAACCTATCCAACTATATGTTGGATATTTCAAGGGCGATATGACGATTGCAACATCAGTTTATCCCACAAATCCTATACCAGGGGAAAATGTGCAAATGTACTGCAGGTAGAACATGGATTGACGAAGAAAAAAGGCTAAACCAGTCAGCTGAGACAAGCTGCCTAATTTTATTTCAACTCAAGTTACCAAGCTATCAGCTGAATCTTAAAGGTTAAATATATGGCAAATATTTTTCCTTTTCTAAAATTGAAACCAACTCCGTTCACAATTATAGGATGGTGACAAAAATAAATGTTCTGTCTAGTAGTCATAGACCAGCACTAATTCAAAAACTCAACAGACCATAAAAATTAAGGGGTACTGCATCATTACTATGGAGACAAAGGAAAACCTGAATCTTGTACTTGCTCAGCCACCCAGCTCGCTCAAGAAATATGAAAGGAAGACCAGATAGGAAGAACACACCCTCATGAAGAAAGAAACTTCCAAGGCATGCCAATTGAAAGTCGCTAAAATGCGTGACCAAATACTGCATTAACAAGAAAACAGAAATCGTTGAAGACTTCTACACATATATCGTAGTACTAAAATACAATACTAAATCAAAGGAAAGAAGGCACTGAAATTACCATCAAAATGAAACCAATTGAGGATTTACCAAAACGCGAAAAGACAAAAGAAAATTGTCAGCTTTAGAAAAAATGGAGATCTCAGAATGCTGGGCACTACCAGCACTCTCCAATCAACTAAATAAAACAGGAAAAAAGATCAGCAGCATAATTGCTGATTATTCCATAGGGAAACAAACAAAGATCTGACAAAAGAAAAATGCAGGTGGCTGAGCTTAAGTAAAAGAAGCTAGGTTTGCAAAGCTTAAAAACTGGGTCAGGGGAAAATTCCGTAAACAAGATGAGGGATCCAAAGAGAGCTAAAGAAGACCACATGGAACAGTTCAAACGAAAGTGAAACGACAAGAAGAAAAACACACGGGGTAGGGAGAGAAAAGTGTACCAGCCAGCAAGACAGCAAAATGGAAGCCATGAAAAATAAGAGAAGTGAAGTAGTAGTATGTACAACCTCTCTCTCTCTCTCTTTGCTGCACAGGGCGCCAGAAAACAAAGGTGATGGGGTGAGGTGAAGAAGTTGGTGGGACCACCACCACATATGTATACCACACCAGACGGTCTTTGCTTTTCTATGGGCTTCTTTATTTGAGCTGAATATCGTACAAGGTTATTCATTTTAGCCGAAACTTAGTTAGTTTAAAATTTATAATATAATAGAAGTTTTTAATGAAATTTTATTTATTGTTGATATTAAACAAATACATAATTAACTTCCTTCCAATCATAGGATTGAATTGGTTGTCAATGTAAATTAGAATAATAAAATACAAGGAGAAGTTGACTTTCCGGTGCTCGTTTATACTTGCGCGTAACGCATTCAATTCCTTGAATGTATATCTATCAAGATTTGAATTCGAATTCCTAAGAGCAAGTTAAGCAGATTTTTAAATATCAGCCTTGTCTTGTGGAGTGATCTTTTCAGTTTTCACGCATCAACAATGATAACATGCCTCCCACAACTTGCACATATTCCATAATCAACTTAATCGATATACTAGTATTTGGTATCAAATATAAGGAATAATAAATTAAATTTTTTTACTCATATTTAGATATTATATGATATATTTTGTAAATAAATGATTAAAATATTTTGTATTTTATAAGTAACTAATCAAAATTATTTTTCAATGATTTATAAAATTATCAATTTTAAATAATTTTTATGATAAGAATAAAATTTTGAAACTACAAAAAAATACTTGTTCCACTTAATGTAGTATAAATGAAATACAATTAGATAATTATTAAATAAATTAAATATAAAAGACTGTAACGTGTGATTTTGATAATAGTATTTAGATAAGAATCAATTTTGTTACAATATCCTTTTTGAAGAGTAAGTATTTGTATTAATAAATGAAACAAGTAATTAAAACATCCAAGTTTACAGGAAAAACAACCTAATCAAAAAGAGAGAGGAGACCATGGATCTAATGGCATTTTATAGGGATTATACTAAGTCTAAATGGAAAGCATATCGGTGTAGCAAAGGCCGTTATGAAAAGTTTTAGATCACCGCTATAGCTTAGTTTTACTTTTAGCACATAATCCAATATGTTAGCCCAACTAGAGGATATGATATGAAGATTGAATAAATGAAACAGTTGTGACCATACTGTATAGGAATAGGTGCATTAAGAGGATAAATGATTCAAACTTTTAAGAGAAAGGAGCATAAAACACCCTCTAGTTTATTCATATAAGGTTTTAGTCTATCTTGGTTTTTAACCTACCTTGAGTAGCTAACCAAAGGATGAAAGAGTGCGAAGGTAGAATGAGAGAACCCCAAACAAGTTTGTATCATTAAAAATGGAAAGATGAGTCTAGAAGCTGCTTCCTATATAAGGAAGAGGTAAACTTCATGGAATTATCTGTTATCTAAGTCATGTAGTCTTTCTTTGATTGGTCATAAGAGTAAGCTGGCAAATTCCTAATTATGGTTTCATTTCATCTTGAAGTATATGGCCATGTCCACCTATTGTTTAACATTAAAGTTTGAACTTTGGCTTTCAATGGGGTAATATTCTTAAGATGTAAGGTGCTATTCCACATAAACAAAGGATCTAATCCATGCCAACAAGCATATAAAAAATTGTTATTTTACTATTACCAATTTTATTGACAATTATAGGCTGAACCAACTCTCTTGTGCCCAAGATTTGTTGGAAAGTCTAAAAGTAGGCAAATCTAGGAAGAATGGTCCAAATGCTTGCTCTTTTCAAGTAGTAGATATGTATCCACTTTACCTAAAGGTTCTCCTTTTCATTATGTAGTTTCCAAATCCTCTTAGCTAAAAGGACTTTACTCATTCTCCTGACAGAAGTGAGTCCCAAACCTCCTAAATATTTAGGTTGGTAAATTTGATTCCACTTCATACTTTATTAGAGGAAATGGGGAAATTTCATATGGAATCATTAACCGACTTATTAATGGTCTTCATAACTCGCTTGAAAATAGCAATGTGAGAGCACCATTAGTTGTCTAAGTTGTAAAGAATGACAGTAGCTAATTGGAGTCTACCTCCATAAGAAAGATATCTCTTATACCAAGCTTACATTCTTTTTTTCTTAATAGAGTTGATTAAGGGGGAACAATACTCGACACTCAATCACTTAACAGATATATGAATTCCTAGGTACGTGAAAGAGGGATTGACAATGTTCAAACCTAGAGAGGTAATAAGACTAATGTTGTTAACAATATAACTAAAAGAAACAATGAGAGAACTCCTAATAGAATTGAAAGTAATGTCAAAAATAGCTTTAAGTCTATAAGAGGCGGGATAGATGACTAACCAACACCACAAAACATTAATAGGTCTTTTGCCAAAAAGAGCTAAGAAATTTTGAGCTTACCACATATATAATGATACTTGAAATCTGGTTTACATTTGATATGCAAAGCTATAATCCTTGAGAGAATCTCCATGCAAATGGTGAATATATATGGTGACAAGGGATCACCTTATCTAAGTCCCTTTGAATATCACAATAAGTTCTCCATTAACTATGACAGAGTAAGAAGCAAAAGTTATGCATGTTAAAATCTATTTCATAAACTTGTCATGATAGCTAAAGGCAAAAAGAGTCTCCTTAAGGAAGTCCCAATGCACCAAGTCAAAAGCTTTGGTAAAATCAATTTTTGAGGCATAGCTCCTAGTAGTTTTGTTTGAGTTATAACCCCTTAATGACTCCTAAGTTATAAGAATATTAACTTTGATGCATCTTCTACTTATGTTAGCACACTAACTTGGGTTAATAAGAGAGTAACCTTCAGTCTATTTGCAATAATTTAGAGATCAACTTGTAAACCATATTACAAAGGGGAATAGGCCTATAGTCATTCAAAGTATAGGAGTTTAGCTTTCTTAGGACCAAACATAGTAATATCTTGATGAGTCAGTAAGCATTCTCTATGAGTTGAAGAATGCTTATATTATATTGATAATCAAAGTACTTGTTGAAAATATATTGATAATATATTTGACAATACCTTGATAATATTTTGATAATAACTCACTTACTACTTATCTTTTATTCTTAATATTTGATTCTAACTTATATCCACACCTTGAATAAATGTCCATGATTATTTAGAATTCATTCCATTTTTTGTTACTTATTTTATCCATTATCAGTATCCAAACAATTAAAAGTTAGGGAATAAAGACCATATTCTCATTGTTACTTCTATATTAATAGTTCTTAAACAAGACAGAGTTTAACTTGTCTCACCCCCTTAGTAGTAAGGTCTAAATGTTGGTAATATTAAAGATGTTTCATAACTAGCTTTTAGAGAGAGAAACTCTTGCTTCTCTTTTTCCCACCAACTTTGAATTGCATGGCTTACATGTCAATCTTCCCTTATTCAATCTTTATTCTTGATCGCTTTCCCCTACTCATGTTTTGGACTTCATCCTTCTGCATCTTTCCTTTTAATCTTTCTATCTCTTAGTCCCAACTCTCTTTTTGTTTCCCCACCATTCATAACTTCTTTTTTTTCCTTTCTATTTTTACCTTTTTCGAAAACATATCAGGTGACATATAACACTTCCTACCCCCTTTCTACCACTATCCCACCCAAAATTCATCTCCAAACTAAACTATATCTTCCTCTCCAGTTCTTATAAAAAGTCGAGCCAACGACAGTAAATAAAGGTACTACTTGGGAGGCAACTCGATGGGAGTTTGTTCTTTTTATTTTACATTTTTGTACTGTTTTTTTTGTTGAATGCTCCATCTCTTACATTTAATGTTACATCGGGGACAATGTAAGCTTTAAATGCGGGGGTGGAGGACTTTTTTCTTCTGTGTGTTTTTAAGTTCTTTTTACATGTGTTTTATTTAAAAAAAATCTTCTTTTCTATTACCTTTAGGATTATGTAGTTATAATTAGAGAGAAGAATTTTTTTAAAATTTAATGGCAACTTAGGCATGTGTTTTTACTCTTGTGATTGGTCAATTTACATTTCCTTTAGAAAAGTAGTAACTAGTAAGTAGACATAAGCTAGTGAAATTTTGAGCTTACGCTAACACATCTATATCAATCTCACTGTCTTTTGCTCATTGTGGCCTTCATGACATGTACATCCTAACTTTACCTTAATTTTCTATTTGAGATCATATTTTTTTCACATACATTAACATGAAAATGATATAGGCATTCTTTGTTTTATTAGTTATATTAGCCAAATAGCCTATCGAATGACATATTTATTCTATTGTTAAGCCTCTTGAGCTTTACTAGCCTTTTCTTTTTATGTTAACCATATTACAGGCCTTGAACTTAACAAAATATCTTACTTAAGTCTTAAAGCTAATGGAGTATTTGTGATTGTTGATGTTTGTAGATATACAAGAGAAAAAGTGTAGGTGTGTTAATAAATGTGAGTTGGTTATAGTTGATGGAAAGTGATTTTTATTTCTTATCAATGAGTTCCATCATTGATGTAGTTCCTTTCAATTTTTGTCTTTATTTAAAAAAGATAAAAGAAAAGATAAAGAGAATAAAAGAAAAGAAATTATCTAGGAGGAAAAAAAATTGGTTTTGTAATCTATCCTCCTAAATTTGTATAGAATGGGTGACTTGATTGGGAAGTGAATAAGGGAGAAGTTTTTGTTAAGAATCACTGCTTATGGTTATAATTAATTGTTCATCATTATTATTATTGGTGATTTCTTCTAGTTCTTTGTGCCTCATATTGTTTAGTTTAAAGGCTTCAATCTAATTTGTTGAACAAAGTTTTTACATTCATCATAGTTGATGGTACCTAGACTTGATTGGATGTTAATTTTGCACTCGATACCCAATTGAGTGTCTTTCCTAATTTACCAGTTTTAATAGCTTTTGAACCATATATCCCAAATATTTCTCATCTTAATCTTTGAGCTAATTACAATCTTCAAAAGTCCTTTGATTCATGTTATGCATGTGATTTTTTAGTAGTGGAGAACTGAAAAGATATGCAATACTTTTACAAATGTTTTAAAAATCGGACCGGATATCGAACCAAACAAATGAAAGATTTAAGGTTTAAAGGTTCAATCGGTATTAAACTGCTATAAAACCGGTATATAATAAATAAGAAGTATAAATTTGAATTAATCAAATTTTCACGTCTCTTTTAAAAATGAATCCATTTATTAATTAATGAATTGATTTTAATATTTGCCTTTTTTTAATAGATATATCCTGAACATAACTTGTAAAGATTAATTTTTTAAAGAATTAAATAATTTCATTATAATTTAATATTCCTAAAGGTCTTAATTTGGTATATAAAATTTAAAATGTGTCTATAACTCATGTATTAAATTTTATATGGTGTCATCTTTTAGTTTATATATATATATATATATATATACACACATATATATTAACCATTCCTTTTTTCAACTATTAGTTTCACGTCTCCTTGAAAAAAAAATCAGTGGTCAAATTCCTACAGCCATTAGCAAAACTTAGCAAATACTATAAGATGTATAAAGTTATTTTGATACTGTATGCCCAAATTTCAAGAACAACTTCAATGTTTTGTTACTATATATCAACTTTCAAGAACAACTTCCAAGAACAATTGTAGACAACTGTTATCTTCTTCTCTCCGCTCCTTGATTTGTTTTATAGCAATTTTTTCCCTTTTGCTTCATCTCTTAACTCTTCCTTCTTAATCTCTCAATCTCTGTCATTATCATATACATGGTCTAGATTAAGATCTCACCTTTTATCTTGAGTATGCTAATATTATGTTGTTCTCACTTCCTTCCGAGTTGTACAAAATGACGCATATCTATCACCTTCACCGTTGTCTTTAGTTGCCAATGGTTCTGTGCTTTGCTTCATTGTATGATTACTCCCAACCCAGATGCCTCATTATACGATTAAAAGTTAGTTTATTTTGATATTGGGGGTTTGAGTTGGAGATAATATGTACATACATAGAGAAAAGTAGAAGAAGAACGTAATGCCTTTGGTGATGTCTTTTAGTTATATATATATATATACATATATATTAACCATTCATTTTTTCAACTATTAGTTTCACATCTCTTTGAAAAAGAATCAGTGGTCAAATTCCTACTGCCATTAGAAAATCTTAGCAAATACTATAAGAAGTATAAGGTTATTTTGATACTGTATGCCCAAATTTCAAAAACAACTTTAATGTTTTGTTACTACATATCAACTTTCAAGAACAACTTCCAAGAACAATTATAGACGACTGTTATCTTCTTCTCACTGCTCCTTGATTTTTTTTATAACTATTTTTGCCCTTTTGCTTCATCTCTCAACTCTTCCTTCTCAATCTCTCAATATCTGTCATTATCGTATACATGGTCTAGATTAAGATCTCACCCTTTGTCTTGAGTATGCTAATATTATGTTGTTCTCACTTCCTTCTGAGTTGTACAAAATGATGCATATCTATCACCTTCACCACTATCTTTAGTTACCAATGGGTCTGTTCTTTGCCTTATTGTATGATTACTCCCAACCCAGATGCCTCATTGTATGATTAAAAGTTGGTTTATTTTGATTTGGGGGGTTTGAGTTGGAGATAATATATACATATATAGAGAAAAGTAGAAGAATAACTTGACGCCTTTGATGATGTGTTAATGGGTGGTTCTCTTTCTCTCTTTTTTTCTTTTTTTTTTCTCTTTCATCATACATCAAAGTAAATGGTTCTTCTTTCCCTTAATAAAGTTTGTTCAATTTCAAATTCTTCCTTTTGTTCATCTAGCTTTGATTCTGTTTGTCTTTATTTTTATCTAAAACAAGGTTTTTCATTTTTGTTTCCATCAAATCCTCTACATTCAAAATTTCAAACTCTAGACAATATGGCTAGTCTGAGCATTCTCTCTTTCTTCTTTTTAGTAAGATAGTTCACAGTTCAAAAATTGGTCAATTTATTATTTAACCAACTAGCTTTTATTAACAGTGGTCAAAAGCAAAAATCGAACCGAAAACTAGTCCGGTTCATGTTTTAACCTGGTAAAATCACCCAGTTCGGTCCGATTTGTACATCATTGATTTTTACTCATGAAAGGTGTTTGAGTGTACCTATAGATTGATCTTATTTTTAAACACAATTAGTCAAAATCTACCATTAGAATGCTTAGTTTTTAAATAATTATTTATGAGTAAAAACATTGAATGTTTAATTCTTGTTATAGGTTTTGAAAGTTATTCCTCTTTTCTTATAACTGTCTATTCTTAATAAATATGGTTAAGGAGGAAGTGCTTAAATTTTAATTTTGATGTTTAGATTTTCCCAAGGATGATAAAATCTAAGTGTGGGGGAACTTGATAAGTGCTTGATCAATTATATATTTATTCCTTAATCCTTAGTGATTAATTTTATGTTGCACCTATGAGATTTATTTTGGTTCAGGTACAAGTTGGAGGAATAAGAACTAAATGAGCTAAATTCACTTCTTTGGTGTCGTTCAATTGATGTTTGATCTTATTTGCTTCATGGAATAAAAAGCAGATGAATTAGGGTGAAGATGGGACAAAGAATGGAAGAATAAGAGTCACCATGGCTTACACGATCGTGTAACTCACTGGAAACGTATACAAACTTGAAGAAGCTATTTCAACCATCCCTATGACCTACCTTGTCTATGTAAAGACTTACACGGCCGTGTAAGTAAGTTGCACGGTCATGTATCTTGGCCTTGTATCCAACTGTGAACATGTAACTATGCAATTTCTTACAAATTGACATACGCGATCACTTACACGCTTGCGTACTTGACCGTGTACAATCACATAACCTTAATTTTGCAATACAAAAGGCTAATTAAAATTGTATGTATACCATACCTTGGATTAATGGGTTTTGATGTTGGTGCCTCGCGTTTAGTTATATTATAAGCTTTCCAAACATGTCGAAAACAAACGGTACCAATAAAAGTATCTCTTTTGAACTTTTTTTTGATCTAACCACTACTAAAGTTACAAATATGACATCTTATGGGAAATTTTGGTCAACTTAGCTCAGTATCTCATCTCCTACCCCATTTAATCAAGTATCTGTCCTTATTGACATCCTTAAAATCTACCAAGTACTTGAAATAATAAAAATATATCATATTTTCCTTAAATTTAAAGCACCTTCCACTAGCTGCTTGCATTCCCTCTCCTATTAAAACTTCCACTAGCTGCTTGCATTCCCTCTCCTATTAAAACTTTGTCTACAGAGACTACGTTTGATGCCAATAACGTAATTTGATGTTACAACACACTCGCACAATCCGCTCTATAAAGTATAAGCTGCACGTCATCTACCTCGTGCTTACCAAAATATGAGCTTGCATTTCCAGCAAACAGAAAACAAAAAAAGCATACAAATAATCAAACTACAAGGGTAGAAGATATTTAGGTGCATAAAGTATCATAGTACCTCCGATGGATGTTTAAAAGTCAATTAGTATACATAGTTCACCCTATAGAAGCTGATGGAAAAGCTTAATTGTATTCATAGATGACTACGGTATTTATAATACAACTTAGAGAGAGTTAAACTTAGAGCTATTCTTAAGAAGATAAGTACAACAACTACATAACAGAAACTATCTAGAGCTATTCTTAAGGAGATTGGTACAACAACTTTAGTTAATGATTATCTGTATCCTCTGCATTCCCCCGCAAGACGGACGACTGAAGTGTGAGTCCGATCTTGGACATTATTGTATTAAAACGAGGTTGAGACAGGGGGTTGGTCAGAGCATCTGCAAGCTGGTCACCAGTATGGACATGAGTGACACGAAGAGACCCATGTTGAACCTGTTTACGGACAAAGTGGAAAGCAAGAGCGAGATGCTTCATATAAGAGTGAAAAACAGGATTTGCACTAAGATGGGTAGCTCCTAGATTGTCATAGTAGATGACTGGAGTATAAGAGAGCATAACACCCATCTCACCGAGCAAATTACGGAGCCATAGTAATTCAGCCGCTGTGGAAGCTACTGATTTGTACTCAGTTTCTGTGGATGATTGAGCTAAGAATCTTTGCTTCTGCAAGCTCCATGTTATCGGCGTGTGACCAAGGAACACAACTTGACCCGTTATGGAGGTGTAATCATCCTTGTTACCTGCCCAATTTGCATATGAGAAGGCATGAAGTGTGAGCGGGGAGTGACGAAAGATGGTAATACCTTTGTCCAAAGTCTCAACTAGATAGCGGAGTAGACGCTTTAGAGAAATCCAATGGGGAGTTTGCAGTTTATGCATGAATTGAGAGAGGTTATTTGCAAATGCAACGTCAGGCCAACTGAGTCAAGTATTCGAGACTGCCTTCAGCTGCTTGGTAATTTGTAGGATTGTTAATGGGATCACTAGATTGATTGGAGAGTGAAGCATTGATAATCATAGGCGCGTGGGAGACGATTTAACATGTTGCATGTGGGTACGCTCCAACAGGTCAATGATGTATTTCTTTTGGCAGAGAAATAACCCATGTGCATTTGGAATGACCTCCATAACTAAAAAATATGACAAGTTGCCAAGATCTTTTAAAGCAAAACGTATAGAAATAGTAGTAATAAACTTGTTAAGAGCACCAGAATCAGGACTTGTAACAACAATATCATCAACATAGACAATAAGAAAAATAGGTGAGGAGTGATGTCGATGAATAAAAAGTGAACATCTGCAATTGATCTGGTGAAGCCGAATCCAGCAAGGAACATAGCAAGTTCCGTATACCAGGCTCGAAGAGCCTGCTTAAGCCCATAAATAGCCTTTTTAAGTTTACACACATAGGTCAGGAACACTGCATCTGTAAAACCTGATGGTTGAGCTATGAACACTTCATCATGTAAGGTGCCATTGAGAAAAGCATTGTTGATGTCAAGTTGGCGAAGATGCCACCCACTGGTCATGGCAAGACTTAGAAGAGTTCGAATGGTAGTGGGTTTGACCATCGGGCTGAAGGTGTCATGATAATAGATCTTGGGGTGTTGCTGAAAACCTTTGGTAACTAAACAAGCCCGATAATGCTCAACACTCCCATCTGGGTTATATTTGATCCGAAAAATTAACTTGCATTTAACAATATTGTGACCTGAATCAGGGGGGACTAAATCCCATGTGCCAAGTTTTATAAAGTTTTTTATTTCATCAATCATTACTTGCCTCCATAAGGGATCTTTTAGTGCTTCGTCAACACTAGTGGGTTCAATAGGCTTAGATTGAGTGGTTGTGGGCTTGGTATATTTGGGATTGGACTTGAAAATATTATTTTTGGAGCGAGTAATGATAACATGAGAGGGAGGGGGCTATACTATAGGCTAGGGAAGAGGATTAGTGGAAGTAGGTGAGGAAGGGTGGAGTAAATCACACATTAGTATAGACTTTACGTTTAATATAGAAAATGCACAAGAAGGAGGGGGGGTTGAATTGTGTATCCTTTTTCGTGAATACAATCCCCTTCTCAATTTCTTTGAAAACTTCCTTTTTCAAAACTATTGAGTAAGAATATCACGATGTATTGCAATTAACTTCTAAGTACTTGTATAAACAATAGAAAT
>JANZLC010000200.1:13977401-14007911 GCA_026413385.1 Erythroxylum gracilipes
TGAGGATTTATTGTGTTTGGCAATATGAGTAGATTCAATGAAGAGCCGCATCCTGTCTTTCCAGTAATGGTAGTCTTCATCATTGAATGCAGAAGGTCTAGTGACGGAGGCGCTTTCAGCTATATAAACATGTAATTCTATCATAGATCTTTATCCACACTTTGTAACGGTGGTTCTTTGACACCGAGCTCTGATACCAATTGAAGTAAATCATGTGTTAGTATAGACTTTAAGTTTAATATACAAAATGCACCAGAATGGGGGTTTGAATTATGTATCCTTTTTTGTGAATACAATCCCCTTTTTAAAATTCTTTGAACATTTGCTTTTTCAAAACTATTAAGTAAAAATCACGATGTATTGCAATTAACTTCTAAGTACTTGTATAAACAATAGAAATTAAAAGTCAAGAGTTTAAAGAGTAGAAGTCGACACAACAGTTTTATCCTGGTTCACCCCAAACCGTGGACTACGTCCAGTCCTCAGAATCCTTTCTGAGATTTCACTATACTTCTAAAAAATACAAGTATTCTTTTTACCAAGCCTCTTCAGGTCTCTTACAGCAAGTATTCTTTTCTCACTTAGCCTCTTCAGGCTCTCAGCTTTCTTCTCTCTTACAGAGTAAAATTGCGAGCTTTGTTACAGAAAATAATAGCTCTAGAGTTTAGCACAATGAATATAGTGTTTCTCAATGTCACTAGCTTTTTAAAATCTCTAACTCTTTCAGTCTTCAACTCTGACTCGTATTTATAGCCTTCGTCTTCAACTGCTTCTTGATAACCGCTTCTTTATTCTTGTTTCTTGATCTTTGAAGAAACAGTTATTCAGTTGAGTTCTGTAACTAACTCAAACTGATTAACCATCCGACATAGTATCGGGTCTTCGTCTTATAACGCTTTCGTCTTAGCTTTGCTTTCTACTTAGTCTTACTTTCTTTCGTCTTAGTTTCCTCTTCCGCTTCGTCTTACTTTCTTTCGTATTAGTTTCCGCGTCTGCTTCATCTTACTTTCTTTCGTCTTAGTTTTAGGTTCCACTTTGTCTCACTTTCTTTCGTCTTAATTTCCGCTTCCGCTTCATCTTACTTTCTTTCGTCTTAGTTTCCGCTTCCGCTCCGTCTCACTTTCTTTCGTCTTAGTTTCTGCTTCCGCTTCGTCTTACTTTTCCTTTCGTCTCACTTTTGCTTCCGTTTTGTCTTACTTTTCCTTTCGTCTCACTTTTGCTTCCGCTTCGTTTTACTTTCTTCCGTCTCATTTTCTGCTTCCGCTTCATCTTACTTTTCCTTTCTGTTTCTGTCTTAGTTTGTTCCGTCTTACCAAAACGGTTCATCACTTTCTAATATTATTATTATTTGATTTTCATAAAAATTATTAATCGTGAAGTCATTTTGACTTAACAAAGGGAAGGTAAATCAACTTTAGGGGACTGAGAGTAGGGAGGAGGGGAGGAACTAGAAGTTGATGGCGTAAGAGAATATGATTCGATATTACCTACTAGTTCAAGAGATGAAGAAGAGGAAGGTGGAATAATGGGAAGAGAGATGGGACACCAACTATTCGAGTTTGAGTTGGTTGATGCTGGTGGAGTGGAGGTTAGAGAAGCGTATAGAAATTGAGTTTCCACAAACCGAACATGACGAGAAGTGTAGATTTTATTAGTGGTGGGATCAAGACAATAATAAGCACTTTGAGTGGTTGAGTAACCTACAAATATACATGGAAGAGAATGAGAGTCGAGTTTGTGTTTGGCACAGGGGCGAAGCCATGGGTAGCAAAGACAACTAGAACTTCGAAGCTTGAGGTAATTGGGAGGAGTGGCAAATAGGCAATGAAAAGGTGATTTATGGGAAAGAGTCAGAGTAGGAAGATGATTGATTAAATATGTTGCAGTGGAGAAGGCAAGAGTCCAAAAATGAAGGGGAAGTTGAGCATGTAATAGAAGAGAGAGGAATGTTTCCACGATCTGACGATGTCGACGTTCAGCATAGCCATTATGTTCAGGAGTATGGGGTGGGGAAGTGAGATGATAAACACCGTCAATAGTGAGGTATGTAGAGAGGGCTTGATATTCTCCTCCATTATCAGAATAGAAGGTTTTAATCGATTTTTCATAGAATTTTTCAACTAACACTTTGAACTAACTCAGGAAGACTTCTTTGGTGTCAGACTTATTTTTGAGAGGATAGAACCAAATATACTTAGTATAATGATCTACAAAAATAACATAATACTTGAAGCCATTCAAAGAATTAATGGGAGATGTCTATAAGTCAGTGTAAAGAAGTCCAAGAGGGGATCAAAAACTAAAGTATTCTAATTAAAAGGAAGCTTATGGTTCTTATTACATTGACACACATTGCAATTAAAGGAGAAATCACTAGTAACATGAAGTTTAAAGGAAGAAATAAGAGTTTTAAGAATTAACAATGATGGATGCCCGAGAAGATGATGCCAGTCAAGAGCAGAGGCTTTAATAGTTGGGAAAGCGACGATGGAAGATGACTGCCATTCATAGATCCCATTCCTAGTTGGTCCCCTAAGAAGATGTGCCCCCGTAAGATGATCCTTTATATAAAAAGAATCAGATGAGAATTCTATAAGAAGATTATTTTCTTTACAAAATTGAGAGATAAAAATAAGATTATGTTGCATGATGGGAGCATACAAGACATTAGAAAGAGAAAAAGATTTAGAGGAAGTAAAGAAAAGAGTGGAACTAGTGTGAGTCATAGGGAGACCAGAGCCATCACTAATTACAATTTCTTCGGTGCCATCATAGGGTTGGTGCAGAGAGAGATTAGAAAGATCTTGGGTGACATGGTGAGAAGCACCAGAGTCGAGAAGCCATGGAGATAAGGCGGGTTGAGCGGAGGCAGTGGTGACATGAGCTTGGGGTGGGTTGGACTTGTAGGTGGGAGGTGGGGGTGGATGAATGGAGGGATATTTTTCTAAAAAGATAGGGCATTTTTAGAGAGTGGCCTTTGGTGTGACACCATTGACACTTACTAAAAAAAGGGCGAGAACTAGTGAAGGATGATTGAGGGTGGTGAGTGGGCGGTCACCGTAAGGAGTTGGCATAGGGTGATCGATGGGAGTGGTGATAGTGATTGGGACGGGTAGAAGTAGCATGTACTGTGGTAAGGAAGGAACCAAGCAATGGTTGAGATTTGAGGGTGAGTTCACGATTAATTAATTTTTTGTGAAGTTCAACAAATGAGATCGGCGAATCACGAGCTTTCACAGCATCAATGACTCCTTGATAGGAGTCTAAACTTTAATATCTTTGGGATTAATCGGATTGCCAAGAAGAGCAAGTTGATCATTATATGCTTTAATATCATGCATAAATTCTGTGATGGTTTGAGGGCCCTTTGTGATAGCTTTGAGATGGGCTTTGAGTTGCTTGATCTGACCACGAGAAGAGCTAGGAAAGATATGGGCAAGGGTGTCCCAAAGGTCCTTTGTGGTAGTAGCAAGTGAGACAAGAGGAATGATGGTTTGGTCCAATGTTCCAATAAGAGTTTCGAAAAGAAGACGATCTTGCCGAACCCATGTGTGGTATGGTATGCTGGGTTGGAGGTGGAGACGTTATCTTGGACAATAGTAGGGGATGGTGCAGAAGAGGAACCATCTAAAAACTTAAAACAGATCATAGCCAACTAGCGTGGCCTCAATTTGAAGTTTCCATGAGAGATAATTGTTTGAGGTGAGCTTGATAATATTGGGAAGAGTGACAACAATAAGCTGAGTGGTGGGATCTGCATCGTTGGGTATAATGTGTTGTTTTTGAGTGGGCATGGTGCTCAACGAAGGAGAGAGAAAAAAATTGGATCAAGTATGATGCTCTGATACCATATAGAAGCTGATGGAAAAGCTTAATTGTATTCAGAGATGATTACAGCATTTATAATACAACTTAGAGAGAGTTAAACTTAAAGCCATTCTTAAGAAGATAAGTACAACAACTACAAATCAGAAACCATCTAGAGCTATTCTTAAGGAGATTGGTACAACTTTAGTTAATAATTATCTGTATCCTTTACACGCCCCTTCTGTAATCTACACAATTAAAGCACGATACTACATATCATTTTCTAGACCTTCAATATTGTCTTAGTTTTAATCCATGTATCCTCAGTTACACATGCCACGTAAACACAAGATCCTACTCTGCCAAAAGCTCATATTCAAACCTGTCGGACAACTCCACATTGTTTTCCAAAGGAAAGATTTGCTCAGGTTATAACCATTACCCATATTTCATTCATTAGAGTTAACATTGCGGATTATTCCTGCAACCCACTCTACAGGCTATTAGCCCGTGTTGTTACATGCAACAACGAAGCAACTAAACCTCAGAACCAAATTGCACATGCCCCATGAAGAATGAAGTGGCAATCCTCTTGTAGGCCTCAATGATAGAACCCTCAAACAAGTTACTATTAAAGAACTTCAAATATGATTACGGAGATACAAAATCCGGCATGGATTTAAAGACCCAACTAAAGTAAAAATCTTGAAGGTTGAAAACTTCACCAAAGTGTAAAACAAATATCGCTCTAATTTGACCTTGGTGTAGCCCACTCAACTTTAAGTATGAGGTTATCATAACCATAGCCATTGAGTTTGTTGATCGCTTTCTGAGCATCTTCCTTGTTCACAAAATTAACAAACCCAAAACCTCTGCTCATTCCAGTCTTCTGGTCCATAGCAACATAAACACGACTTACAGGGCCAAAGGGCCGGAAGAGTTCATGCAGGTCAGGTTCACGGGTATCTTCTGATAGGTTGGTGACCCGTACCGAGTTCTCATCATTCCTTCGCCTCATATCCGCTCCAGCACCTCTTTCAGCCCCTGCCCTCATGCCTGGGGGAACATATGCTGTCTTGCCTGTGAGAGATGCAGCAGTAGAAGGCTCTGCTGCAGGAGGCTTATCAACAAAACTTTCAGATGGTGGAGCAAGATCCTTGTATGGGCATCTCGAAGTCCAGTGGTCACCCTTTTTACCACAAGTTCTACAAAGCATAAGGACGGCTCCTCCTTTACCCAGTTGAGCCAAGGAATCTCCACCAACTTTTGCTTCCTCTGGTTTGCTACCTGTATGAAATTCAACTATCATTCATAAGGAACATTGTAAACAACATAAATACTCAAAGTGGAATCTTACTAATCACTTTCATCATACAACTAAGGATGGTTATAGCACATGGATATTCAGATGTTTCCTGCTAAAAAGGCCCAGAACAAACATGACTGAGGGAAATGAAGACTAGGTCTATTAGCATGATCTAGACAAAGAAAAGGAAATTCCACTAACATAGAGATAAACTTAATTATTTAAAGCAAAAAATTAAATGCTAATAAAGCAAAAACCCCTATGAGAATCTGCAACATGTAGACATTTCAAGGTCTTGGCACTCTGCAATACTACCTTTTTTCAAAACTGGAATTAGATTGTAATATGGGCCACTGCTTCTCACAAGAAGAATAAAACAGACAAGGTCTTTAAGCTGGTTTTTGGTTGTATAATCTATGCTATATGGAAGGAGAGAAATTAAAGGAACTTTAACCAAAAGGCTATGGATAACTGGCCATGGATAGAGCACTCAATTGCTTGGACAAGGGAGATAGTAGAAGTTCATCTTAAACCAAGATTTTGCTGAAATATGGAACCTCCCAGATCATAGGCTCCTGAAGAGGGACATCAGTCCATGAACAAAAGGAACTCTTCAATAGATAAGAGAACAAGTCAAGGATTCACCTAAGAAGCGGGGAAAGGAACCACTTCCTACCCTGCAACTTTGATATAATAATCAAATCAGACATTTATAAGGACTATTTGGAAATCTAAGGTTGGTCTAAGGACTGGTCTAAACTAGCAGCTTTGTAGATAGAAATCAGTTGACGTGAACACTGTATAAAGCAAATCTGATGTACTTGCATGGATTATTCATTGTAAGGCTTTGCCACTGTTTTCGGAATACAACTGTCTACTTTCCAAAAAGAAATGTCTAGACATTCAAAATTAAGTTACTAGAATGCCTTTCTCTGCATTTTAGATAGGAACATTAGTCCATAAAAGATGTTCACCAAACAAAGTAGCATGGCCAAAAATCATAGATACATTACCCCGTGAGATATGGTTACAGAGGAGTATGAAACTCAACAAGAACGAAACTAATAATAGGCTCACGTTTTGATCTAAATTGAACAATCACGAATATTTTCTTAACGCCCATATTTCAGTAACTACGCTGAAAAGATCTAAAACACTCGTCACGATAGAAACCCTAAAGTCCAGAATATTCCAAACTTAGATTTCCACTGCGTCTACTAACAGAATTTCAACGGTTTCCAGCAATTTCTCAAATGAAAAGAAAATTCTTTATAAGTACCCAACACCCAGCAGGCAAAGAGGTGGGGAAACGGGGGAGATTTCAATCCAAATGTGAAACTATAGATCCACAAATAAGAATTTGGGACGAATAGACCTGGAGCTCTGGGACGTTCGATGAGGATCTCCTCGGTGGACACCATGGTGAGCCGACTGCCCACGTCTTCGTGCACGGCGTCACCGAACTTCGCCCAGGACCTTCTCTCGACGGCTCTCTTACTGAGGCGTGCATTGGCAAGTTTTCGGATGCGTATCGTGGTGGTGATCTTCACTTTGCTTCCCTCCTCGTTGAACTTGTACTCTATCACTTTCTTTATCCCGTTCTCGTCGGGTCCGATCACTTGCCGGGGAGGTAGGAGAAAGTCGAGATCCTCTCCGTCATCTTCTTCCAATTCTCCCCATCGGAGTTTGGCAGGCGGCTGAGCTGTGACGACCATGGCTCTGCGTATATGGGAGTCTAATTTGGCCTTCTAGGGTTTCCGTGGATGGGACTGTATATATAATTATTTTTTTATTAATTAGTACCCAAAGTTTATCTAATGTCCAAGTTTGACAAGTCATTAGTTTGTATATTTAGTTAGTTAAATTTAAAATTATGAATTATGAATTCTTCTTAAACATTTGGCAATTGTCGTACTTTTTGTTGGATTATGCTCTACAATAAATTGGTTAGTTGTAATTTAGTGACAAAATAATTTAAAAATATTTATGTACATATATATATCTATGATACAACTCATGAGATAATAATACATTGCAAACGACATTATGACGTGATTATAATTATGAAATTCATATTGTATTTATAAATTATCCCTAAATTGTTCTAGTCATTATTTTAACAAGTATAAACTAATAGAATATAAAAAAACTATCACGTATTTTGTTTTCCCTTATAAGGAAGTAGTTGATGTCGTAAACTAAAGTATGAAGATCTTAAATAAACGTGTAGGTGCTTGTTGAAGAACAAATTCACTGAACTAATTCCATATGAGGCATTCATTTAGAACACTACTTGTATGTCTATAAAAATTACATTGTGATAATTGTATAAGTAATCATTTAACTTAAGATTTCTAAAGTTATCATGTATAGATATTGTTATGTTTTTATACTACTTATGACTTGTTCTAGTAAAAGATAGTTAAGTCGGTATTCATTAGTTGTAACTTAAATCATATGGAGGTAGTTGACTGATCAAAATATGATTTTATTACCTTAAAGTAATTAAGGAGAATGTTCTATTGTTCTTGATTAATATTAATTCGGGAAATCATTGGCTAAAGTGAAATGATGTTTTGTAAATAGTTTACAAATGTCATTAATTGAATTAATAGCTAATGACTGAGAACTAATATGATTGAACTTAAAATAAAGTAGACATTAATTCAATGCTCTATGTTTAATCGGAATATTGTATGATGAATTCAAAAAAAATTATACATAGAAAAGTTAGTTAAAACTACTTTGATATACCTAAATATTTGAATAGCCATAATGTGTTGCTAGACACTAAGCTTGATTTATAGATATAAAATGTTAAAAGAGTTTAATTTATCTAATTCTAAATATAATACATGGTTATAATTTGTATCAATTGGTAATATATTTGAGAACCTAATGAGTCTCACATAAAGAATAAGTTGAAGAAAGCAAAGATATTTTAATTAAGTTGGATTTAATTGTAAAGTTTTGGAAATTTTATGATTAAATATGAGATATTTGTTAAATAAGGATCAATACGAGATATTAGATCTCATTTGGACATAATTGGTATTTAATTAGAATTATTTGTAATTTTAATCAAAGTTTAATTGAAATTAGAATTTAATTTTAATTAAATTACTGAAATGTCCAAAAACTATTATGAATACGCTTAAACTCCAATGAAGCTAGCATTCTTGCTTTACTCTAATTGTAAGAGTTCAGAGTTCTCTCAACCTATTCTATGGACACCATTAGAGGCCGGACACTTGTATGGCTACAATGGTTGAGTTGGACCGATTTTAGAAATTGTTCGAGGGACACGACCAAATTATTATAAAACTTTAGAATAAGGTACAAATTAAGATTCATACTTTATCATAATTTAATTTTTAATCAAATTATGTTAGTCATGACATATAATCAATTACTTCCTTTTCTTACATTTATATTTTATCCTGAGTGGAATTTACCTTGTTTAATATAGTTGATACTACGAGTTAGTGAATTGAATTTTTAGGACATAAGTTATGTTAGATAGAAAAATTGTATGTCTAATATGCAATTTTGCTATAATCCCTGTTGAGGATTTGGTTACAAAGTTTTAGAGGTTTCAAAATCATGTAGATAACAAAATGTATTGATATTTTGAGTTGATTAATATCTCATAAACCATGATGATAACATATAAGATGTACATCAACACCATGATAGCAAGATGTAAGATGTTATATTAGAGTTGAAAGGTATAGTACCTTGATGAAATTGCTTAATAAACATGGACATCAATTAAAGGCTTTTTTATATTATGATAACAATTGTCATAAGAAGAAAATGATTGCATGAATTTTCTTGCCTATACAAAATTTGATAGAGATCATATTTTGTATAGGCAAGAAAAGTCATAGATCATGTGGATTTTTAATTCATGTTTTTGAATATTTAATATTGAATTCAAATTCAACATTACTGACCTATGCAAAGCATGATAATAAATAGATTGTTGAGTAAAAGTAGTTGATCCAATTTTATATAAATAGTTTGTATGTATTAGATCAAAAGAGACCTGTGCTTAACATAAGTGACAAGAATACAAAGTTGGATAACTAAGACCGTCCTTTTATGTCATATTGGTTAAATCAATATGATGAGAATCATAAAGACATACAAGGATATATGCATCCTTTTGTTTATGAATCATATGAAACTTAAGAAACTTGTTAAGTTGAAGAATACCAAATAAACCTTTGGTGAAAGGATGATAAGTTCCTCCACAGTAAGTTTTTGACCGTCCTTAGGCAAATTGTCAAAATCAAAATCATAAACCAAAACTCTTATTCATTTTTCATATTTCCTAAGAATAGATAATCACAAGTAAAGATGAATTACTTTCAAAAACTATAGCAATAACTCAACATTCAAAGCTTTTACTCATGATCAATCAATATTCACCACCATTAGAAATTGAGCAATTTAGAGGTAGACTTGGACAAAATGTGATTAAACATGATATATCTATAAGTACATTCAAACACCATTCATGATCGTAACATTCCATAACTTTGCGTATCATTTCATTTCTTCACCACTAAAAGTCATATGCATAATCATGAAACAAAGGACTTTTCTAGGGTTGTAATGTGGGCAAGGGTAAGGTGAGATGTATTTTAGGTAATGTAGCATAAAAGCAATCAATTTAGTGAAGCAAAAGTAGCACTCAATGAGATATCAAGTGCATAAGTTAGCATTCATTCAAAACTGGGTATCGTAAGCTATGATGAATGCAACAATTATATTTCATAACTCAATTCAGCTTTCACACTATACCACATGAACATAACACAAAGAGTGCTCCATCCAAAACAACATCTGCCTCATATGTAATATATTCACACCACCCATTCATTACAACTTAAGGAGGAGAAACAAGTAAGTAAAACAATTGTATTTCCTTCTTGATACTTTTGTTCACACTCATAATGTTTTATTATTTTTTTTCTCTTTTTCTTCTTCTTTTTCAGAGATAACTGGTGAAAGAAGCTACATCAACATGGGAATTCATAACATGACATTTTAACAAGTATAAACAACCCATATATATGCACACCCTCACACTTAGGCTTTTGTACAATTATAGTCATAAACAATTAACAAATGCTCCACTAGCTTTAAGGCTTGGGTAGGACATTTGGTTAAGTTTAAAAGTATGTAATGTGGTTTATACTAAAGGAAAGACTAATAAAGATCAAAGGGGGTTTACAAAGGAAAATTCATATAAATGGGTAGGCTATTTGGCTAATGTAGCTCGTAAGCAACAAAGAATGCCTAATAATTTTCATGATAATGTATGTGATAAAAATGTGGTCTTGAATAGAAAATCAAAGTAAAGTCAAGATGTATATGTCAGGTCACACATAACAAAAGATAGTGAGACTGATATGGACGTGTTAGTCTAATACGACTCAAAATCTCACTAGTTCTTTTATTTACCATTAGTCACCACTTTTCTAAGGATAATGCACATTAACCAATCACAAGAGCAAAAGTACATGCTAAATTTTCTATGGATTTTTCTAGCCAATTCACACTCTATAATCTTAAATGCAATAGAAAACAATTTTTTATTTTGTTTATTTGATTTTGAAAATCACCTAAGAAGCCACATAAGCAACAATTAAGCTAAAAAACATACATAAAAATTAAGACCCCCACCCCCACACTTAAAACTTACATTGTGCCCAATGTAAAATCAAATGCAACAAATGGAGCATTTAACGAAAATAGCAAATGTGAAAATGTAATTAAACAGAAATTTACTTCCTTTAAGTTGCCTCCCATACAACACCTTTGTTTATTGTCGTTGGCTCAACTCCATATTGCTCTCATCAAGTGACGAAAATTTGATCTCCAGGAATCACAACTTTGGCCTTTTCCACTTGACCTTTATTTGAACAAAGCATGAGTCGATGACCATTTACTTGCAATGTCTTCCCTATTTTTAGACTTTTGATCTGTACTACACCATAAGGAAGAACATTAGTTATCCCAAAAGGATGGACCCAATAAGGATGACATTTATGCGAAAACAATTTATATTTAGTGCAATAAAGAAGCACTTTTTGACCGATGATAAACTTTTTGGTGAGACATTAAAAGTTTTAGTCTTCTCTTTTGTGGAAATTGCTTCTTGTTTATTTGTATATTTCTACTTACAATCTTCCTGTACTGAAAGGTCAATCACATTAATTGTTAAAACAGAGTGGTCATTATGGGAGTGCTTATTGGCATCAAAAATATTAAAATGAGTAACTTCCCCATTGAATTCCATCGTGAGGGTTCATCTATCTTAGTTTGGGTCGTGTTGAGAAATGGCCTCCCTAGTAAGATAGATATTAGGATATGGAAAGTTTCATCATTCATGTTAACCACAAAAAAGTCATCAGGAAATATTAGCTCATTTACCTGCACAAGCACATCCTCAATCACCTAATCTGGGTAATCATTAAAACGATCAATCAATTGTATGGTAACACTAGTTTCTTTTAATTGCCCTAAATTTAATATAAGATAACATGTTTAATCTTAGTATTACCAATTTTATAAGGAATAGTAAACATGCCTGGGTCCTTACACTTAGGTGATATTTTCTTTTCGAAAACTGTAGAAACAGTTTCACTCATTCTAATCATTTCATTACCTCTTAACTTTCGCTTATTCATACAAAATTCCTTAAGGAATTTTGCATACCTCAGCACTTACTTGATCACTTCTAATAGTGGAATGTTCACCTCAACCTTCCGAATGGTCTCCCAGATCTCTTTATCCTTGTCCTCCTTATTTAACTTTGCTAACTTGCTAGGAAAAGGTCGAGGATTAGTCTTTTCAACAATTGGAAATTCAACATTTACATTTGAGCTTGATAGCATATCCCTTTCTTCTTCGAGCTCCCTTTCAATGCCTTCTTCATTAGCCATCGCTTGAGTAATTTTTTAAGGGTTCTCTAGCTTTCTATCACTCCTCAAGGTGATTGCACTAACATTCTTCACATTCGTCTTCGGTTGTGATAGCAGTTGTCCTCCACTTTTTGAATCTAGACGGTCGATCCTTACTGCCATCTGATCCATTTAGCATTCCAAGTTTTGGAAGCTAGATTTTACTTCCTGCTAACATTGTAGAGTGTTATTAGCAATGGATTTAATCAAATCTTCCAAAGATGCACCTAAATCTGATGAAGAAGTTATGGTCTTGGTTAGAATTACTGTGGTCTTTGTGGTCGATTTGGGAAGTAGTTTTGCTACCTATTCCCCTTGTAAATCAAGTTGGGATGATCCCTCCAACCTAGGTTATACATCTGGGAGTATGTGTTGTACTGGTTAGGAAAAATTCCCTCCTACAACATTCACATACTCTATACGTCCCTCTTGTAATGTCAGGCACTCATTAGTCGGATGGCTTGTGTTTGCATATATTCCACATGCCTTTACTTGTGCCTATCCGATTGCAAGTTTTCTAATAAAAGATGTTAGCTTATTTAAACATTATTCTATGGATGAAGTATTTACCTCATTCACACGACAAACATCGTTGCGAGTGCCAAATTATTGAGTGTTAACAGTCATTATCTCAATAAGAATACGAGCCTCTATAGGAGTCTTTTCACACAATGCTCCACTGCTCGCTGCATCAACCAAACTCCTCTCCATAAGCAACAATCCCTCGTAGAAATACTGGATAAAGAGTTATTCAGGTATGTTATGATAGGGATAGCTGGCGTACAACTTCTTAAAGTGCTCATAGTACTCATAAAGGGACTCTTCATTATGTTACTTTATGCAACATACTTCCTTCTGAATACTTGTTGTCTTTAATGTTGGAAAATATATTTCCAAGAATAGCTGCTTCATCTCTATCCATGTGTTTAAACTCCTAGTAGGTAAATGAAACAACAGTCCTTTGTTGCATCTTTAAGTGATAATGGAAAAGCCCTCAGCATGATTTTCTCGTCTGTCACTCCTAGATGCTTCATGCTTAGACAAACCACAACAAACTCCTTGAGATGCTTACGTGCATCCTCACTAGCAAGGCCATGAAAATTAGGAAACAAATGTATTAACCCAGACTTAAGTTCGAAGGTAACATACTCAACAAAATTAGGAAATGTAATGCATAAGGGCTTTTGGGTTAAGTCTGGTGCTGCCAACTCCCGTAGTGTTCTTGGATTTGTCATTTTTCCTTCAAATTCAAACACTTATTCTACTCCCAGAGTGGTTCTTGCTTCCCTTCCTAACCTCCGCAATGTCCTTTTGATCTCTGGATCAAGTTGTTTAGGTTCTCCACGAGCAAATCTCGTTAAATCTTGTCACTAATATACACCAACACTAACAAATTTTTAAAAATTAACAAATAAAGAAAAGAAACGATTATAAATAAATATATACACAAACCAACTAAAATAAAAAAGAAAATTAAATCACCACACTCCCAGTAACGACGCTAAAATTTGACAACGTGCGTCGAGTGCATTGCAAAATTTACCTAACTCTGCATATTAAGAATTTATAGCTGTGGTGAGTCAGGATCATATCCAGAGGGAATGTTCGGTTAATTCTCGTAATGAAAATTATCAATGTAAAGGAAATAAAAAGGGGGGTTTTGAGTTTGAAGCAATTGAGAAAATAAAGTAAGCTTAAACTAATAAGAACAAATTATAGAAAACGGTCGAAAATGATAAAAGTGATGAATATGTGTGAAGAATCGGATCAATCTCAGCCTACACAAGATTAAACATCTTTCATTGTTATAATGCTTTCACATCTCTCTTAGAACTATTGGTCTTAGAATAATAACAAGCTTTGTTAATCCCGATTTTCCGTTAGGTTATGTTTAATTAGGACACAATCGTTAATTAAACTTAATTACTGAATAACCTAGAATACGCTCTCTAGATTTAATTGGGCAGCCACATTACGATATGGAAAATAGACTAATCTAAGCAACAACCATATAAGCTTGGGTCATTTAACCTAGGTTAAGTTATCCATAATGATTTGAAACCATTACTTGTCACAAATGAATCTTAACATAACAATTACGAATTATATTGATTATTCTAATAATGAATCCAAATACAATGATTACGGATTGTATTAACGATTATAGCAATGGGCTCACAATATAAACAATCTAACGCTAATAAGAGTACGATTATGCATACATGAATACCCAAATTGATTAAGCAAAGGATAACCTAAACAATTCCAAGAGAGAGATCCAACATTAAATAAAGATAAGATAAGCTTAACCATGCATCCTAGGCGTCAATTTCACCTTCAAGCTGGTATCGGAAAGTTAGCCTTCCATCTTCTCCATCAAGCACCAAGGAGTAGCCTCTGTTGCCTCCATCCTTGTTGAAAATTGAAGAAAAATGGTGAAGAATTGCTTCTATCTCCTCTCTCCCTTTGTCCTTCATCACAACTTATTCCTTTTTATAGTAAAACCTAGGGACAGGTGGCATGACCTCTCACAGCCGTGCATGGCCCCTCACACCCATGAGACACCCCTGCATGGGCATGAGAGTGGTCTCACGCTCATGTAGTTGGTTGCATAGCTATGAGATTGCTCACAGCTGTGCAACTTCACCAACTCGCTATAAGCTACTTCCTTGCTTTGTTCTTCACTTTCACACTCTATCTTGTCTCTTCTTCTTTTAATCCTCTTCTTCTTTTTGCTCTATGAATGAATAGAGTATGAACATTGAAAAGATGGCTCAATGAATATGATTATATAGCTCATTCACTTCCAAAATGTGCCTAAAATCAAATATGAGCTAAAGTGAGTATCCTAACCATTTTTAAGGCATTAATCACTAAGTGTAGTAGATTAAATGAATCAACAATGATGATGGTATTGAAATTTTCAATTTATACATATGATGTATAAATTGTAATGACATTAGATTACTAATTACTTTATGTGATATATAAAATGAAATGTTGAATTAAAATTTTGAAAAGTTTAATTTTTTTAAATCTGAGTAGAAATTAAGCATTGAGAATGTTGAAGGAACTTTAATGAGCTCGTTATGGTGAGTTTTAAATTAGATTCTTTGGTCAATATCTTTACAACAAAATTCCATAAGAGCATAGATTTATGTAATGAGGAAAGTACAATATGAGATATTGTATGATGCAATATTATTTTTCCTATAGCTATGCTTGGTACAATGACTTATCTTCAATAGTTCCAATTAAATCAATTATCAAGATTTCATATTAGATATAAAATGCTACGTCTTTGAAAGAGTTAAAGTTAATGATTTAATGATACGATGCTTAATTGAAGCATTCATTATTAATATATGCATATATGACTATAATTATCCACCCATATTTGATGTATTTTGCTTAATATTTTGTAGTTTTATTGTATTTTTGGTACTTAATTCTCTCTAAGTGCATTATAGGTTATAATTGCCTTTATGGACCAAAACGAGAATAATTCAGATGAAAATGTGGCATAAAATGAAGTTTTGAAGCAATTTAGAGATATACAGGTATATATGTTGCTTGTGTAAGTTTTAGTGCCCGTGTAGAATCGAGAATGCATATGTTTTTTATTATACACAGTCTCTTACACGCCTATATAGTAGACTGTGTATGTCCTACAAATCCTAAATTTTACTATAAAAGGATGTGAGTGAAGGCAAATAGAAGGGAGCCAAATTTAACTATAGACTTGAGGCATGAAACATCCAGAGAGGTGACGATTTTGATCTAGAGCCGAGGAAAATGCAAAATCAACATCAAAAGAGATCTGATAGAAGGCTACATCAAATCCAAACTTGTAAGAAGATTCAATAAAATAGAAAGAGAGATTTAGAATTATGAACTCTTTGTTTTGTATTACTTTTTATGCATGCTTATATTTGATTTTGTTTTCTATTATGAGTAATTAAACGCTTTTTAATGTCTAGATTTTATGAACCCTAATTTATGATACAATATTGATTTATTGTGATTCAATTATTTGTTTTATGTTTGTTCTAATATATCTGAAATATTAGTGCATGATTTGATTTCATATAATCGAGATTGAGAAATCCTTTGTATTAATAGATTAACTATAATTGAAAAGAGTTGATTGCAAACCTAGAGATAGGTCGACATAAATCCTTTGAATTATAGTCAAACCTAATAGTAGAATTCATAAATCAATAATGTAATCCTAGGGGTTTTAACTAGAAATATTTTTGTAATCAGTTAATGGATTAGTTGATAGTATTCTTAAGAGAGTTATCAACATAAGATAAGAATTTTCACGATTCAATAATTAATTAAATAATTGCATGATAAAAGGATAATTATCTAATGATTTTTAGGGAGATTCATCACTTAGACACTAATATTTGATATTGATTTTCTAAGTGATTTCCTTGGTCTTCTATGTTCATTATTGTTTTCAATTTTAGTTTATTTTTTTACGTTTCATTTTTTATTGAAAATAATATATATTCAATTTGTAGGCTAGATAATAGTAGAAGGGTAATTACTAATACTTACTATCTTTGTAGGATTGACCTGTACTTGCTTATGCTAGATATAGCTACGCCATGCACCTGTGATTAATTTGATATTGATATAAAGAAAAATATCAATTAAGTTTTTGGCATCGTTGTCGGGGACATTCATATTAGGAACACCTAATTTTATTACTTTAGCTATTTTTAGTTTATTATGTTTTATTCTTGTTTTTATTTTACGTTATTTTATTTGATTAATTTGTTTGTTTTTATTTGTTTTTCTAGATCGAGACTCTTAGTTAGTTTATAACCTGGAGCACTTCTGCGAGCTTAAAAGACGCAGACCCAAAGATCAAAAGAACAACGCACATGAATCTTTGAAGGACATAATTGTAGGAGTTTGAGCTAGATCATCAAATAAAAGACTTAGGTGGTCAAGTAGACACTGAAGAATTGTACAACATGGCTGACCAATCGAAAACCATGTTTGACTACACTAGACTAGACTTGGCTGGTGCAGAGTCTAGCATCATGAGACCGACTGTCAATGCTAACAACTTTGAGATAAAGCCGAGCATCATCCAAATGGTGCAACAGTCAGTCCAATTGGATGGGGAACAAAAGAGTAAGGTGGCAGTCGTTACTAAGAAGTAGATGAAGGCCATGAGATGGCAGATATATGACATTCTAGGTATGAACCCAAATGTTTGTATACATAAGATAAACCTTTAAGAAGGAAGTCAAGTAGTGAGGGAGCGTTAATGAAGGTTGAATCCTTAAATGAAGGAAGTGGTTAAAAAGAAAGAAGTGAAGATTTTAGACACGGGTATCATATCCCCAATATCTGATAGTGAATGGGTCAGCCCAGTACAATATGTACCAAAGAAGGACAGTATGACCGTCATGGAGAGTGAAAGTGGAGAGTTGATCTCCACAAGAACCATCATAGGCTGGAGAGATTGCATTGATTATCACAAACTCAACAAAGTGACTAAAAAGGATAACTTTCCTCTCGCATTCTTAGACCAAATGATTGAAAGAGTGGCTGGTCACTCATTATATTGCACTGTAGAAGGTTACTTGGGATATAATCAGATATTCATCTATCCGGAGGACAAAAAAAAACTTCCTTTATGTGTCCTTAGGTACATTTGCATATAGATGGAAGCCTTTTCGGTTATGCAACGCTCCAGCTACATTTCATAGGTGCATGGTTTCTATTTTTGCGGATATGATCGAGGACATTATAGAAGTATTTATGGAAGATGTTTCAGTCTTTTGAGACTCTTTTGGGCAATGCCTGACAAATTTAGATAGAGTACTCCAAAGATGTGAAGAATCGCATTTAGTGCTGAACTAGGAGAAGTGTCACTTTATGGTGCACGAGGGCATAGTGTCAGGACATAAAATATCATGCTAATGGATTGAAGTGGATAGAGCAAAGACGGAGGTCATATAGAAGCTCCCACTATCTGTCAATGTCAAAGGCGTGTGAGCATTCCTAGGTCATGCAAGATTCTACCACCACTTTATTAAGGGATTCTCACAGATAACAAGACCTCTAACAAACCTATTAGTCAAGGAAGAACCTTTTTGTTTTGACAATAACTGTTTATCTACATGTAATCAATTAAAGAAGGTACTAATATTAGCACCAACCCTAACATCACTAAACTGGTCTTTACTATTTTAAGTCATGTGCGACGCCAACAACTAAGTTGTGGGTTGCATGTTGGACCAAAGAAAAGATAAAAAAGTTACATGCGGTATATTATGCAAACAAGACATTAACAGGACCCAAATTGAACTACACTGCCACTAAAAAGGAGTTACTAGCGGTGGAGTATGCATGTGACAAGTTTTGGTTGTACCTTTTAGGATCTAAAGTGATCATTTTTACATATCATTTTTGCGTTCTACTTAACACTATCTAAACATGTCACCTACAAGTATACGAGGTTATTCTAGTATATGGTGGAAGCCCCAAAATCGTCTCACAAGGAAGTTGCCAACTGTAATAACTTAATTAAAAGCAAAAAATTAAAGAATCAAATTTAAGAAGGTATAAAGTTTGTGAAATTATGAAATTTAAACAAAAAGAATGAATGCACGGAATTGATATAAAGCTTTCAAAGATAACCTAGGGTTTACATTTTGATCCAATTTCACACCTAAATTCTTAAACTTCCCATTAATATAATCTTCACCTTTATTCTCACTTCAATCAAATTATCAACTATCAATTCAATAGTTCTCACATTCATAAACTAACAATTACTAACCGTTTGAAGTTATGAATACTAACAATTACTAACCATTCGAAGTTATGAATTAAGCAATCTCTAGAACTTATATTTCTAATTCATTCTCAGGGTAATTGATTTCCAATATCAAGTTTCATCTTTCGATTCTTCACATAACCTTTCTTTCCAGTTGCTCTTCATTTTAGGTTCTTTGGCAACGTGGATAACACATCATCCTGGCAGCAATAATAGCTAAACATTGCTCATTACACGCCATTGCAATGTTTTTGTCTTATTTGATGGAAAGAGGGAGGAAGTTTAATTCTGGGGAAGAAAGTGCTATAAATTTTGACAGAGGACATTGATTGTGACTAGTCATATTTAGGTTGACTGGTCCTACTAATGGGAGTACAAAGGTTTTGTGGAAAGTAACACAAAGCTTTTATTCTTTTATAATTTAGATGGAAGATTAGAATTTCTTGGGGACTTCATCAAAATTTAGCGTGAATTTAAGATGTTGAGGGAGATTTGCTTGAATAAACTCTGTTAACTAAAACAAAAGTCAGAAGTTCAATATGCTTGTTAACAACATCCTAAGAGATGAGGAATTTGATGATAAGAAATTGAGTAGATCTAGCATTACAAGGTAGTCGAGGATTTTGTTGGAAGGATAAGGATTTTTTGTAGCACGCCACTCCCGCAAGACACGTACCTGACATTATGAGTGATAACTGAGTCCGTGCCCCACGAGGGTGGCATGTTAGAGCACTTAATCATCTATAGCTCTCCCAGACACACAACAGATAATTCATATGCAGAACATTTCACATTTCACATTTCACATTTCAATACACTTTAACCATTCATATTATGCATATGCAGTGCACATGAGACCCACTTTCCATTTGTTACTTTATTGTGACCGAGTGCCTAAACTGTCCAGTATCCATTAGATACCGGGCTTATTACTAACTGTCTCATATCCGATGGGGATAGGGCTCATTTTACATAGTGAGCCTTAGGCTCTTAATCACTTTCTGAGCTTGAGGCTTATTTCACACTTTGAGCTTTAAGCTCTGATCGGTGGCTATTCCGGTCATAACTGTCATTATATTTCATGCATTCATGAAATAGAATATATCAATCACATTTGCATATTTCCATTCAATCACATTCCCATATCATCAGACCTTAGTTCGGCATTCAACATTAAAGTTGAGAATCACATTTTCACTAACATGCAAATGCACCTTCAGAACACATTTAACAATCAAATTATGTACACTTAGTTCATCTCATTCACATATAAGCAGCACTTCAATATCTCAATCAAGCATCACAATCATCGGACTTTCTTTCCAAAAACCAACACAATCAATCACATTCATAAAGTCATTCCATAGTTAATCAATACAAAAATTCAAAACAGAACAAACAATGAAATGAGACCATCTCGATCTACTCACAGTACACTCCAGATTAGCATTTGCTTCCAAATTTTGGAAACGCCTGAATGCGAACTTTTAACTTGCACAACCCATTTATGCAATACACACATTGCACACATGCATTAATAATTTTGTACAATTATAAGCATTCATTTATGCATATGTGTATATATGGAATATGTACGATGCATGTTCATGACAATCCCGGGTATATCATCAAATTTCACATTTTATCACATTATCATTTTTCGCATCAATTGCTTTTATAATAATTCATTTCTCATTCATTTTCACTAGATACACTTACTTCTCTTTTTGAATCACAACTTTAATCATATGGACCACTTAATCTCTATTAAACACATATCTTTGGTACTTTAATACCAACAATTCACTCATTAACGTTATTCCAACATTACATGATCACACATTATCAAAACTCTCATTTCTTCTTATAAAGTCTCCAAAATTTCAAACCTTGGGGTCTACTGTTCACATTCAATCAAAAGGTGAAAATGATGTAATTTGGTCTTATTCTCTTCTAGAAAAGTGTTCCTCAATGTATTATGTTTCTATTGACACCAAAATCACTCAATTTGGTTAAGTAATTTGGAAAATATACCTCAAACATTTTCAGGTTGTTCGTATTCAAAAATAGTATACTATACACAACTTCCGTTCAAAATTTGAACATCTTAGAGACTGAATCACAGTTTGACTTTTTCATATGGGTTGTATACCTATTTCTATAGTTTACTCCAAATCAAAAATCATCTCATTTTGAATCCTATAGATCTAGATATAATCAAAACACCAAAGTACGTTCAGTAAAACAACACCAGTTCATACCATTCCAACAGATTCTCTCACTTTCGTTCAATCAATATTTTTCAAATCAATTCATAATGCTACCAATTTTTGTGGAGAGGTAGAAAAATGTCTTTAAAATGCAATGGTTAAAGAATCAAGACATTTAGAGGTCTAAAGAAGAAGTTATGGTCAAAAGAAGAAAAAATGTTCAGAAAAAAGGAAAATCTCAAATGCACGATCGTGCTTATGCACGACGGTGCATTTTCCCATTTATCACCAAAAGCACGATGGTACATTTTCACTATGCTCAAAAGTCACCGTTGTGCTTATACATGACAACGTATTTTCATTTTAACTCAAAAGTTATCGTCGTGCTTTTGCACGATGGTGCAATTCTACTTCTTCTTCTCCACTAACATCTCAACTTCTAAACTCCTTAACTTTTGATCTAGAACTCTAAAATTTACAAAATTTATATCAATGGAAAGATAAAAGAAAGATCTACAATTTTATGAAAAATATTATGTCAAAATATGCCTAGATCACTACAGTAAATTCTCTGAAGTTCATATCAAACTTTTACCTCTCTTTATCTTTTCTTCTATTCTAACCCAACTTCTCTAACTTATTTGATTTCATCATCTCAAGTGGATACTTCTTCAAGTATACCCAATTTCAACTCAAAAGCATTTATACACATTTCATATTCTCCACTTGATCATAAATACCCAAAATATAACATATTCTCATACATTCAAAACAAACACAACATATACATTCATCCAACAATGTATTATACCCAATTCTCAATTTCATTTCAAATTTTTAGACTCTTAAATTAGATGTCTTCACGAAAAATGTATCCATATGTCTTTATTTTAATGCAATCTAAGAATCATGTCATTTGGGTAACTAGAGAAAAAGTTATGGCTAAAACACTACATACTATTCCAAACCACGACAAAATCCACAAACTCAACTTCAAGATAAATTTTGAAACTCTTAATGACAGAATTTGAATTCGATATCTTCATGAAAAATGTATCCATACATCTCTAATTTAATCTAAACCAAAAACCATCTCATTTGGATAACTACAGAACAAGTTATGGATAACATACAGAAGCATATTCAGTGGAAAAAGTCACTGCTAATATATCTCTAGCACACTGTAAACACCATTCACTCACTCAATCCAATATTATGTCATTCCCTAATCTATTATCCATCAAAACACAAAATCAAGACATGAATCTATCCCCATTTATCACTCATGTTTTTGCATGAACCCATCCTCATTTTATGATCATTTAACTCTTAACTATCATCAAATATGCTTCATTCATCAAAGTCATGAAAATTAACAAGCTACTTACTTGATTTTGCTTCAATGTCTTCAAATTTCCATGAAACCCTAGCTTTCCATGGCTTCGTACAATCATCACTATTGAAGGGGGAATAGGCTATCTTTTCCTTGTAACAAGAAGTGATAGTATGGATCTTGAAGTGGTAGTGTAGGATTTTGACAAAAAAATCAGCATGAAGAGGTTCGGTAGTGAGAATGAAAATGTCGTGGGTTGAGAGAGGAGAAGAAGAAGAAGATGGAAGCATTTGGCCAAAACAAAATGAAAGACGGGTTGGTCTTTAACATAATAACGTGGGTCACTTGCCACATGTCATTTCCTTATGGTCTCACTTGATTTTCTTATTTACTAGTCCATTTGTTTCCAAATTATACTCCAATTGTCTCCCAATTTTCAATGACATATGTCATTAAATCCCAATATCATGTATAAAAATTTTCATTACCATTTGACTCTTATTTGAACTACTATTCATCAATTGTTCTGCCACTTGGCATTTTTCTAGTCCAAAAATAACCCTTAATTTCAGAAAAATTCTCATATTTCACCAAAATTTTTAATTCACTATAGATACAGTCCAACTCAATTTTTAATACATATAAATCACCATTCCAAATATAATTACATTTATAGATCAATTATACCCGACAATTGTCAATGAATGCATGTACAGTCATTTTAATGTGTGCCAAAATTCACATATACGTATGTGTATGCTAACAATATGCATGAGCATGAATATGCAATTTTCTTAATCTCTCATTGATCTCACATGTACTGTATTTTTTGGTTCTAACCCTTTGTATGGGAACGGGATGTTACATGATTATTCGAGGAGATGTTGGGTATTTCCTATCAAGAGGAAAGCAGATATGTTTCCAGTCTTCAAATTTCACAAAGTGCAGGTGGAACTCAAATCTGGTAAGAAGATCAAGTGTTTGCGGTCAGATAATGAAGGAGAATATACTGGTAAAGAATTTGATGAATTTTGCAAGTAAGAAGGCATCAAAAGGTAGTTCACAACGGCATACACTTCTCAACAAAATGGAGTAGTAGAGCAGATGAATAGAACTTTGTTGGAAAGAACAAGAGCAATGTTGAGAACTGTAAGCTTAGATAATAAATTCTGAGCAAAAGCAGTCAGTATTGCCTGTTATGTGATAAATTGAGCTCCATCAACTGTAATTGAGTTGAAGACACCGATGGAGATGTGGACTGGTAAACTAGTGGATTATTCCAACCTCCATATATTTGGAAGTGATCTGCGCATTAGTCTTTGGGTTACTCCCTTAGATACCAAATCAAAAGTTTAATTCCAAGGATTGCAATATAGAGTGCAATCTCGAGTCGTCTCACTTAATTGGAACCTAACGCAAATGATTCAAGCTAGCCTAAATGTCAAGTAATGCAACCTAAATTGATAAAAAGGGGGTTTTGGATCATTGGTAAAAACTTAACTAAATTGACTAATTGAAAGAAAAGTATATAAAATATATTTTTGGATTTTTGGGAAACAAAATTAAAAACTCAACGATGATCAATTTGATAAAATCCTCTAAAAAATGAACTTTGGCTATCATAGTTCAAAACAAATCTTTTTGGGAGCAAAAATCACTAAGTTTCCAAACAATGAACCTTAAAGAACTCTTTAAGTCCAAGGTTTTAATCAATGAACTCCATTTTATGAAACCTTGTTAAATGCATCTTAGTGTGTGTTTTAATGGATCAGCTAATGCAAGTGGTCAATTTGGATCAAGCATAATCTCAATATCAAACACAACTAGGTAGATAAAAGAGAGTTAACACAATCACCAAAAAGACATATATGAGACTTCATATATTAAGCATCAAAGTTCTACATAAAAAAATCCATAACACAATACATTGTTCAACACTTGATTAAACTCTAATTAAGAAAATCTAACTACAAGGCATTAATCCTAACTCAAGAATTAATAACAATGTAGTTAAACTTGACAACTCCCCTTTGAAGCCCATCGAACTTAAGCCATCGCTACATCTTTAAAAGGTAATGGCGCTTTAGCCAAGCATCACTTCGGGAACACTCATAACTGTAAGCACACCAAAAGCATCCATGGCAGCAGCAGCAGATGATGAAGTCGACAATAAAAAGTGGATGGAATTAACGGATGGAGGTCGAGGGTGAAAGGTATGAGTGTCGGCTCTCTGGGTGTGGAGTGTCTCGGTGAATTGAAGATTTTCTGCTATAACCTAATTTGGTAGGTTTATAAGTGATGGATCGATCGGTCGGGTCGAATAGTGAGAAAATTTTTCAAATATGGTTTGGGTTTTCGACAGTTCGCTGGGGCAACAGATAAGTTCGTTGTGCCGTACTTTTCCCAAAAGGTTTTTTTGGTCTTGCTGGATTTTTGCCATGGCGAAATAATTAATTCTCTCCGCGGCGAACTTTTCCCAAAAGTCAGCCCGAATTCTTCATGTTTCGCCACGATGAAAGTCTTATAGTGCCTTTGCTCTTGTTTCAATATATTGACTCCTTGCTCTTGTTCTCAGAAGAATTAATAGGTCAATTAATATCAATCTATAACAATTTTTACTATCAAATTGCATAAAATGCAAGTACACACTCAAGGATTAATTTAAGCACAAAATTAAGATTAGGAGTCAAAAAGTATATTAAAAGCTATGAAAGTGTCGCCAATTTATATAGTAAACTTGGGCTTAATCAAATTCCCCCACATTTAGACCTTTGTACTCCTGACAAAGTTTATAAGAGTCAAAGAGACACAAGTGTACAAGAAAAATTCCGACCATGCTCAAAATAATAATAGGAAATTGGAAAAATCACTTTTCATAAATCAATCAAAGCAGACTAAAAGAGTGTTAAGAAAATAAACACTAAAAGAATTTAATCCAAGAGATTGAACAAAAGTGATTCACTCAAGGTAAGGTGTTTGCTCACATCTCACTTGTGTTTAGGGATATTTTCACTCTAAAATCTGCTTAATCCATTCTCTACCATAAACTTGTGTTAGTCCTATTTCTCCACTACAAGAACTATTTTTTCGAAAATCAAGAGGACTTTTCAGGGTTGTAATGTACACAAGGGTAGATGAAATGGATGGAATGGATGAAGAAAGAAAAAGTATGAATACATGCACTACAATTATGAAATAGATGTCAACAGTTAAACAATATTGACATAAAAATTAACACTTTTTTTCAACATAAATATAACACACACATACATAAATATATTTGATACTTCTTGTATTTTTCTCTTTTTCTTTCTTTCCTTTTTTTTAGAACTCATTTGTAGTTTTTTTAATGAAATAACTAGAAGAAAATGTAAAATAACCTAGTGACACCATATAAAGAAGCGTGTATGTGCTCATAAATAATGGCTCAAGGGGCTATCAATGGATAGGTGTTTATGGGATTGTGTTTGGGGCAAAGGGTTTCGAAAGAATGCCTCTTTCATTTCAACAAAATTCTAGTTCATCAAGCTTTGATTAAGAATTGAAACAAGCTCTAGAGAGATATGAAATAAGCAGATACACATAAGAATTGAAAAATTCGGGCCCATATATCCTTCCAACAAGGGTAATATCTCAATGAACAATCTCAAGTCTTAAAAACATAAAATGCTACTTTGTTAGCATGCCTTCATTTACTTTGTGTTGAAAACATCGAAAATAAAATTAGCCAAAATCGACTATCATTTTAAGAATGGGAGGTATTTTCAAAAACTCAAACATCACTTTGAAACTTATAATTTCTTTGAGAAACAAGAGTTACAAGAGTCGAGTATGGAAAAAAAATTGTTGAATTGAGGCAAAATTTTCAACAAAAATCATTTCTACAAGGGTATGTCACCACGACGAACTGTATAGCTCCCAAACTTGGACATGGCGAAGGAGTAGGTTGCCACAGTGAAAAACACACATATGGCGACGGCAAAGGCCAAGTACACTTTGGCAAAAAACAGCAGAACTAAATTTTCACAATCACCAAGTTTAAAAATTTTAACATTATGCATGATTGACTAACACCAACATATAAATGGCCAAAATAGAGCACAAACAAGAGTAACAAACTGGGAAAAGGCTCCTTCATACTTAAACAACATATTGTCCTCAATGAGAAAGAAGCAAAACACAAGAACAATGAGAATATCAGGGGCAAAAAGAGACAGAGGGAACTTAATTGAAATGTAGAGCTACTGAAGAAAGTAAGAACGCAACTATCTATCTCCTGGGAAGGTTTCTTCTCGATACTTGTTTAGGAAAGTAAGAAAATAGACATTGCATAACTAGTAACTAACCAAAGTAAATAAACAAGTGAAGGAGAGAAAGAACCTGATATTCATGGTGGCTTTTGGTTCTCATGGTAGAGCTTTAATAGGTAGCCATTTACTTTGAGTTTGGCTCCGGTTTCTTCATGTGAAAGCTCGACCATACCAAAGTTGTGCACTTTAGTTACCACATATGGCCCATCCTAACGAGTATTGAATTTTCTATGTTTAAAGGTGAAACGAGCCTTGAATAACAGGACCTTGTCCCCTTCCTTGAAGCTCTTTCTTTGAAGAATCTTATCATGCATCAACTTTGTCTTCTCTTTGTAGAGGCGAGAATGTTCATATGCCTCGAGCCTTAACTCCTTTAGTTCTTGCAGTTGGAGCTTCCTTTCCATACCAGTGGATTCCAAGTCCATGTTACATTGCTTGACCACCTAATAAGCTTTATGCTCCAACTCCACAGGCAAATGGCAAGCTTTTCCGTAGATTAATCGATAAGGGGACATGCCTATTGGGGGCTTATAAGCGGTGTGATAGGCCCATAGTGCTTCTTCTAGGCCTAGGCTCCAATCCTTTTTCGATGGCTTAACTATTTTCTCCAAGATGTGCTTTACCTCTCTATTTGAAACTTCAACTTTACCATTAGTTTGTGAGTGGTAAGTAGTGAAGACTTTATGAGTAATGCCAAACTTGGAAAATAAGTTACCAATGACTCTATTACAAAAATGGGTCCCTCTATCACTAACCACAACTTTAGGAATCCCAAACTGACAGAAGATGTTTGACTTAAGGAATTTAGACACTGCTTGGGCATCATCTTTTCTAGTAGGGACCGCCTCTATCCATTTGGACACATAGTCAATAGCTAAGAGGATATACACAAGACCAAAACATGGGGGAAAGGGACCCATGAAATAAATTCCCCAAACATCAAAGATTTCACAAAATAAAAGAGGTTGTTGCGGCATTTCATGCCTTTTCCCTAACCCTCCAAAACGTTGACATTTATCGCATGACCGACAAAAATTAAATGAATCCTTAAAAAGGGTAGGCCAATAAAAACCAGAATCTAGAATTTTCCAAGACGTTCTCCTAGCACTAAAATGCCCACCACAAACCATTGAATGGTAAGTTGAAATTATAGCATCAAATTCCTCATTAGGTTCGCATTTTCGAATTACCTGGTCACTGCACAGTCTCCAAATATGAGGTTCATCCCAGATGTAATGCTGAGCTTCACTTTTCAACTTTTGAACCTTTTCCTGAGACATAAAAGGAGGAGTTAGTCTAGTTATAAGATAATTGACGATATGTGCATACCAAGGTTCTTTGAAAACTGAAGCATATAGAACTGAATCAGGAAAAGAATCGCAAGTCAGTTCAGAAGAGTCTACTCCCTGTGTATTGTCGGGTAGCCTGCTCAAATGGTCAGCTACGTGATTTGTCGCACCAGCCCGATCCTTTATCTCAATATCAAATTCTTGAAGAAACAATGTCCACCGTATCAATCTAGGCTTCGACTGTGATTTCTTTAGGAGATATCGAATAGCTACATGATCAGTAAAAATGATTACATGTGAATTTAACAGATATTGTCTGAATTTTTCTAAAGCAAAGACTACTGCAAACAGCTCTTTCTCAAATTTCATAAGCGATAACTCTTGACAATTTCTCCTCTCGTTGGCCCAACATAGCCCCTACAGCACAATTAGAAACGTCACATGAAAGCCCAAAAGGTAGGTTCCAATCAGGAGCAGCTAAAATGGGTGGGGAAATAAGTTTTAATTTTAATGTGTCAAAGGCATTCTTGCAAGAATCATCAAACTCAAATTTTTCATCTTTATGTAAAAGCTTGGAAAGAGGTAATGCAATTTTGCTGAAATCATTTATGAGCTGCCTAAAAAATCCTGCATGACCTAAAAATGATATGATATCTCGAACACAGACAGGATAAGGCAAAGAAGATATAACCTCAATTTTAGCTTTATCAACTTCAATCCCCTTGCTAGAAATTAAATAACCTAGCACTATACCCTCATTGACCATGAAATGGCATTTTTCAAAGTTCAAAATTAAGTTCTTCTCGATGCATCTTTTTAAAACTTTTGCAAGACTAAAGAGACAAGCATCAAAATAATCACCATAAACTATGAAATCATCCATAAAAACTTCCATGCATTCTTCTAGGAATTCACAGAAAACAGCCATCACATAACGCTGAAAAGTTCCTGGAGCGTTACATAAACCAAAAGGCATCCTTCGATATGCAAAGGTGCTAAAAGGACATGTAAAGGTGGTTTTATCTTAGTCCTTTGGTGTGATAGGTACTAAAAAGTACCCCGAGAAACCATCTAAAAAACAGTAATGTGATTTGCCAGCTAGCCTTTCAAGCATCTGGTCAATAAAAGGCAAGAGGAAATGGTCTTTTCGTCTGGCATCATTTAACCGTCGATAATCTATACATACACGCCACGAATTCTACACTCGGGTAGGAATAAGCTCATCCCTATTATTTTTAACCACCGTGATTCCACTCTTTTTCGGCACTACGTGTATTGGACTAACCCACTCACTATCGAAAATGGGATATATTATCCCATCACTTAACAATTTGGTGATTTCCTTCTTAACTACGTTAAAATCAGTGGGTTTAGTCTTCTTTGAGGATGCCTTACAGACTTGGAACCCTTATTCAACAAGATCCTATGTGTGCGAATAGCAGGGCAAATTCCAGGTATATCTGCTAAAGTCCATCCTATGGCCCTCTTATATTCCCTCAAAACATTTAGGAGTTTCTATTCCTCAGTGTTAGACAAGGTATTGGCAATTATGACAGGTAATCGCTCATTAGATTCAAGAAAGGCATACTTTAATGTAGTGGGTAAAAGTTTTAATTCAAGCACAGGAGGTTGCACAATAGATAGAATCAATTTATGAAGTTCAAGAGAGAAAAGATCACTCCCTCTTTCCTCCAACGTGAGGTCTGCTTTCTGGTGATCCAGTGCGACATCGGCCTGGGCCAAACCTTCCTATTTTTCTTCGATGAAACATTTGTAGTGAGGTACAGTGCCTTCAGTTTTTGCGAAGTCTGAATCACCTGAAATATTAACGAAAAACCTTTCCCCAAGTTCAAGTGAACATAAATCAGAATCAAAGGAATCCTCTTGCAATTCAATTTTCGAGCATGCATCATCAAAAATAACATCAAGCATATTCACTCCTAGAAGGGAATAGTCTTTATGGGGGTGCTTCATAGCTTCATACATATTGAAGCTTACATGTTGATCGCCTACCTCCATGGTGATTTTACCTTCCTTCATGCTGATCATGGTATTAGCAGTCCTCAAGAAAGGCCACCCGAGAATTAAGGAGGTATCCTGCACAACTTCATAAGACATATCAAGCACATAAAAATCATCTGGAAAAACTAAACCTAATGTTGGACCCCGAACTTTTCTTGGAAATTAGAAATTATTAAATGAACTTTAATGAGGAAATATGGTATGATTCCTTGTAATGAATGAAAAGTATGAATGAATCTATGAGCATTTGATGATATGAAAGACATTAGAGTTTTCTTGTGTTTTGCATATGTTTAATAAAAAGGTGATGTAGTATGGTTTTGAACATGGCCTTGTCCAATGAGTATAATGGTATTTGTTGTATTTTTAAGATAATTTCTGGATTTGGTGTGGATTGGGTGACTCTATTAGCTCCCATGAGTGTTATGGAGGATTCCAATGATTTATCATATGT
>JANZLC010000200.1:14013961-14028459 GCA_026413385.1 Erythroxylum gracilipes
TATGCTAACAATATGCATGAGCATGAAAATGCAATTTTCTTAATCTCTCATTGATCTCACATGTACCGTATTTTTGGCTTCCCCTAACCCTTTGTATGGGAACGAGATGTTGCATTTTTTAATTGTTTAGTAACATTTTATGTAGAATTAAAGGACATAAAAGTCATGATGGAACTCTAGAAGTCCTAAAAACTTCTGAAAATTATGAAATTGTTTCAATTGAACAACTTTCGACATTTTTTAGAAAGAAATTTTCAATGGATTTTCATAAACCTATTATTTATTAAGATTTGATTGCTTTCTAAGTTGTAAACCTCTTAATATGAGGCAATTGAATGTACTGATCCTTTGTTGGTTTCCATTTAGTAGCTTCTAAAATTTTTTGAGATTCCAAGTTTGTCATTTGTGGTTTCTTATCTATTTACACATGCATAACTTTTAACTCTTAGTGTGTACATTTCCTTCCTATGACTCCATCCACATATACATACGTTCAATGTCTTCTTTACAGTTGTTCTATCCCTCTTAACTCCATCTATTATTAATGTATTGTCCATAGTAGATGGAACATGATGAAGTTCCAGTCTTAATATCAAAGCATCATAACCATATTGAGTTTGTGACAACATCTGAAGGAAATTCTGTACTTCCTATTATGTCACATTGCGATTCCATTTGTGCTATTTGCAAACACAAACATGTTTTCTTGAAATCAGAAGAACGAATGAAAGCAATAATAAAACTTTGTAGGTTTATAGTTTTTTTACTTAATATCAATGGCAATGGAAATCATTAATGGTCTAAAAGTCAACAACCTTGCAGTTACAGACGCTGCACTTTTTTTTTTTGAAAATGAAGTAAATGCGTTGAATAGGAGAATTAATAATGTCAAAGATTCCATAAAGGTAAACAAACTAATAGATAATATCAAGTAACAAGCAGAAGAGTCTTTGGCAAAAGTAATATCAAAAGTTGAAATTGACTAGTTAGTGCGGTCTATTCCAAGTTCATCCTTTGATAGATTAGTGAGAGAGACAGAAAAGTGTGAGGATCTTACTCTATAAAAATTTACGTGAAAAATATAGGTGATCCAAAGTTTCAACATTGGCATTGTTATAGAGAACACATTGTAAGTCTAGTAAAGAGTATTTAATGGAATTATTGGTGCCAAGTTTTTGACGTAATATAAAACAAAGGATGAATAAGTGAGAAGGGCATATTATAGATCCCATATTAGCTTCTGATTTAGACTAGTGATAGGTTGATCATCAATCGAATTCCTACATGATTACTAGTGAACTTGTCAAAAGTGCCCATATCACTATCCTAAAGAGTAGTGACAGGAGATTAAGCTGGCAAGTTAGAGAGGAAAAGCTCCATGCCTTGGGCAGTATAAGAAAGCCATGTCTAAGAGGTTTGCCTAATGAAATCTTGCTTCTTGTATTAATAGATATGATGGATCTTATGGATCAACGTTCTCTTTAATTAATGATTGAATAATCAAAGTGCTATTGATTAAACTAGTAAAAAAGTTCCACATCCATTTCCAATATTATACTTTTTAAAAGATGAACCAATTCCCTTATCTTCAAGATTTGTGTAAAAGTCTAGGAGAGGCTAGGAGATGATTTAAGAGTCTAAATGCTCAAGCCTTTTAAAACATATTTTTGGTTCCATTTAACCTATACGTTTACACATATAGAAAATTATTTCCAAATTTTTTTTGATGAACTTTATTTTGCTTATAGTTCTAATGGATGTAATGCCTAGGCCTTTATTCTTCTTAGATTGACAAACTGAACTCTAATGGATTTTAAGGATCTTTGGTTTCATTTTAGCTCCACTCCATACAAAGTCCATTATCATCAAATTAATTTCCTTCATGATTTCCTTTGGCAAAGCAATAAGGGAGATCCAATAAGTGTGCAAGCTGCTTAAGATACAAATAATTAGTTAGATATTGCCTCCATAAGATAATGAGTTATTGTTCAGTCTTCTCTTTATAGGGCTTGAGAGAGGGAAATAGTCACTTTTGAAGAGAAATTGTTGTTGATTTAACCCTTTAGCCTTAAGAGCTAAATTTGTAGTGAGGTTAGAACTAAAAGTAGAAAGAGAATTTTCTAGAACATTATAGAGTTCCTCAGAGAAATGTGAAGTTACTTGAGAAATACCTAGTTTTCATATGCAACTTAGTTATAGTTTTCATATGCAATTGAAATCACGCAATTTAGAGGTCTTTAGGTTGAGTTATGACCAAAACAGTGTGGCTGGTTTAACAATCTCTATAAACTTAGCTAATAATAATATAATGTCCAACTAGAATACTCACCATCAAAGGAGTATCCAATGGGCTTAAATTTCTACCACACACAGTTCTAGTTGAAGAAATAAACGAATGCATAGATCCTGAATCAATCAAAATCAACATCAGTATTAAATAATTTAACCGTACCAGTCACAACTTCAAGAGTGATATCTGCGTCTTCCCGTGTCATTGCAAATACTCTAGCTGGTGCTTTCCTCTTGGGTCTCCCTGGAAGATTTACTTTCCTGGCTGCCTCAGAAATGTCCACTTCAGTTGTAGTCATATGACTCACAGTCTCAGCTCTCTTTGAAGCTTGCATCTGAGTTCTTTATCTTCTTGCATACTTCGTACACTCTCTAGCTATGTGTCCCTTTTCTCCACAGTTGAAACATGCTCCAATCAATTTGTAACATTCTCCTCCATGGAACTTACTGCAATGATCACACTTAGGGACGGATGACTTGTCCCCTTCTCCCTTTCTATTGCCTTTAGTTGTTGAGGCTTGATAAGAAACAATTCTCGTCTATCTGGACCTACTTGCACCACTGCTCCTCTCCTCAGACTGTGCAAGGAAAGTCTTGATACTCCTCTCTGACATAGGAGTATCACCTCCCCTCCTTCTCCCCTTCTCTTTTTGTTCACATCACTCTTTATATTTTCAATGTTTTTAACCCTCAGTGCCGCTTCAACCAGCTTTTGAAAGTCACAGAAGTTCTGCACCACCACTTTTTCTCTGATGGATAGATGCAGTCCTGATTCAAACCAAAGGCACTTAGTTGCCTCACTCATCATCATCTTAGCTGCATACCGACACAATTGTGTAAATCGGCGTTCATACTTGCTCACCGTCATCTCCCTCTCGGTGAGACTCAGAAATTCTCTGCTTCTGCTGAATGTACACCTCGGATAGATACTTCTTCTTGTAAGCAGCTAAGAAGTCTTTCTATGCTAACACTGACAGTCTCAACTGACTATTTGGCACTCTTTTCCACCAATGCAAAGCATCCCCCTGTAGTAAACTAGCCGCATATATAATCTTCTCATCATCTTCACAATCCATCTGCTCCAATACCCTTTCTATCTTTCTCAACTAAGTCTCAACTTCTTCTGGATCAGTGGTCCTATAGAAGTCCACTGTCCCATACTTCCTCAGCTTATCAAACTGCTTCCCCTTCTTAGCTAGGGCCAGAGCAGAAGTTTGCGACATCTGTCCCATAGCATGGACAAAGGCCTGGGTGAAGGCTTAGAATAGCCTCGGGTCTAAGGTAGGCACTTGCTCTGGTGGAACAGGCAACTCCTAAGTCTGTGATCGAGAGGGGCCACCACCATGCCCTACAAAAGCCTCAATATTTCCTAAGGTTACAGACTCATCAGTACCCTCCTCTCTTAGCGAAGAGTCAGGTGCAAGTGATCCTTGCAGAACTCCTTGTGCCCTTCTACGAGGTGGCATATTACTCCTTCAATTTAAAACACTAGCGATTAGCTTACGTTTCATTTTAATCTTATTTCCTACATGTATGCATGATATGCATGTCACTTAATGTAAATAATCAATTCACAATGCAAGTAGTAATCATGCATGTCATTTAATGCAAATAATCAATTCACAATGCAAGTAGTAATCACATAGCATAAAATTCATACTACTATGCATTCTAAGCCCAGGAAAAGCCTAAGCTCTGATATCAAACAATGTTGGATACTGCTTCCGGAGCCCAACATTCTGAGTCAAAAAAAGTGATCTTCATTACCCTATATTTTTGGAGTCCAACTCTTACTCTGATACTAGGTCACGTGCCCAACGTCCTAAGTGACATCCGAACGTGCATCCCACAAGGGTGGCGTGCCCACACCAGTCAGTCACCATAATCAGACTCGTTTCTCCAATTTTAGAATAGATTTTGGGAATCTTCAAACCAGAATTACAAATTAACTTCTTCAGAATATTTGTAGCTCTATCCCTATAGTTTATTTAGAAATAAGAATCATCTCATTTGTAGCTCTATAGATCAATATATCATCAAAATACTGAAGTATGTTCAGTAAAATGTCCAATTCATACTCTTCCAAGTGACACCCTTACTTTGATTCAATAAATATTTTTCAAATCAATACCAAAAGCTACCAATTTTTTTGGAGAGATAAAGAAATGTGTTAGGAATCTATTGATTCAAGAATCAAGTCATTTGTAGGTCGGATGACAAGGTTATGGCTAAAAGAGTCAAAGGCGTTCAGGTTTGGGGAAACCTGCGGGAGGTGAAAAGTTGGTGAATTAACGAGGTGTGATCGCACCAACCGAGGCTACCCCTAGGGCGCGGTCGCACCTTTCCTTGGTGCGATTACACCCGAGGATGCTCTCGAGGTGCAGGGTCGCACGATCGCGACCGAAGCTGTCCTATATAATACATCCTCTATGACCTCTCTAACTTAAATTGGTCATATCTGTCAGCTCCGATGTCCAAAAATCTCATACTTTATACCATTGGAAAGCTAAGAAGATAAGCTACAATTTATGGAGACACCTTTATCTAATTCAGCCTAGATTAATCCAATTTTTTCCCTGAGTTAGAACACACATTTTTCCCTTATGAAAAACTTGAAAATGCAATGTAAAGACTTGGGAAGTCATGAGCAAAGCATAATGTATATATATTTCATTAACCTCGAAAGGTAAGAGTTACAAAGCTTTAGTTACATATCAACATATACATCAATAACTTAATACAAATGTGAATGGATGCTCAATGTTTGATATGCTTATAAAGCTATCCAAAAATCTAATCACTAACTTAGTACAAAAGCCTCTAACTATCTTGGAGTTTCTGATGCCTTGCAAGGTTCAACACTCGTCTTGTTCTACACTTGAGGAGTGAAAAACATAGGTTGAGCTACAAAGCTCAGTGGCTAATATATTTATAACCATCTGTAATTAATCACAAATTCAAGCATATGTATATATATGTATAATCTAGCAATTTATCAATTCAACAATTCTAGTTTAAATTTTCAAAGTTAAACATGTTATCACATAAGCATCTCATGTAATCACTCAACCATTCATGCATAACACTCAATCATTTATCATGCTCAACAAAGCAAACGTAATGCACAAACCAATGGCTAGAGGGTTCCATGGAACGAAATGGAGAAACCGAAGTGTACACCATGAACAAAATGAGTCCTTTTTTCGGATCTCATATGCCACAAGCGAGTTGTTGGGAGAAGGCTTTTGTCAATATGCACGTGACGAACGAAATGGTTCCTCTTTTGCTCATACAAAAGCACATATTCATGCTCAATTCATTTCATCAAATTCTCATACTTTCATGCTTTTTCCTCTTTTTATTTATACAAAATGTTGTAACCTCTTTCTAGGTATAACATAATCATAAATCATCATGCATTATCAAATATTCACAACAATTCGAAAATCACGAAATTTGCACATCCTCATACATAAGCAAGAATTTGCCCAATCACACAATAACAATAAATACATTACCCACCTAATTTCTTGAAAATCCAAACTCAATTGTGCCCTTCCTCTTGCTCTTGGATAGGGTTTTCTTGATTTCCTAACATAACCAAAATTCTCATTCAATTCAAATTCAAATGGAAATCCCCTAAAACTTCAATAATAAGAAAAGAATAACAAAATGGGCTTAGGTTTAACCTACCCATAGTTCATCATCGCTAGCAAAACCAACCCTAATTCCAAAACCCACGAAAATCAAAATGGATCTCATCTTCTTCCAACACAAATCCATTCTCTCTCTAATCCCTTCATTCTCAATACAACCCATTTCTCTAATAAAGCAAGAAGAAAAGATGATTAACTTACCTTAACAAGCTTGATTTCTCTTCTTCCCACGTTTTCTTCTTCTTCTCTAGCCTCTCTCACGACCTTCTTCTTTCCTTCTTCTTCTCTCACGTTTTTTCTCTCTTTTCTCTTCTCTTCTACAACTCTCTCTTCTCTTCTTCTTAATTCAAAACCAACTTTGGTCTTGTTCTTCCTATTTTGCCCCTCTTCTTTGTTAGCCCTTCCAAAAATACCCCCTTCATTTAATGTAAGGTCTTCTTACTCCTTAGGCAATTTAAATCCAATACCTTAACCATACTCTAATTTAATTCTAACATTCCCATTCAAAATTCTAATTTCTATTTATGCCCACTAAAATAATAGGCTAAATTCTAAAAATAATTAAACAAATAAATAAATTTGGGGTCCAACATGATGTCTTGGAGTTGTTCCTTGTCTAGTCATCTCTCTTCTCTTTATTCTCCAGCCTCACACGCATTTGGAAAATTGAAAACAATCAATAAATCAAATCCCCCTTTCAGTTCTTTGTCCAGCCGCCACTTCTCACTTGATTTTTGCTTCAGTCATACTCCTTTATTCTCCAACTAACACATACCCTATTTGTATCTTCAAAAACTAGGTTAAAAAATGTCATAAATGGACAACTATCTTAAAATGGGACACCTAGCTTCATTTGGGATAATTGTCTTAATTCACGGTGTCACTCCCATGTTAATACAGCTTTCCATTTATCACTTTGTTTTAAGTGAATTTTTGCTTATCAACTCACAATTGTAACAATATTATCTCAAAACCATGCCAAATTAATTATGTGGTCGTGAGTTAATAATCTTGTTCTTCATTTTCATTTTTCTTTTGTTGTCGCATATTCTTGTAATCTTCTTCTCCTTCTAGCTCTATGAAGACAATAATGTGTGAACATCGAAAAGATGGCTCAATAAGTATGCTTTCGGGTTACTTTAGCTCTTTCACTTCTGGAATGTACCTAAAATTAAATATGAGCTAAATTAAGTATCCTAAGCATTTTAAGGCATTAATCACCAAATGTAATGGATTAAATGTATCAACAATTAAGCACATAAGAAAATGGGAGTGAAGAAACAAAGGATTATGTTTTCGGTGCAAAGAGAAATGTACTCTTAGGATGGAAGAAGCATATTTTGTTTTTTGAAATGTAAGTAAATTCAATGAAATAAACTCAACTACTTCTCTTAATTAAAGAGTTCATTGTATGACTTGACAAATAAACAAAACTCTAACTGCCTATTTTCTCTATTTATATTTTTAGTTTTTAGTTTTTATTTCTAAATTCAGTAAAAAAAATATGTTTAAGTTTATGATTTCTATTTTTAGTTTTGGTTTTTGGTTTCTTTTAGTTTTAGAAATTATGAAAATCATAAAAAGTAGCTTGTTGTTTTTGTTTCGTACAGTATGATTTAATATCAAGTAATATATATTATTTAATTAGTTAATATTAATTATTAGTAATAATTATAAATAATTTTGTTTAATATTTTATATTTAATTTTCTAATAATATTTATTAGTAAGAATTATAAAATAAATAAATTTAATTTTTAATAATTAATTTAAAATTTTAATTTTAAAATTTAAAATTTAAAATAATTTTGATTTAATAATTATTAATAAATATAATTTAAATTTGAAACATCTTCAAAATATATAGATTTTATAAAATATGTTAAAAACTAATATTGATTGATAAATAAAATTTAAATTATTACATTATTTGTTTTGATAAAACATAATAATTTCTCACTCATAATTTTTAATAAATATTATGTAAGATATTATAAAATAATGTAGCTTTAAATTATATATAATATTTAATTATTAGATATTGACAATTAAATAAGTTTTTGTTTTTATTTAAAAGAACATTATAATCTAAAACTAAAAGACAAAAATAAAAAAATAAAAAACAGAAATTAAATCAAACTATTTTAAGAGTAAAATTTCAAGACCGACCACTATAACTGACGCCGAATAAGTCAAAAAGGTAACTGAGCACATAATTATGGTGCATATTGGCAGTGAGATCTCTGACTAAAGTAGCCATCAAATATATACGTGCATTAATTCAATGTGTGCCAACGTATTAAATATGTCAATGGGAACTCCAGGTCGCTTACAAGTTGCAACCTGCCAGCACAAATTTGGATGGAGATGAGGAAATGGAGAACGACAATCTTTAGGTGGCAAGTAAAGGGGATAGTAGTAGTCCATACGACGGTGCAGGAGGTGAGAGAATGAATCATGCGACGACGTATTGAGAGAGATAAGAGGAGAAACAACGAGCGATGCAAAAAGAGGACGAAGTTCTTTGATCTCTTGAAAGAGAACGAACGTAACACATGTTATGTTTCCTGTTAGCTCAGAATAACTGTCATACATCGACTTTGTTCAATCTAGTTTCTCAATCCTTTTCTGTTCTAAATATCTAAACACTAAAATTGAAGATGTCACAAATTAAATCCTATCTTTTAATCAGCCAAGTATATCAAAATACTTGGAAATTCTTATCTTCTAGTTGTTGAATTTGCTTTGGTAGGTTACACTTCATTGAAATCTTCTCATGCGTCTGAAGAAACCATCAATGATACTGTTCTCAAGGTGAACATTGGTGCCCTGATCTTGCACGACCAACGAAGTGATGGCCTAAAATGTAAATATGTTGGCCAACTGTTCAGCGTGCCAACGGTGTATTGGAGGGTAGGAAGATATCTGAATACTTCAGGCAAACAAAAGAGAGGATATAGTATATAAACATGGAGGGCTGTCACTTTTGACAGGCTCTCTTTAAGCCAACGAAACTAGAAAAGACTCGGTTTTTCTTTTACAGGGACAAAATTTGTGCTGTGTTGAGTTTCAATATTTCCATAATGATTTACGCAGAAGAACCAACAAAAACGATTTCACAAAGGGTCAAGAGGGTGGAAATGTGAAGTTTAGAAGGGATCCTGAAGTGAAACTAAAATAAACAGACCAACATGGAAGTCCTAGTAGAAAAGAAGTAAACTTGAACTACACCATCTATAAGCTTTTATTAACAAAGAAACAAACAGGAGAACATGTACTGAACATTTATGGTTCATTGACACAATTTTTCCAGTAGAGAGTACGTTCCCGCTGTATGGCCCAAATCTGAGCTAAGCCCATCTTTAAAGGCAAATAGGAAGCATTAGCAAGAGCACATTACTTCTAACAATACTGTCCTTGTTTTTTAATTGCACAAACACAATCAAGTTAAAAAAGAGTAAGAAGTACTCTACATGTCCACCTCCCTCAACCAAGATGTGAGAAAGAGGTAAAGATACTGAATATAACAAAAACAAAAACTGCTCGCTAGAAATTCTCTCCACCCTATGCGTTGCCTTTGCCTTAAGTAGTTAAGTAGAACAACAGCCTCTCTTTGTGTCGCCAGATGTATCGGCAACATTGATAGTGGTTCCTTGTCCTGGAAGTGTGGAATTAGCAGCAGCTTCCTGTGCAGCCAATGCTTTCTTGCTAATAATGTGGTATATTTCTGTCAATATGGTTTGGAATGCCTTCTCAATATTGGTAGCTTCCAGTGCTGATGTCTCGAGAAAAGATAAACCTTCCCTCTCCGCCAAGTTATGACCGTCCTCCTCTTGAACAGCTCTGAGATGATTCAAGTCAGATTTGTTTCCAGACATCATAATCACAATGTTGGAATCCGCATGGTCCCTTAACTCACGCAGCCACCTTTGGACATTGTCAAATGTTTGCCTCTTTGTTATGTCATAAACAAGAAGAGCACCAACAGCCCCTCTATAATAAGCACTTGTGATTGCTCGGTATCGTTCCTGACCTGCTGTATCCCAAATCTGAGCCTTGACCGTCTTTCCTTCAACCTATATACCAAATCAGTAACAGAACAAGATCAAGAAATGAACCCCCAAAAAACCAACACACACATTCTCATATTTGTAAATGGACAACTCATGTCCTTTAACCGTGATTCGTCGATGTAGTTCCAAACTTTGTTATCAAACCCAGCTTTAACTTTCAACTAACAAAATCTATACAACTACGCACTTAAAAAGATCCGTAGTCCACATATATGAAACAGTATCCATCAATAGCAAATGACAAACCCAATAATGAGCTCTGGAAAATACGATTCCTGATACCCAATTCTAGTCCTATGTTCGGACACATAGGAGTTGCACGCTATAATTGTCAAATTACTCTTAGAATCAGAGAACAGGTGCATCCAACTACGGTTACTTCACAGACAGCTCAAACAACTAATAGAACCCGTAAATAAAATGACATCCCAAAGAATGATGAACGCAACATAAGAAAAAAGATCCAATTTTCTCTCCTTCATTTGGTGGAATCAGAAAATCACAGAAGAAAGAAGCAAATGGGTATAGCAAAGCGGAGACCTGAAGAGTTCTGGTGGCGAATTCGACACCGATAGTGGACTTGGACTCCAAGCAGAACTCGTTCCTCGTAAACCTCGAAAGAATGTTGGATTTGCCTACGCCTGAGTCACCGATCAACACGATCTTGAAAAGGTAATCGTACTCATGGTCCACTCTATTTGCCATCCTCTCTCTTTCTCTCTCCCTATGCCCTTCTTCGTCTCCGATCTCTGAGGCCTACCCAACTAAAGCAGATCTAAAGAGCATTCAAGTCTAAACAACAAAAAGCCAAAAACTTTACAAGCAAAAAAGGCGAATAGATCAAGTTTTATTTTTCCTCTTATTAATGTCTCCTTCTATATGAGAAACTGAGATACTGCAGTCGTAGTTTTAGAATATGGGAATTTTGTTGTTTTTCTTTTTTCGTGTTTGGGAAGAGAGAGAGAAAGGTCCATACAAGAAAGAATATAACGGAAGGGTTTTGGTGGTGAGGTTTCAAAACGGAGAATGAATAAAAATGCAGGGGAGTGCGAGTCGCAACAACGTCAGTTAAGCGAAGATAGGGAGGCGGTGTCGTTTAGTGCTGGCAGGCAAGTGGGCCGTCAGTGAATTTTTTTAGTGAATTTACACGCCTATGCTCGCACCACCACTGATTTTGAGCACCTGTCTTTTGTTGTCATTTTCTTGTTCTTTTAGATGTTAGTTTAACCAGTCAACTAATTGACACATCAAATTAAAGCAACTCGGATTTCTTTGTTAAAAGAAATACGCGAGTCATTTTTCAACTTCTACTTAAAAAGTTTGATTAGTATTCCTAACCTTATGACTTTATTTTTAAAATTAAATTAGTCTGATTTGATATAATAAAATAAACAATAACCAATAGTACGAGAAATTTAACGAATACCAATCACATAAGTACACCGTGTTTTTGAAATTTGATACTATATCAATCATGTAGGTATATTATGTTTTTGAATTTTGATGCTATCTGAAATACACTCCCTCTCGTTGTGACCATCTTTTCTCTGTTAAAGCCTTCTAGCAATCTTTTTCTCTCTCACATTAGAACACTTGTGTTCTTCTTAGAAATCCATATTCAATCTCATTCCTTATCCATGTTTTGTTCTGCGAACAGCCAGCCTCACTACTTCTAGATGTTTTAGATTTGATCGAGTGCTTAGATCTTCTCAACTTACATACCTAGGACTTTTTTTTTAAAATAAGTAATTTATTCATTCAAAAAAGGTGGACATTACAAAGAGAAATGAAATTCATCCCCAACAACTGGAGTATAACACAGCAGCAAACTACATATTAAGACAACACATGTGAAGCATTGCTAGTTCTAAGAGAAGCTATTAATCAAGTAGAGATGAGTGTGGCAATCTTCAATCTAAACTTAAGGTAAAATCCCATCCAGGTGAATTGATTGATATGTTCAGACTTCCCAAATAACTTGGTCTTTCTCATCATCCAAACATAATAAACTAGCATAGCAAAATCATCCCTAAACACATTGCAATCTTGCTTACTCTTCTATTTCAAACCCATAATCCATTATAAACATTCTAACCAGGTGAGGCTTCTATCATGTAGATCAAATAAGTTGAGAAAATTTCTCATTAACTGACTTGTGTGACAACACTAAAAAAGATGTGATCAAGTGATTCTACTTCATAAGTACATAAAGGACAATTCTTATCAGGAATTCGAAATTTAATGCTATCTCTGGTTCCCAGCTTTTGAATAGCTGCTAACAAGAGAATGAACGCATGAACTTTAGTGATTCCAGAACCCCAAATCAATTTATAAAAGGGAAACCTGATGAGTGGAGCAAGAAGCAACTTTTTACAAGACAAAGCATTAAACTTGCGTGAGTTGTGTAACTTCCATCTAATTTCATCCTGTAGCCCTTGATCTAATGAATAATCTAGCATATTGTTTGCAATTGGGCTAATTCCCCTTTATGTGTGATATGGCCAATACCAATTGTTATTCTGAATAAGTTCTTACATTATAGTGATTTCAGGGATAAGCCTTCTAAGAGTAATGAAATATTGTGTATAGCATAAAGGCCCAAGAGAATGTCAATTGTCAATCCAAAATTTAGTACATCTTTCATCTCTAATGTAGTGCTTGAAATAAGAATGCAAGACTAACCTGGTGTTTAAGATTTGTTGAAAAGTATAGGAATGACTACTTTTATGAGAGATAGACCATATGCTTCTTTGTTTGACTTGAAACATATGCACCCATTTTACCTAGTGGCTTTCCTTATCATGACATATTCTCCATAACCTTTTTTTCTAATAGTATTGATTGACTTAATTTCGTGTTAGTCAAGATTGTAATAAATCGCAAGTGGACGGCGTAGCTGTAGCTAGTACCGACAAGTACGAGTTGATCCTACAAAGACTATGAATACTAATAATTACCCTTTCCCCATTATCTAGCCTATGGATTGATTTTAGATTTTTAATAAAAAGAAAATAAAAAATATACACAATTAAGTAAATAAGAAACGATAATGAATGCAGAGACAGTGGAATTCACTTAGAAAACTATCGTTATCATAAATTAGTATCTAGGTTCGAATCCCCTTAAACCCTTAACAGATTGATCTTTTATCATACAATTGTTTTGTTAATTTATTAGATCGTGGAGACTCATATGGTATGTTAGTAGCAGACCTTAAGTCTACTAACAACTAATCCTAAGGTCTCTAACCAAATTACTCAGGTTAAATCTTATAGGATTGCATTACTATTTATGAGTCTCTCTTTTAGGTTTGACCCTAATCTGAAATATTTATGTCTTCCTATCTCTAGGGTTGCAATCAACTCCTTCTAATTATGGTAGATCTATTCACACTAAAATTTCTCAATCTCTAAGTATGAAATCAGATTATAATATAATATTCTCAGTTTTTAGAATATAAGAAAAACGCTTAACTAGATCACAATAAATTAAACAACCAATTGCATTAATAAAAGAATCAAATCATATCAAAGTATTATCATAAGGTTCACCTAGCCTAAATACTAATTGGACGTTTAGTTACACATTATCGAACACGAAATCAATCATACAATGAATGAAAAACAATAAAAAACAATGACTTCATAATTCCAAATCTCCTTAATTGTCTACTATTGAGTGTTCTTGCAATGTAGAGGCTTGATCTTGTATTTCGATAGATCCTGTAATGAAATCTTCGTGTTTTCCACTTCTTTGGACCAAAGTCACACCTAGAGAATGACTCCATATCTGGAAATCACCTTCCCCAAGTCTCCTAATTTGATTTGACTTTGGAACGTCAATTTTATATGAAAATCTAGGTTTTTAGGTTATGCATGGTCTCTTGCATGACCATGCATCAAATTGTACATTATCGAAATTTGTCGAGTATTGTGAAAATGCACAACTGTGTGAAAGTGCACGACTGTGCACTCCTTCCAAATTGTTGATTCTTTGTTTTACATTATGTTTTCATTTGAATTCTTTTCCTTTAAGTCTGTGAAAGAATTTGTACTCTATAAACACACTCGAAATGAATTAGGTACCAAATATATACCAAAAGTATAAAATATTAAGCAAAAACACATCAATTATGAGGTAAAATTGTGATCAGTTATGCATCTATCAAATATCCCCACACTTAATTTTTTTTTCATATCTTCAAACAAACCATAATCAAAATTATAAATTTCACAACATCAATCCATCATCCATTTCAATTTGTCCATTCACACTATACATCATCATGTCATATTGAGTCAAATTAACATACAATTAGAGTCAAGTTGTCCTAAAATTAACTTGTAACATCCCACCCTCACTTGAAAGGGGTAAAATGGTAAATTGGCATAGGATGGGTTAGAGTGAGAGTGTATAGGACTGATCATGCATAATAGGATTGCTACACAGTCACATTTGTGCACAGAAAATTTCTGGACATG
>JANZLC010000200.1:14037704-14050105 GCA_026413385.1 Erythroxylum gracilipes
TGAAAGAAAGGCTAGAGCCTGAAGAGGCTAAGAAAGCAGATAAAGAATACTTTGTGAAAGAGACCTGAAGAGGCTCTTCAAGTGTAGAAATAATACTTGTAACGTTGAAGAATATAGTGAAATCTCAAACGAACTCTGAGGACTGGACGTAGCCTAAGGTTAAGGGTGAACTAGGATAAATCGTGGTGTCATATCCTCTGACTCTTATCTCTTTAATTCTTTTGTTGTTAAAAGAATAGATACTAATTTTCTTGTTGCATTACTCACCAGATTAAGTGAATTGTTTTTGTAATCATCTGAATTTGTAAAGAAAATCAAGAAGATTTTAAAGATCAATATCTTAAACGATTTAACACAATTCAACCCCCCTTCTTGTGTATTTTACATATTATACGTGATTTCTATATTAACAAGTGATTTACTTCAAAGGGGTGATAAATGACATGATGATAGTTGAAGATATGGCCAAGTAGACCTATTGCCCCTAAATCATATCTTTAGTCGCATCCTAAAGTATGTTCATGAGAAGAAAAATGATAGGTCTCTATTTTTCATGTTATTTAGGTTAGAATTACTCAATATTTAACACTTTTATAGCATGCTTAATATATACATTATAATTTTTACCTATGTTTATTTCATTTCCTTGTAGGTGATACTTTTAGGAAGGAAACACAAAACTGAGTGCAACTTTCTCCATGGTTCAAATAAGGAACTTTTAAACTCATTGGAAGACAAAAATATGAACAAAAACTTTATAAAAGAAATTGAAGGATAAATATAGCTAGAATATGTCAAAAAATTGAAGAAATTGGTGAAGAAGGTATAATAGGTGTTAGACTTGCCAATGAGATAGGAGTTGGTCTTTAAGTAAGAATGAAATCTGAAAAGAATGTATTTAGTATAACCTTTATCTATGCTTTTAATCTAACATTCTAATGAATTCCTCTTTGGAATTGACTAATGAAACTAGCAAACTTCATACAAGCCCCTTAGATGATAATTAGAGACTTCAACACCACTATGCATCCCATAAAAGTTTAGGGGAACATTAGCCAAAGAAGCTACTCAGAAGACCTTAGGAATTATATGAGCTATATTTAAATGACTAACCTGAGTATGATGTGATCATTCTATACTTGGAATAAGAAACAATAAGAGGATTGGTTACTAAGGAAGAAGATGGAAAGACTTGGTGAATGAAAATTGGCAAAAGGAATTTTCTAATGGCAAAGCAAGCTTTAGGAATCCACTTCTTTTTATATCACTCTGTTATATTATGATATCTTTCATTTGAAGAAGGGAATTATCCTTTTAGATTTAATTTAAAAAAGGTCTAAACTTAAATGTACAAGCACAAGCAATACTTATCCATAAGGAAGATAAAGCAAGTGAAAAGAGAACTTAAACTTTTGAATAGTTCCAATTTCTCAAATACCCAACTAGCTATGAAAGAGGAAAAAGAGAAGTTGGATAAAATCTAAAGCTCATTATATAGATCCCCTAATGACCTAAACTTGATTAGTTCTAAAAAAAATCCTTTAAAACTATACAATCAAGTAGCTAAGGTAAATTTCTCCTTAATTAAGTAAAGATTAGACGTATTATGGCTGAAAGAAGGTGATAAAACACTATCTTTTTTTATTAGTCCTAACTCTTAAAGAAAAATATTAATTGAATCACGACTCTTCAAAATCAAGATAATACCATATTAACCAAACTTTATTGAGAAATTTTATCCTTTTTCATAAAGTCTCTAGGGTACCCTACTAAAGCTTCATCAAGCATCTTATAACTAAAGCCTTTGATTGGCTCTTAAATTCCTAGTTAGAAGGCAGAGGCTTTAATTAGACCATTTACTCCTATAAAAATGGAGGAAGTTCTCTTTCGCATGAATCTAACTAAGGCACTAAGACCTGATATTCTAGATGTCTATTTTTTCATAAATCCTAGAAAATCATAAAAATCATTATAACAAATTATGTGCTGGAATTTTTCATTGATGGTAGATTGTTAACCGAGGTGAATAATACCTATATATGCTTAGTTCCCAAGTTTCAGTCTCTTAGCTCTATAAGTAAATATATACCTGTATCATATTGCAATGTAATCATATGCTTAGTTCCCAAGGTTCAATCTCTTAGCTCTATAAGTGAATATATACATGTATCATATTGTAATGTAATCAATAAAATCATTTCTTATATGTTATCTAAAGGAAGAATGATTAGAGATAACATATGGTTGGTACGAGAACTGCTTAAAAACTATACTATGAAAGCTTATAGTAAGAATTGTGCTATTAAAGTTGACTTCCAAAAGGCTTATGATTCATTAGATAGGATATTTATATTATACATGATTTTATTTTCCCCTCTAAATATGTTGATTAGATTGGCTAATGTATCATAATGGCCTCATATGGAGTATTGATTAATAGTGTTCCTATAAAACTCTTTCAAAAAGAAGGCAGGGGAACCCTGATTTAGCGAGCACTTTTATAACATTATTAAACTCCTTCAATATCCTCTTTGGTTCAAGCTTTAATAAGTAAAAGAGTAAAAATTTCATTCTTTTTCGTGCTAGATGATATACAAGACGTTTGGAATGTATCATAAGATTAAAGTCTTCCATACATTCAATCATTTACCTTCCTTATTGAAAGGATAAAGAGGATAATAGCAATTTGATGTAGCAACAGCTTGTCTTTAGCTAGGATAGTTCAATTAATCATCTCTATTATGAATAGCTTACATGTATATTGGTCTACTCATACATGGTTTCCAAAATCCATCATCAAAACCATAGAAACATTGTTCATATAGTTCATTTGGGCTAGTAGTGGGCTAGGTCCTACCTCCTAAATGATGAAGTGGAATGAACTTTATATGCAAAAGAAAAAAGGAGAATTGCTCATACATTCTATCAAAATTACCAACCAAAAACAATTTACAAAAAGAATTTAGAGAGTAGTGAAAGATATAACTTCATTATGGGTAAGATGGATTTATGTTTACTAAATAAATAGGGAAAGATATAACTTCATATTTTATGCTCCACTTACTTAAGCTTAGAGAAAAATTAAGGATATAAATCATTCAAAAATTAGGAGATGGAGCTTCAACCTCATTCTGGCATGATAACTGGCTATCTTTTAGTCTATTGGGTGACATAAATTCCCTCACTTCTGTAAGAAACTTGATTCCAAAAAATGCAGTAAAAGATGTAATAAATTCAAATTTATTAAAACTTGTAAAGCCACTTTATATAAAATTTCAGTTTATACCAGGTCATTATGATCACATTCAATGGATGTATGACTCTTCTAAGGACTTTACAAAGCATTCTTGTAGGAATATGATCAGGGAGCAATCCTTAAGGTTCCTTGATTTCAACTGGTTTGGTTTAATAGTTTTATCCATAAGCATCCTTAACTCTATAGCTAGCTATCAAGAGGAAATTGAATACCTTAGATAGAGTTAAGAAATCGAAGGTCATTTTAGAAATATGCATCTTATGCAAAGCTACTAATAGATCTATAAAGCATCTCTTTTTTGGCTATAATGTTTCCTTTAGTATTTAGAGCATTATAATGGGAATGTGTAACAAATTATCACTTAGGAAAGGGAGGGATGTCTTATAGCGGTGTTGTCAAAACCAGAAGAAAAAAGATGGAGAGTATATTGTTTTCTAGCTAGCTCTAACTAGTACTGTATATTTCACTTAGCTTGAAAGGAAGAAGAGAATTTTAAAACTCAAATCTATTTATGAATTTGACCTCCTTCATTCTATAATATATACTATCGGAGAGCAACTACTAGCTTACCACCTTGATCTAATCTGCAATTCTACTTTGATGGATAATTAGAGGATTAACTAATGGAAGACATGCTAGAGAAGATAACAGTAAAGGGATATTTTGTGATCTCTTTATTAACCCCTTGGAACCATAATCAAATAGAGTATTTTTCGATGAGACAGATGGATAATCACTAAAGGTCTTATAGGAATGTCATGTTTAGATGAAGGCTATTAAAAGCAATTTCCTATCTATACAAAGCAATTGTCATTAGTGGCTAAAGTATTGTAATTTGGTTCATCCATGTACGATCTTATCTTTACCATTAATACATTCATTTTCTAGAAACAAGATTAGCTCAATAAGCTAAGAGATCAAAATGATCAAATAATCTATTATATTACAAATTTCTAATAATTAAAAAAAATAAGAGATATAATAAGATGTTTTGAAAAAAATGACTTTGTTTGCTAGTATCACTAATAGGAGATAGAGAGTTGTCAATCATCAACGTTGATAACAATTAAACTAGGTAGGCAAGGGATGATGAGTCTGGAAATTCTAATTTGAAGTGAAAAAATGAAAAATATTATCCAAATTAAAAAACAAATTTAAAAATGTTTATTCAATGAAAACTTATAAAAATCATAATTGTGCATAATACACTCTATAACACAATAGTGCTTGTCCCTCCCATAAAATGAAGACTTGATAAATTAAGGAGGGAACTCTCCTAAATATTGAATCCAAGATAATGAGACCTAATATCTTAAAAAAAATTCAAATTCACTTTTATTTTAATTTTATAAATTTGAATGTTTGAAAATTTTTATGTTAATTACTATATTAATTAAGTACTAGTAAAATTTTAATAAATTCTTTGAAAAAGATTTTGTTCCTACAATTAAAGAGTTAGAATACTAACATTAGAGGCTATCCTTGTTTTTTTAATAAAAAATTCAAATTATCAAGTAAAAGCTTAAAGACGTGAACATTTAAAGGGTGGGAATTACTAACCTAGGCTTTACGAAAGCTAGGGAAGCTCTTGATGGTTATTAGATATCTCTTAGAAATGATCATCCTAATGCTAACCTCAAATCTTAGGAAAAGAAAAAGTTGGACCATTATTTGAAAGCGCTATATATAGGCACCATTTCTTACATTAAAAAAATAATTGGCTTAAAAATGGAAATTCAAATTCTTCTTACTTTCCCACAAATCCTTTCACTAATCATGATGTCAATACTATTTTGTTAAGTTCTAATAAAACATTTCAACGTGATAACCTTAACAGTAACTTCCTTTAAAAGTCTTGGCATACTTTAAGGGATAATTTATCATATGTAATTCTAAAATTTTCCATAGCGATGAACTGTTGAAAGTTATTAACAACACTAACATTAATTTAATTCCTAAACAATCAAACTCCTCCACCTTATTTGATTTTATCTTAACCTCTTATTGTAACATTAATTAAAAACCATTTCTAAGATGCTTATTTAACATTTTAACCTATCTCTCCCATCAACTATCATGCTTCTAAAAAATTTGCTTTTAATAAATAAATTGGAAAATAATTTCTCTTGGCATATGAGTTGGTGAGATACCACCACAAGAACATTAGCACCAATGGTGCATGCTAAAAATTGACTTTAGAAAAACTTTTTACATAATTGTATTGAATTTCTTAACACCTTGTCTTTGTGATTTGTAATTGCTTAATGATAAATGCTTAATTCACTATTTATTTATTCCTTAATGCTTAGTTTTTAATGGTTATTTTAGACCTAAGATACTATACTTCAAGTTTTAATTTAGGTAGCAAATAGAGGCAAAAGAAGTAAAACAAGCTTAAGTTTTTAGTTATGGATGGTTTGATTATTGTTCATTTTTCTAACGTTAACTTTCTTTTCCAAACTCTAGTTGAGAAGGTTTAATATAATATAGAAAGCTTAGAAACTAACTACAATTTTCATGTTTTAATTTTTGTTCCAGAATAAATAAGTATCAAGGTAGAAATCTCACTTAAATATACTACAATCACAAGTTTCCATATTAAGTGGTTCGATAAATGTGGATAAGAATTATTTTAGAAGCTTATGGAGCTCCCAAGCACTATATATTTAGTTGAATAATCATTGTCCTACATCATTTAGCAGTCTTATTTTATTCTAATTACTTTCCTAATTTATTAGATTTTTGTAGGGTTATTTTAGGACTATTATTTTTCTTAATTTCTTAGAAAACCCTAGGCTATTTAAACCTTTTATTTTCTTATTAAGATGGAGCATCCAGTCAAATTTTCATTTTCTTTCCCCTCTTTTAGATGTGTGGTTTCAAGAACTGTGCAAGGCTATGTTTATTTCTTCTAGTTTAAGGGGATATAGAAGCCTAAAACCTCATTTATGCATTAACTGATTATAGTAACATTATTATTTACTCTTATCTAGAATTGATTATTTTATTATGACACTAATGTTTATTATTTATTTTTTATTTAGTTTAGCCTGCTAGGTTATTCATACACAAATTTATTGCTAGAATTAGGGTTTTAACCTATAATGATTATTGTTCTTGATTTACAAGTGGCAACTTGTAGTCATGTATCATTAGGGGTAATAAAACCTATGTTAAAAAATTCGAGCTTGTGTAATTATTGCTTAGAATAACCTACTTTCCTAGTTCTTAATGATGCTATTACACAAAATCTAGATAACTTATTTTAGGTTATCCAACAGCTAGATCTAATCGAAGAGCTTATTTGATTTAAATATGACCTAAGAGAAAATTGGGGTTAATAAAGCTTGTTGTTTCATACGATTAGAAACTTCAGAAGAGGGTAAAGATATCATTACAATTGGTCATGTTATTCGAGTGAAGGTGAAAACTGAACTAAGAATTGTACTTATTAATTTGATTATTTTCTCATCATAATTTTCTTTATTCTATTGCATTCATTTTGTTAGTTTATATTAGTTTAATTCATACAATCCCCATAACCTACGTGTTTATTAGCATGTTTAACATAGAATAATAACCATTCTCATGGATTCAACCCTTACTCACCACTACTACAAATCATTATTAGTATCTATGATAAATAAATTATTTTTGGTGTACTGAGAATGCATCACTTAATGAATTCATTCATTTAAATCAACTCTGCATCACCCCTCTCTCATTCTTAATCATAGCCAATGGAAAACCATCTTAAGTCTTTAAAGGTGTCAAAACAGTAAATAAGGTGATCCCTTATTACCTCGTTGTTTTATTATATGCATAAAGGTTATAAACCTTCTTGTTATAAGATATATTGCCACTCCTCCCCTTAAATTCCATAAAAATATTCTCTAAGATGATACCTTCTTATCAATATCAAAATTTTATTTTATACTCTTACGATAATACTCACTTGATAAGAGTGTTTATCAACTATCTCTTGGAGTTTGAATTCATCTTAGGTCTTTATGTTAATAAGAATAAAGAGGTAATTTAAATAAGAAATTTCACTAACTCTTTGGATTTTAACCACATTATTCTTATTAAGTAATTTTGTCTACTTCTCATCACCTTATGACTTTCTTATATTTGTTAATGTGAACATTACCTCTTTTTAGTTTAATAGGTTATAGAGACTTAATTAATCACCTCTTAAGCCTTTAATTCTTATTTCATTATTTTAATAGCCTAACTTTATAACCCTTTTAAAGCTACGGTCCCTTGCAATAATCTTATGATTTTCCTACTCTTTTTGTTCTAAATAAATCTTCAGTTAGCTATCAAAAAATAATTAGTTTTTATAAGTTAATTGCATAGTGCATCATGAAGCATGTCTTCAATAAATTTTGTTAATGAATATTTTCCCATTTATTTTTTTGTCTTGATCTTAAGTTCTTCATAATAAATTGAAAATGGTTTAGAAGGAAAAATTTAATAGGAAATAGTACTCCAATCCATGAAAAATTATTTGTTGGATTAAGAAAGGTACAAATTTATAGTTTTAGTGATAATAAAATATATTTTTAGTAGTGTTTTTACTCTGGTGATAGTAATAGCCATTATAATGGGTTTTAACATGTAAAAGATTGAGTTTAATGGAAGGATCAAGTGACCAAAAGAGCAAATTATATATTTAAGCAAACAAAGGATGAACAAAATTAGCAAAGTGAAGCACAAATAGAATTCAACTGAGTTTTAAGAAAATTTAAGTGAACAACCAAGAATGAGGACGAATCAAGCACATAAACATGCAACAAATCATTGTAATATTTCTAGTAATCTTATCTTGATCATTTCAAGTTCTAGATATCTAACCATTACATGATGATTTACATTAAAACATAATGCATAAATTGTTTTATAATCAGAAGGAAATTTATTTTGAACTTTAAAGAAAATTTCTTAATCATCAAACAAACTTTGAGAAACTTTAAAAATGAGTTTGAGTCATTTTTATAATCAAAATGAGGTGTTTTAATACTTTTAAAACATTACGTATTGAAAAAATAGTGACTTAAAATGCTTTTAAGGGTTGGTTTTTATAAGGGTCTGGGTAGGCCAAGGTTTTGATTGGTTATTCTAATTTAGAAACACAAATTTAGAGGAAGGGGGAAATTTGTTAGGTTATGGTATAGGCTAGTTAAATCCTTATCCAAACAGACATAGGCTAACCAAAGTTATATGGTCAACTAGCCAAATATGCTTAGAAGTTAGTCATTGTGACAGTTAGTTTATATGTCTAGCAATAAGTTGAAGTTGGCTTTAGTATAAATATAATGCAATTGAGTTGCAAAATTTTTTTTGGCATACTAGAATGTTGCTATGGGCCTTAAAAGTTTAGAACACATTTAAATGAATGTTTATAATGCATAAATAATATTGAGTCCTAGTTCTTTGTGTGAGCAACAAATCATGGGTTTGAGTTATATGCGATTATGCCTAGTGTAGAAATTAAGAAGAATTGCATGAGATACATATTATAGAGATTCCTTTTGAACTTGAACAAAAGCATGTACAAAACCTTTTTTTTCAAAGGAATCGATAAGTTTTTAAATTGTCTTAAACTAAATTTTTATAACTATTCATTAAAATAAGTATTTTATATTATTTAATTTTTGATAAATTAAAGATTGAACACATTTAATTCATCTTCCTCTTGTGTATCATTTAAGAATCAACAATACTATTAAAAATTAAATAAAAATAATACATAAACAATTTTCATGTAATTAAACTTTTTGATTCTAAAAAGAGTTAAATAGTGAAGGTTTAGATAGAAACTTACTGTAAACAGTGAAAGCAATAAATGGAGGATTCATTTACAATGTTCCTGACTCACGATATGTTGAATCTATAAGAGGTTCAACTTGATTCCACCGATTCAAGTGTCTTTGCTCAATCAATAATGAAAGATCATGATTATCCAATAACCTGCCACTCAGTCACATTTCAGACTTTGTTTTTTAGTCAGCCACTCAATTGGCTTTTTTCAAGTACGCTCTATACGTACTTATAGAGTAAAAACTGAGTAGGCAGTTAAAGAGATAGGGATAATTAGGATAATATGTTTTACCCTATAGTAACTAACAACAGTTACCTTATCCTAATGTTTGAATTTGAATATTGGTTATCGTTATGGGTAGATAACCATCAATCGTATATGCCAACATCTCTCACTCATACATAATGAGGAAGACATTGCATATTCTCCCTTAACATTGTTATTGAACTTAATCATACAGACAAATGAATGGTGCGACCACTAATTCTATCAAAATTCGGGAGCACTATGCCAGAAACCAATTAAGGCTAGTATAGAGACATCAACCCTTAAATATAGAGAACATTAATTAAAGACTCAGTATACCACAGAAATATTTGATTATGTCAGGTAAAGTTTCTTTAATCCCTCGCAGAGCATAATTATACCTCTCCCGTATTATACTTATAATTATGTCACTTTTCTAAAAGCACCATAACCCATCGATGAATAAGTATAGCACATGATCATAATTCAAATATTCTTCCTTTTCCCTAATGTCAATTGGTTTTCAAATTAATAGCTCTCTTAGTAATGCTCCATAAGGTCGAATCTCTTATGACCTTCGGCAACATACTAAAGTAGTTTACATTAACCTTCAACCTCTTGACACGATCTAAAGTCATCAGGGAATATACTTACAAGACCAATGAAATGTCATTAAGGACTCATATAGTGATAAAGCAGGGATTCATTCACTTACTTCCTTTCATGATCACAAAGCACATGCGTATGAATGCATGCTATGATATATTAAACAAGATATGTTTCTATGTTCTCTAATTCAATCAAATATACTAAAGATCTCACATCAGGCTTAAAAAAACATATATGGATTATGGGTGGTCCTTATGTGATCATCTATTAGATCTCATATTGACATCTATCCAAGGTGACAATATAAGTGTCTCGTATTTTTCTCGCCCACAACAATGCCTAAAAGGATAATTACTCATCTGAAAGAGTCAGCTAATTGTTTCTATAGAAAAAACAGATATATATGTGTTAACCATCATCAATGCTTGCAAATATGTAAAGAAGATAAAATCAAGATATTATTTAATAATTCAAAAGGTTAAGTGGTGTTTACAATGTACATCATAAGTTTAAATCCTACGTAATCCTAATGTCTTAACATGACCCAAAAATATATCTCTCAATATAGTTTTAGTCAAAGGGTTAGTAACCATTTGGTTCGTAGAAATATACTATAAAACCATAACTTATTATGCCACTACTTATCAAATAAAAATATTCCTTAGATTAATGTGCTTGGTTCTTCCATGGTACTTGGGATCTTTGATAAAATCCAAAGCAGTTGTATTATCACAATAGATAGTGATAACTGAGATGCATCTTTAAGCACATCAAGATCCTTAAGGAACCTTTTAAGCCATATTACTTCTTGCACAACTGACATACAAGCCACAAATTTTGATTCCATCATGGACAAAGATATTCATGCTTGTTTCTTACTCATCCAAGAACTAACGCCATTATAGACTAAGAAAGCATATCTAGAGGTTGTTTTACAGTCATTTAGATATTCTTCCCAATCAACGTCAAAATATCCAATAAGACATAAAGTTGAACCTTGATAGCACAACATATAATCTAGAGTCCCTTGTATGTAACGAAGAATCCTTTTATCAACTTTCCAATGATCTAAACCAGGGTTTGCTTGGAAATGACTTACTAAACCTACTACAAAATAGATGTCGTGTCAAGTGCACTTCGTGGCATATATCAATTTACCCACGGCACTCGCATATGGAACACGACTCATTTTCTCCTTTTCATCAGGAGTTTTAGGGCAGTTATTAAGACTTAAGGATTCACCTTTAGCCACAGGAGTATCAATAAGTTTGTAATTATGCATTTGAAATTGTTCAAGTACTTGTCTCAAGTAAGTCTTTTGTGACAAACCAAGAAGTCTCTTAGAGTGATCATGAAAGATTTTTACTCCAAGTACATAACTTGCTTCACCCATATCCTTCATTTTAAAATTTGAGGACAACCACTGTTTAGTGGTAACTATCAACTCCTTATCATTTTTTACTAACAGAATATCATCCACATATAATGATAGAATTAAGAAACTTCTCTTAGAATGCCTAATATACACACAATGATCTTCCTTAATCATTGTGAACCCATTGTTTAGGATGGCTCAATGAAATTTAAGATACCATTGTCTGGATGATTTCTTTAAGCCATAAATAGACCGATTGAGCTTGCAAACTTTGTTCTCCTGCCTTTCTGCAACAAAACCAACTAGTTGTTGTATATATATTTCTTCATCAAGTTCTCCATTGAGAAATGTAGTCTTAACAACCATTTGGTAAAGTTCCAAATCAAAATATGCGACAAGTGTCAGAATAAGACGAATTAAGTCAAACCTAACCACTGGTGACAAAGTTTCCTCATAATCTATACCCTCTTATTGTGTATAATCATTGGTCACAAGTCAAGCCTTATACCTTTCAATGGAACCATCTACTTAGTGTTTGATCTTAAGAACCCATCTGTTCCTAATAGCTTTTTTCCCATAAGGAAGATTAACCAAGTCCCAAACTTTGTTGTTCTTCATGGATTCCATTTCATCCTTCATAGCATTAATCCATTCCTTCCTAGCTTTTAATAAGATAGCCTAATGGTAATTTCTAGGCTCATCTTCATCATTAGCAACAGCCATGAAAGATCCCCCCTCAATCCCAAAATGGTGACAGGGAATATTTCCACATTTGCTTCTTCGAGGATGAAAATCTTCAGAACTCTCATTAGGTTGTACTAAACTAGAAGGGATGTCGCTCCCACTATCTCCAAATTAGTAAGGAATTAATTTCTTAATTTCAACTTAGTTGAGAGATGTACCAATCTCATTATCTTCTAATTCAAAGAGTTCTAGATTCTCATTCATCTCACTTTTTCTAGGGAACTCTTTCTTATTAAAATTCCACATCTCATGACTCAATTTCAATTACACTGTTGGACCAATGGTGGTTGACAAATTAAATTCCCTTATGTTTTGATAATAATAAAATATCCAGAAGTAGTTAAGAA
>JANZLC010000200.1:14050205-14063935 GCA_026413385.1 Erythroxylum gracilipes
TTCATTTAATATCATATGCTAATTAATGACATCTTGCTTAATTAATGCTAACACAGTCAATTAATTAGGTTAATCATACTTATTTAAATAAAAAAAATTTCGGGGCTAATATTAAGTGCTCAGAATATCTTATAAAGATACATTTCTTACCCTTAGGTTCCAACTTTGCATGTCGATGAAAAGTGTTGTTATGTAAGTAGCACAACCCTATGGTCGTAGATAATCCAAACTTGGCTTTCTGCTTATCAAAAGTTCATAAGGGGTAGAATAAACTAATTTAGAGGGCACACAATTAAGTACATAGGCTACTGTCAGCAATACATCTCCCCAGTAAGAAACATGCAAATTTGCTTATGCCATCATTGACCTAACCATGTCAAGTAAAGTGCAATTCTTTCTTTCCGCTACACCATTTTATTGTAGAGTTCTTAGAATCGTTAATTGTTTGATAATTCCTTTTCTTTCACATAATTCTTTAAATTGAATAGATAGATGCTCGGAGCCTCAGTCAGTTCTTAAACTTTTGATTTATCTATCTAATTGATTCTTAACCTCATAAATATATTTTCTAAAGCAATCCAATGCTTCAGGTTTGTGGGAGACCAAATAGACATGACCAACACTCATATAATCATCTATAAATGTGATAAAATAAGAATTACCATGCCTTTCCCTCACATTTAATGGTCCATAGATGTCAAAATGGATTAAATGTAGAGGAAAATTTGCCCTTTAAGCCTTTGCCAAAGGTTTTTTGGTTAACTTTCCTACTAAACAATGATCACACGTGGTAAGTCTATTTTAGTGAGTGGGCTTAAAAAACCTTCTCTAGCTAGCCATTTCATTTTGTCCTGTGCAATATGGCCCAATCTATTATGCCATATAAGTGAATCATTATTTCTATTATAAAAAAAAGCAAGCAGTGAAAATGAACTATTATGAATATTAGAACTATTAATAATATCCATAAACATAAAACGATTCATAACATAAGTAGAACCATATTAATTGTTCAAAAAAAATATCCAAATGATTTTTCTCAAGCATCATGCGAAAACTAAGCTTAAGCAAAGTAAGAATAGAAAGTAAACTTTGTCGAATATCTGAAGCATAAAATACATCATGGAGATATAATGGGCAACCATTTTACATATCAAGTTTATAAGAGCTGCCATGCACATCAAAACTAAAATCATTCCCAATGTATACTTTAATGCTACGAACTGGAATTTGACAATAATCAACGAACCCTACATGGTCCCCCGTGATATAATTAGTTGCACCTGAGTCTGCAATCCACATATGGAGAGATTCAACAACTATTATAGTAATAGCTACATAATAAGTAACACAAGGAATATGGTCAAGGTGTATCTCTTGTACCTTTTTTGGTTCATTGCATTCATGAACGAAATGCCCCATTTGACCACAATTGTAGCAGTTCATCTTTCTTTTGTCCTTTTTACTAGCTCGTTTTCCCCTCTTATGCTTAGCTTTCTTATTAGGCCTAGATTCATCATTTCCTTTGAAAGCACCTCCAGTCCATTTTCTCTTAGGCTTGAATGCATTATGAGAACTAGCCTCAGCAACCAACACATTTAGAGGTTTGGCAACCCCTAGGCCTTCTCCCTCTAGCTCTAAATGATATGCAATAGCTTCAAAGGTTTTTATACTATCATTATGTGTTAGATTGACCCTCATGTGCTCCCAATTATCAGGAAGTGATTGAATCACCGCCTAGATCTGTTGCTCATTACAAAGATTTCTTCCAGTCACTGTCAGCTCACATATCATGCCTAACATGACTCTCAAATGCTTTTTCATTGAATGATCAAGATGCTTTTTGTAGCTATCAAATTTGAGAGTCAGGCCACGTAGCTGAATTGTGAAAGTCTTTCCAAATTTCATATTCAAAGTCGTCCATAAGGCATTTGTAGTGGGGTAATGCTCATACTCACATATGAGATCATTCTCCATACTACTGAGCAACGTGATGCGAACGATATTACTTTTCTTTTTCCAGCTATCATAAGCTTCATGATCTCGATGATGTTAAGTAGTAATACCCTCTTCGAGTTGAGCCATCACAGATGTTAAGGCCTCTAGGACCTCTTGCTCCTCAAGCACATACTGAATTTTATGGTGCCATATATCTAAATTGTCACCATTAAACTTTTCACTTTTGTCAAGATCAGCTATGATTTGTTTGGAAGCCATCTAATAAATACAGAGTAACATTTGAATAAATCTCGATTAGCACCATATATACATCAATTAGCAACAATCATATTAAATAATTATAATGAAACATAAATGAGTAAATGAGACTTTGATACTCACGGAATCACATTACATCATAAAGTTTCCAACACATAATTATTTAAATAATTTTGCCTAACAAAAAAAAATCATATATTAAGGAATAAAATTTACTCAACTCAATATAATCCCACTTATATGTACATCATATTTGGCATACTAGCATATTTTTAAAATTTTGTAACATTCAGCCTTAAACAAAATTGCTAAATCAAGTAATTTTGAAAAATGCCAAAATAATCACATATAACCAATTCTAGCAAAAAATAATCTCAAGCAAATATTCAAATATAGCTAGAATTTTTTTTTTACAAATTTATGGAATTTTCATATATATATTGACATTTATTTTCTTTTTCATGAAAATAAGAAATAAATAAATAAACCAATAATTAAATTTTCGCATAGGCCAAATATGACATTTAAAACTCCCACTAACTTTTCATTGGTTTGTTATGCTCAAAATTAATTTTTCCGTAAATACTAACGTAACAACAATAAAAAATGATCATTACACATTAATAATAATTGTCATTGTCTTTCTTTAAAAATATGTGGGGTCCACTCTTTATCAAATATTCAAGAAATAGAACATTTGACTCTCGTAACATATTTCTTATCATATATCATCATGTGGGTCTAGTGGTAAAAATGAGTTTTACCAATACTCTTTAAACATTCAAACAGTCATAACTTTTTAACCAAAATTTTGATGTATACACGTAATATGCTGTTAGAGTCGTCTCAAAATCTAGTTTCCAATAACATTCATATCAATGGGTTAATTCACATCATATTATGCGAATAATGTCATAAATCAAAATGTTACATATTTATGTGATAAGATCAATCATATATGATAAATATAAAATCCAAACAATCATATCACAAATAATAAATAACATACATGATGTCATGTTATCATACATATCATCATATTTCAACAGACATTAATGTTTTGTGCTTCAAAAATGTCTTGTTAACATTAATGTGGCATAGTTCACATTCTGTATATATAATTTACACATGTAATATACCATTAGAATCTTTATGAATTCTACTTTCTAATGAGATCGACTTTCATATATTAATTAAAAAATAATTTGTCAAATAATTCCTTCAAATAGAATTGGTTTCTCAAGTTTGGTTCTCTGTAGATATACAAACTCAAGCCAAATATGATAAGTACTTTCATTTATTCATCGTCATACATACAACTAATGAGACCATGCACAACACATCTAGATTCAATGAGGAACATGAGAAGAATTATGATTGGGCTCTGATACCAATAAAGATTTACATAGAAACTTACTGTAAACAACGAAAGCAATACATGGAGGATTCTTTTACGATGTTCCTAACTCATGATATGTTGAATCTACCAAAGGTTCAACTTGATTCCACTGATTCAAGTGTCTTTGCTCAATCAACAATGAAAGATCATGATTATCTAATAACCTGCCACTCAGTCACTTTTCAAACTTTGTTTTTTAGTCAGTCACTAAATTGTTTTTTTAAGTATGCTCTATATGTACTTATAAACTAAAAATTGATTAGGTAGTTAAGGAGATAGGGATGATTGGGATAACATGTTTTATCCCATGGTAACTAACAACAGTTACCTTATCCTAATTTTTGAGTTTGAATATTGGTTATCGTCATGGGGGATAACCATCAATCGTATATGCCAATAGTATATGTACGTAAAGTTATCAATAACATGAAATATGATGATATTCATGTCAACTCTTTTACAGCATCAGAGTATGAAGTGGCATAACAACCCAAAAACTTATTTCTTTCATACCATTATGTCTACTGGTTGGTCTAAACTTAAGGTTAATATTTAAATTAACCACAAGTGCACGACATAGCTATAGCTAACACTAACAAGTACGAGTCAAATCCATGAAGACAATGAATAATAATAATTACCATTATCATATTATCTAGTCTATGAATTGGATTTTGGTTTTTAATTAAAAATGACACTTAAATAGAAAAAATAAAGTAGGAAACAATAATGAGTAGAGAACAAAGAAAATCTCTTAGAAAACAATCAATATCATGAATTAATGTCTAGGTAATGAATCCCCCTAAACTATTAAATAATTAATCGTTTATTATGTAATTTTTTATTGACTATTGAATCATGAAAATTCCTATTGTATGCTAATAACTCATTGACACTATTGAGAACTAATCTTAGATTTATTAATCGAAATTATTAAGGTTAAAGATTCTAAGATTGTTTTACCGATTTATGAATTTAGGTATTGGGTTTTACCTTAATCTAGAGGATTTATGTTGGCCTATCTTTAGGGTTACAATACACTCCTTTCAATTATGGTAGATCTATTCATATGCAAGATTTCTCAATCTTTTATTATAAACTTAGATTATGCAATAATATTCTAGATCTATTAGAATATATATAAAACACATAATTGAATCACAATAAATCAATCAAAACAAAGAATCAAAACATATTGTTATCGCAAATAGCATTCATCATACCTAGAAACTGAAGATGTTTAGTTACACATAATATAAAATTGAATCAAATATAAGCAGGAAGAAAAATGAATAGAAAACAAAGAGTTCAAAATTCTAAATCTCCCTTTCTCTTCTATCGAATGTTCTTGTAAGGGAGGTTTGATGTTGTGTTCTATTATATTTGTTAATGATTTCTTTGCATTTTCCACATCTCTGGATCAATATTACCCCTTCTAAACGATCTTTGAATTGCCTCTGTCAATCTGCTTTCTGATTTTACCTCCACTCATATCCTTTTGTAGTAATTTTTAAGGTTTCTGGGAGATACACGGTCTGATACATGGGCATGCACTGGACCATGTATAACCCAAAATCTCATGAATTCAAGATTCTACATGGGAAAGACTTACATAGCCATAGACACAACACAACCGTGTATCCCTTATTTGCTTTAAATCTTTATTTTGTGTTGCATTTTCACCCGAATTCTTCTCCTTTTAGTCCACGAAGAAAATTATATCATTTAAATGAACTTAGAGAGAATTAAGTACCAAATATATAATAAAAGTATAAAATATCAAGAAAAATACATCAAATATGGGTGGATAAATATGGTCAAATATATATCTATCAAACATCCTCATACTTAAGTTTTTGCTTGTTCTTAAGCATCCATAATCAAAATTATAAATCTTACAAAATCCATCCTTCATTAATCTTGATATGTCCATTCATACCATAAATTATCATGTCATGTTGAATCAAATTAATATACAATTAAAAAATTATCCTAAAATTAGCTTCCTAACTCAATGTTAATAGTAATCACATTGATAATCGCACTGAAATCAAAAGTATAAACCTTTACACCCTTACCAAGATTTCACTCAATGCACTTAAGTGTTTAAGGTGAAAGTTATCAAACTGTCAAATCAATGCAAAGTAAGACTCTTTCTATTGCAATATTATCAGAACTCCACCACTTATGTATAAACTAGAAACAAAAATTAAAAGGTCTTTATATAGGTTGTAACGGGGCCTAAGTACTATGCGATTGAGTTAATAAAAAGGGTTAATTGAATGAAATTTACTAAAGAGACACTACAAGAAACTAGTTTACAATGTACACAGGTCCTTTTATTATAAATCCATCGGTACCATATACTTTTATTCTTTTTATACTTTTTTTAGATCACAATAATTCGAGCATTTTGTAACATCCCGTTCCCATACTAAGGCTTAGAACCCTAAAATTTGGTACATATGAGCTCAAAGAGAGATTAAGAAAATGCATTTCATGCTCATGCATAATGTTAGTATATGCACATGAATTTGAATTTTTGCACACATCAAAATGATTGAACATGCATTCATTAACAATTTTTGGGTATAATTGATTTATAAATGTGATTATATTTGGAATTGTGGATTATATGTGTGAAAAATTGAATTAAAGTGTTAAGGAAATTAAAGTGTTCAAGGGTATTTTTAGAGGATCACTTAAGGGTATAAGACCATAAGCTTATAAGGAAGGGCAAAATGGACAATGTAGACTCATTAAGGGCATAAAAGGAAGAAGAAAAGAGCATCTTGCATTTTAAGGAGGAAAAACCTGACTTTAGAGAGAAGAACAAAAAATAGAAGAGAGAAAGAAGAGAGTTTCAGAGGAGAAGAGAGAAAGAAGAGAAAATATGTTAGGTTTCGATTTTTCTTAGCCTTTAAGAGATATTTTGAGATTTTTCAAGAAGGGAAAAAGGTAGAGGAAGAGAAGAGCTTCCATTTGAGCTAAAGATCTCTTCATTTGGTAAAGAATCAAGGTAAGATCATTTTGAATCTTGTGGATTTTTGGAAGGATTTTAGTTCATGGAGTTTAGAGAATGCATGGGTTTAAGTATTCTAGAATCAATTTTAGTGATTTTGCATTGTGAGATTTTCAATTGGATTCCTATTGAATAGGGTTTTGCCATTGATGAAAGAAATCAAGAAAAGCAAGAGGAGCAAGAGAAGAGGCATTTTGAGCAAGTCTTTAAGAAAGGGAATCAAGGTAGGTACATGTTTATAATAGAGTAAATAAGCCACTAATGTTTTCTTTGAATCAAGGAAGTTTAATGATTTCAATTGCATCATAAGTGTTGCATTTATTACTTCTTGAATGAATTGTTGATATATATATATATATATATGTGTGTGTGTGTGTGTGTGTGTGTATACACACACATACATAAGTGATATGTTATGGAAAAGAAAGATAGAAATTATGAATGATGAGACGTGGTTGAATGTGATGAGTCAAATGAGTTGAGATTTGAGAGTTTGAGGAAATCAATTTGGTAGTGGAAATGTTAAGAAGTGATATTGTATTAGAGGAAGTGAATATAGGACAGCTACATTGATTTGTAATTTTGACCCTTTTAGAGGCAAAATGTATTTTTGGGGTCTTCATGGAAGTTGTAGGTCTAAAAGTTCTCTTCAAAACAGTATTTGAATGACCTTAATCCAATATCCCTAGTGAAAGTTATGCAAATTTCCTCAAAGTAGGCACAGTATGATTGAGGACATAATAATAGTCTTTCATAGGGGTAAATTTTGTGTTCTAACGTTGGGGGAAATTATGGATTGATATAGACTGAATTAGGGAAAGTTTTCTTCATAAAAGTTGTAGATCTTTCTTTTATCTTTCCAACAGTATATAGTATGCAATTTTTGAACATCGGATTTAAGAGATATGATTATTATAAGTGGTGATGCATCTTTGACCATTCGTCTGACCATGCTTTCGTCTGATGCTTCTTTAACCAAGCCTTCGTCTGATGCTCCTTTGACCATTTGTTTGACCAAGCTTTCGTCTGATGCTTCTTTGACCATTTGTATGATGCATCTCTAACCATTTTCCTAACTAAGCTTTCGTCTGATGCTTCTTTGACCATTCGTCTGATGCATCTTTGACCAAGCCTTCGTCTGATTCATCTTAGACTGACTTCTTTAGTCTTACCCATCTACCCTTTCGAAAATTCGAGATTTTGACCCTTCAAATCGCAAAAACTCTCTTCAAGAACTTCATACAAGTTGTCCTCTTTGAAACCATCCTAAGACAATCTTAATCCGACATGCCTAGTGAAAGTTACGACAATTGTCTCGAGATAGGTACAACATGATTGAGGACATGAGCATATTTGATTCTTTTGGCATAACTTCATAACTTGACCTCCAAATGAAGTGATTCTTGAAGCAATAGATTCCTAACAAATTTTTCTATCTCTTCATAAAAAATTGGTAGCATTATGAATTGATTTTAAAATTTTTGATTGAATGAAAGTAAGGGAACCTGTTGGAATAGTATGAACTGGTATGATTTCACTGAACATGCTTGGGTGTTTCAGTTATATCTTGATCTTTAGTCATCCAAATAAGATGATTTTTGATTTGGAGTAAGCTAGAGAAAAAATGATACAAATTACATGTAGAAGTAAAATTTTGATACAGTCTCTAAGACTTTCAATTTTTAGATGGAAATTGAGTATAGTCTATTTTAGTATAAGAACAATAGACCCGAAATTCAGCTTTTTGGAAAAATTTGAAAGTGATTCAATGAGTTATGAATTGTGATTTCAATGGTTATATTAAGACATAAGCCTAAGTATAAATTATACTTAGGTGAGTTTTGAGATATAATGGATAATGTGATGAGGATAATGGAAAAATGCCCGAGATTGTCATGAATACGCATTGTACATATTTCATTGCATACATATGTATTATTAAACACTTATAATTGTGTAAAATGTGATATATGTATGTTTTGCATGATATAGAAGAACATACAGAGTGCCATCCTTCAGACGTAGCTAGGACTTCGAGGCAATAGCTTCTGGAGCAAACTGTGAGTAGACTTAGATGGTCTTACCTTATTGGTTTTTTTTGTTTGTTTATGTTATGATTTGAGTGATTATAAATGAGATGTGAATTGATTGTGTGATTCCGAACAATGAAGGTCTGAGGTTTCTGATACTTGAAGTACTAATTGTATTTGAATGTGATGAACTAAATGCTTCATGACGTCAATGAATGATCACAAAGTGTTTCTCAACATAAATGTTGAATGCTAGACTAAGGTCTGATGATATATGATAGTGAATAAGTGATCATGTGTGATTGATGCATTTCATTACATGAATGCATAAAAGATAAAGGCAGTTGTAAATGGAGTAGCCACCGAAAAGAGCTTAAAGCTCATAATGTGAAAAAGAGCTTGGAGCTCAGAAAGTGTATAAGAGCCAAAGGCTTACTCTGTAAAATGAGCTCGGTATCCCCAATGGGTACGGGACAGCTATCAATGAGCCCGGTATCCACAATAGATACGGGCAGTTTAAACACTCGGTCACAACAAAGTAACAAATAGAAAGTGGGTCTCATGTGCACTGCATATGCATGATATGAATGATTATAATGTGTTGAATATAAAATGTGAAATGATTGATTAAGCGTTTGTGATCCAACGTGATTATTAGATAAATGATGTGAATTATGTGTTATGTGACTAGGTGAGCCATCGAGCATGGTTACTCACTGAGTTCGCAAAACTTACCCTAAAATTTGTAATTATTTTTTAGGCTCTGAAGAGTTCCCCATTAGATAAACGGGAGTATACCTACTGCATTCAAGTAAGAATAGAGGTCGGGATCAGTTTGCGTCATTTGTTTTCTCATTTTTGTATCCAATTGTATGTTTCAAAATTTATGCAAATAGTATATGTACATATTTTTGTATGCAATAACTTTCCAAATTGGAAATGTTGTAAACAAGTTTGATTAATGAGTGTAGTAACACTCTTGAATTAAATGGTTTATGAAAAGAAAAGGCCCAATTGATTATTGATTTTCGCACACGTGCATGTTACATGTGGGAAAAAATTTGTAATGAGTTTTTTGAGAGTCTGACCATTCTAGCATGCCACCTTTACAGGGAACGAACTTGGATATCACTCAGGATGTCGGGTACGTGTCTTGAGAGAGTGGGGTACTACATATTTAGTACCACAATTAAAGAAAAATGGACCTTTCAAAAATTTGAAGTATCAAACAAATAAGTAATATAAATAGCCTTTAAGGTTTAAAACAAAAAAAAGGCTTTAAGAAAAATGGGATAAAGATTAATAATTGGTTATAATCAATAAAAAGGCTAGGGCTCAACTTGGTTATTCCTAAAGATAAATTTAAGGTAACGTAATTATCAAAGAAGTAAGTTCACACAAATTGTTAAATCTAAGTGTTTTTTTCACTTCAATGCTGCTAATTTAATAAATATGATCTTAATATGTATAATGAAAGGAATTTTTAGAATTATTCCACAATGCATTATATTACACAGGAAAGAAATAAAAGTGCTTAAAATTTTTCAAAATTTCCTCTTATGCTTAAAACCTAATGAAAAAAGATAGGTTATATATGTGTAAATAGTATGCAATATCATTCAAATTAACTATCTCAATGATTACTAACAATATGACTTAGAAAACCATGTTTATTCTAACAATTATCTATTTTCATACTAATTCAAATCAATATTCAATAATGAAATATAGTATTGATGGACATATATCAACTAATTCAAGATATCATTTAATAAAATTTAATAACAATATAAACTTTAGAAATTATTATCCCCTTCCCCACACTTAAAATCGTACATTGTTTTCAATGTATGCAATATAAGTATATATAATAAGTGAGAAAGTTGAGTTGGTACTTTTCTGAGTAAGACAATTTTTTATTATGATTTTTCTTGCTTTATATCCAATATTAAACTACTATCCTTGCAAAATATAAAGAAAATAGGATAAAACAATAAAAGAAAATAAAAATAACAATAAAGAAAATAATAAAAAGTATAAAAATAGAGATAACATAAAATTCAAAATAAAACCTATCCTAATTTATGAGCAGTTGTCCATGTAGTGCTTGTTTAACATTGTTAGCTCGACGTACTTTACATGTTACCCTCATCCTAGGTCTATAGTCAGTGACTTACTTCCACCCATTTCTCCGTATAAGGTTTTGTAGCCTATAAGTAAGCCATATATAGAAAGATAACAGCAACAACATAATTTATCAAATTAATAAATCCTGTTGGTTGCATTAATGCTCTTTTTAATGATAAACTGTTAATAAAACGAGGGATAATGAAACTCCTCGAAACTTTTGTTGATGCAAGCAATTTGTCTTGAATGAAGTGGGAACCCTCCATACTTAAGGTGGTTATCTGTGATGCATCAGTAGTTTCCTTATTGAGTTCCTCCACCAGTTCTTTCTCAACTACCTTTGTCCATTCTTCTTGTTTCTCTTCCTGGAAAAAGATTTCTAACTCGTTTTCTTCTTCAATTATCGTTTGCACTCCTTTACTTCCTTTTTTTGGATGAAACTTCTTCTTCTATGTCTACTACCTCTGTCATACCATTTTCTTCCTCTACAATAGCAGTAGTTACCTCCTTATCTTCATGGAATGCCACTTCATTCTTGAAGCCAACCCTTGTCTTTTCTTCACTCTGATGCATTGATAAGCTCAAATAATATTATGTGTTATGCTCAAGATATTCAGGATAAGAAAATCTTTCTTTGGATTCGAATCGACTAACTTTCATTTCAGCCAAAAGTTTCATTATTTTGTTTGTAATACTCTATTCCTATTTTTCTTCTTCTTCTGGGAGCTCTTGTTTGCTAATTAGGGTGATTTCCATTTCACATTCTTTAGGATCTACTTTAGTAGTAATAGGTGAACACTCCTACAGTTTTTCATATAATATCTTTACTAGCTGGTTAACTTGATTCACCATATTTTGTATACGAGCCTCTGTTTTCTTATGCTTCATGTTTGATTCTTGAATAAAATTAGCCATCAAATCTTCCAGTATTGGCTCCTTAAATTGAGGAGCTTAGTGCTCTAAATATTCAGTTAAAGCGTAGTTATTCCATCTATAAGAGTTAAAGTTGCGCCATTTTGAATTATAACTAATCTTGTATAGTGCACCTTGAGGTTGATTGTATATGCTCTGTTGCTCCTATATATAGGTTAGTGCTTGATATTTATGATTGTAATTATTACCCCCATAAATGTCGCAACACATTATGGATGTCAGTTGAGCTTCCGAAAACATGTAAGGAAACTGCTTTTTCCAATATGGTGATGTTACATATTACGAAGACATATCATAACTCCCATAAGAGTATTGTCTACTCCATCCTTCCATAATGAGTTATGGTGACAACGTTGAACCGTAATCCCTAAAATAAACCACAAACACATAATCAGAGTAGAGAAGTTTAAAATATAATTAAATGAATCTGCCAAAAATATAATAAGATACAATAAAAATAAAATAAAATAAATGTAAAAATAATGGCTAAAGTAATAACTTTCAAGTGTTTCTAATATTATTATCCTTGGTAATGGTGCCAAAAACTTGATTGATCTAAACTTAAGGCCAATATTTGGATTAACCGAAAGTGCACGGTATAGCTGTAGCTAATACTAATAAGTAGGGTTCTTATCCTACAAAGACAATGAATACTAGTAATTACCATTATCCTATTATCTAGTCTATGAATTAAATTTTGGATTTTAATTAAAAATGATAGTTAAACAAATAAAATAAAGTAGGAAACAATAATGAGTAAAGAACAAAGAAAATCACTTAGAAAACAATCAATATCAAGAATTAGTGTCTAGGTAATGAAACCCCCTAAACTATTAAATAATTAAGCTTTTATTATGCAATTTTTCTATTAACTATTTTTTTGTGAAAATTTCTATCATATGCTGATAATTCACTTAAGACTACTAACACCTAATCTTAGTTTTATTAACAAAAATTATTATGGTTAAAAATTTTAAGATTGCTTTACCGATTTGTGTATTTTGATATTAGGTTTGACCCTAATGTAGAGGACTTATGTTGACCTATCTCTAGGTTTGTAATTAACTCCTTTCAATTCCGATAGATCTATTCTTATACAAGATTTCTCAATCTCTATGTTATGAAATTAGATTATGCATTAATATTCCGTATCTGTTAGAACATATATAAAACACATAATTGAATAACATTAGATCAATCAAAATAATTGCATTAAATAAAAGAATCAAAACATATTGTTATCGCAAATAGGGTTTATCACACCTAGACACCAAAGATGTTTAGTTACACACAATAGAAAACAAAATCAAACATAAATAGGAAGAAAAATGAATAGTAAACAAAAAGTTCATAATTCCACATTTCCTTTTCTCTTCTATTGAACGTTCTTACAAGGTAGAGGTTTGATGTTGTGTTCTATTAGATCTATTTATGATTTCTTCACATTTGTTGCATCTTTAGACCAATATTTCCCTTTTGAACGATCTCTACATCTGAAATCACCTTTGTCAATCTACTCTCCTATTTTGCCTCCACTCACATCTTATCTACAAAGGTTTAAAAATTGCCAAAGATTTTCATTAAAATTAAGATTTTCAAATAAAATTAAAAATTTTGATAAACATTTAAAAAGACTCTTAAGTTACTATAAAATTAATCTTTCCTTTAAAATTTTTCTACATGAAATTTTTTTGGACTGCCATGTCATGGGACAATTAATCTGACATAGCATGGGATCTCATTAAAGCCTAATATGGGTGTTTGGTTGACTAGAATCACCATTCCATTCCTGATATATTCTTAGTAATACCTTGTTTGGTTGAAGAAAACATAAAGAATATGTAATTCAAGGGTTTACTTATTCTACAAGTTTGGAGATTAAGTAAACTCATCCTCCCCCTATCTTTATCTATTCCAAGTGCGTTGGTAATAAAATGAGGACTTATTGGATAAAAATATCCTTAGGAATCCACATAATTACTTAGCTACAAAATAATAATAA
>JANZLC010000200.1:14083250-14101404 GCA_026413385.1 Erythroxylum gracilipes
AAAAAAATGAAGCGATATTAGTTAAGCTATGAATCGTTTTCGGATCGAGAGTTGGGCTCCGGAAACGGGTCCCAACACTTTAATCTCAATATCCAGCGTATGTCTTTCACTTACTTGAGGGTTCCTATCTTATCTAAAAAGCTTAAATATTAGGATTGCTTAAAGATTAAAGAGAAATACAAGAAAATCATCAATGGTTGGCAGAATAAAGCTCCATCTTAGGTTGGTAGAGTGCAACTTATAATCTCTGTGTTGAATAATCTTTGTACCTATTGGAGTTCTCATCTTCTGCTCTTTAAGAGTATTAACAAGGAGATTGAAAAATGTGTCAGGAATTTCCTTTGGTCTGGCAAGATTGACAACCCCAAAGATGCCAAAGTCAAGTGGGAGCATTTATGCTACAGAAAACAAGGAGGATTTGGTCTTAATGCCATTCATACTTTTCAGTCTATACAGATAGCCAAAAGAACTTGGAGACTATTCAATTACAAGGAATCTCTTTAGAGTAAGTGGATTAATAAGTTATATCCCAAGAAAATAGTTGAGAGGAATGAATTCTCCTAGTCTTTTATTCAAATTATGAGGAACATATCCGGTGTCTATCAACATATCAAAATTCAGATAGGGAATGGGGAAAGAACTTGATTTTGGTACAACAATTGTAATTCTCTTAGCCCTTCATATCTTAGAGAGGATATCTATTCACTTCACACTAGAATCTCTTCTCAGGAAAGATTCAGCAAAGTAACTGTGAATAACTCTCGACATTTTCAAGGCAGGGGTGCTGAAAACTGCAGAATTATTTTCTTAGCTATATGCCCAACTCATCTACCCCAGACAAACCTTTATGGTTATTAAGTCGGAATGGAGACCTTTCAAACTCTGCATGCATCAAAGCTCTCAAGCCCTTTCACACTCTTATTCTTTGGTATAATATTGTTTAGAAAGGATCACTAAAACTAAAAGCTTCTTTCACTACTTAGCTTGTAGCTATGCAGAGGTTGAAAACTAAAGACAGAATTGTGAGATCCGGAAACAAATTATGTGAACTATGTTGCAATAAGCTTGAAAGCATGAACCACCTTTATTGTAAGTATAGCTATTCAGCCTTTATTTGGGCTAGTATGCAGCACACTCTTAGCCTCTACTGTCAAGAATCAAATTGGAGCAAAATATTGGACTAGGTTGATCATAAATTCAGATTAATAAAGAAAAATAGAGTTTGCTTAAGCCTCAACTTCAACAATACAGTCTACTCCATTTGGAGAGAAAGAAATTAGAAAATTTTTTACAAGATTAGCACTAATAAGTATGTCTTAGCTATTTCTATAAAAAAAAGGTATGTCTTAGCTCACAAGTTACAACGTTGGATACGATAAACATTGGTAGTTCATCACATGCAAGAATAATTGAGCTATTTCTATAAATAACAATTGAATCTCTTAAATCTAACTTTTTCTTATAAATGTTGTATAAGCCTTTTTTTATTCATGCTTAATTTAGATTTATAAAGACTTTTTTATGCCTTTCTTCGACTTAATGAAGAATTCTTTTATCCTTTTTTAAAAAGATGTTAATTAAATATAATATAATTTTATATTTAAAATTTTGAATATTACCTAATTTTATAATATTAATTAGAATTATTAAGTAATAAAAAAGTATTTGGTAATCATTAATTTTATAATTAATGGTACTGATATGATTTGTCGTATCAAAAAATATCATGGGTTGGTGAAGCCTGCGCAAGATAGAAAGAAAAAGAGTGATGCATTTATAAAAAGTTATGCCTCTTTAGGAAATTTTTAAAATTTGATTTTCCTTTAGATCGACATAATATTTATTTTATAATCTAATTCACTACAATTTGCTGAGCTTATCAATTTTGTTCCCTAAATTTGGAGCACTATTTGATCATCATTGTCGTTGGAGATGTCGTGGCTGATTCTGCCATTTACTTCTTGGAATCTTCGCGATGACGTCTTTATCAACCACCTGTATTGCAACAATGTGATGTCAGGTACATGAAGAACGCTTAAGGAATGATTGTTGACTTTCGAATGTTTCTTTTGTATTATTTCTAAAAGTAATTACGATATGTAGTATTATATTTCACACGGGAATACATCACCTATTTTTATTACTCTATTTCTGTTATGTTTTATAAACAACCATTTATAATGGGAATAAGTAATCTAAACCCATCTCACAAAGATGTTGAACCGTTAAAAGGTGTAAATGGTATAACAGATCGTCTCATTATTATTAATTATATGGTTAATGATAAGTTAGTTCTATAATAAATTAAAAGTTTAAATATTTTATTATTATACTTAATAGTTTTAGTTAGCATTATAAAATTATATAAAGTTTAAGACTTTAAATATAATTTACTCTAAAATTTATAATATTGTATGAATCAAGTTAACTTTAGTAAATAAAAATATAACATTTTAAATTGCATAAGTGAGGTGAATTATGTTAAAGAAATAGTACATTATATTTAGTATCGATTGATAGAATTAATATTACATATAATTTGTTAAATTAACTAATTTAATACATATAGTTAAACCGACTCTATTATACTAATTATTACTTTAATAGTTCTTATTTATACAATTGAATATTGGTTATACAAAATTAAATAAGCTCTTGTTTCTTCACACCCCCAACCGTTGTTCTTTGTGTGTTATGGATTCCGAGACTATTGACCATATTTTCTTTCATTGTGCTTTCTCTTGATCGGTTTGGTCCACTACTCCACCATTTTCACCTTACTAATCCATAACTCACTGATCTCCATTCCATCCTTCGAAGGGTTAACATAACTCACTGATCTCCATTCCATCCTTCTTGTTATTCTTATTGCTAAAAATGTAGGTTCAGGGACATCTCAGGGTTAATGAGGTGGAGGGTTATATTTCCCTCCCATCAGTAATAGGCAGGTTACTATGAGGAGTTCCATTTCCTACGGCGGTCCTGCTAGAAGGACTTTCTTATATTTTTCTAGATGTGTTCTGCTGGTTGTGGTTTCTGGTTGTGGCCTTTGGTGGTTTTTTTTTTCTGCAGGTCTTTGTGTAGTGTTTTCATGTTTACTGGTGAATTTCTGTAACAAGGTAGTGGATTTAGTTTTCTTCGATTTCTCGATAGGCAGGTTTTGAGGGCGTGGTGTTTTTTTCCATGCTTTTCCTTTGTATTTATTTTTGTGAGCCCTTTTGGTAGGCTAGAGATTTTTTTCGGAAATCACTAGCTGTGTATATAACCTTTTCTTATTTGTTTCATAGTTATACATTATACAAAATTGTGTCATCAATTTGATATAATATTTAATTATATAAATATATTTGGTTTACTGATAATTTATAACAAAATATTTGTTATTAAAAATATACGAGCTCATATGAACTATAAAGATTTTCTAAAATTGCTAGGGTTAATAATTATAGTTGATTTAGAACAATCTTATAAGTAAAACGTCATTAAGTTTAATTTTGTGGAACACCAATTCATTATGCAAAAAATGTTGAATTCCCTTATATATTGTATTGATCTAATGACATATAAGAGATGGTGAATTAGGTGACTTCAACTAATAAATCACTTATGAACAATTAATGAAACATATAGTAGGTAATCGATATATTCTTTATAAGCTTAAAAAAATCAAAATAAGCTATTTTTATCACAAATATTGCTTGAAGCTTGATACGAGACATCTTTAAACTAAAAACAATGGTCAAGACAATAATAAGTTATTCCTAGTTTTTCCGAGCCAAAAAGTTTTTAGTCTAAGGTAGTAACAATTATACAAACACAAGGTAAATAAAAAAGTTCATAACAATTACTCAAGAGCAATATATAGTAAATGAGTAAAGAGGAAAAAACATAAATTCGTATAATTTATAGGGCTAAAAGAGCAATTTGAACCCTAATGTTTATGCTAGAATATAATATGAACCATAATGTTTTGAAGTGTTCAAAATGAACATTAATAATTACAAAATATTTAGAATAAATCCTAGTGGATGGAAAACTTGATGAGGTTAACTCCCCATCATTTTTTATGTGACACATTTTTAAAAATTTTATTCCACTTGCCACGTGGTAATGGGGATCGCAAATTTATGTTTTAATTTTTATCTTAAAAGTGGGTCCCATTTGCTACGTGGCAGGGAAAACCACTGTCTAAAATGTATAATAATCGGCCCTATTGCTATGTAACAAGTGGGACCCACTTGTTGGTTAATTTTGGAAAGCCTATTAATTAATTAATTGCTTATTAAGTTAAGTAAGTATGAAATGTATAATTTGAAAGCTAACTAGAAGAGTATTTTCTATTGGAAGTTACTTTGAAATAATGTGAATTACAGAGCTAGAAGGTCCAATAACTTTAACACTTATGCAGAACAACATTACTCAAATTGATTAGCTCTAAAATGGGAATGAAGAGATGAATCTTAATGAACCTGCAATATAAATAGAAAGGGTAAAGATTAATGAAGTGGTGAGGGAGGACAACAGCTTATAGCAATGAGGATAGTAGCTTACAAAAGTCTCAAATCCTTAGTAAGCCAGATATTTGTGAGGAAGAGAATGACATAGAATAGGAAGGGGAGGATTTTGCAAGCCAAGATCATTTGCTCATATTGGAGTAGAGATTCACTAATGATGACTCATCCTTTAGGAGAAAATCTAGGAGGAAAAAAGGTAAAGCCAATGCTAAATGTTGGTAACCTCTAGTTTGTTTCAACACTTATATCTATGTTGTTTTGGAATGTTAGAAGGATGAATGATCCTCTAAAATATCAAGCTATTAGACAATCCCTTTAAAAAAAAAACTTATGAATATGGGTTTACTTGAAACCAAAATAAAGGCTCCTAAGCTCCAAGATACTATAAAGTTTTGGGGACATAATTGGAGCATAAGTTCTAATCATATTAGCCACTACAATTGAAGAATTATTTTTGCTTACAACACTAATTTTGTAAAGATCTCCAATATTTCAAGCACTGATAAGATGGTTTATCTTATATGTCAATGGAATGGATTTACTAGTTCCTTTGATATATCAATCATTTGTGCCTTTAATTCTATATTCTAGAGGGATAAGTTGTGGGAGGATCTGTATTCAATTCAGAGGTTAGTCAGAAGGCCAAGGTTACTTATAGGGACCTAAACTTTGTTTTTAATGCTAATGAAGCACAAGGCGCTAAAGTCAAATTCAAAGGAATTGGAAGAGAGTTGGGGCATGTGAAAACTGAAAGTGCTAGATTTAAGGTTCATAGGTAATTACTTCACTTAGACAAACTAGTAACAATGAGAGTTTTCACTAGGAAAAAGCTTGATATAGTGCTAATGAATCAACAATGGCTAAAGCGTTTTCCTGAATATTTTGCTTGGTTTGGTGCATCAATTTGTTCAAACCACTCTATAATAGAGGTTCTAAAATTATACTTTAATAACTCTTTGAAGCACCTTTAAGGTTTTTTAAATTTCTAATTAAAAAAGTACGGTTTATGGATTCGGTTAAGTCAGTATGAGAGATTGAGGTGCATGGATGAAAGTCTTTCAACTTAAGAAAAAACTGAAATTAGTAAGGTGGGGGATCTAAAAGAGTTTCACAAAAGGAATTGGGTTGAAACAATGTTAAGACTTTATACAACTAAAGAGAATATTAGCTTTTGAATGTTTCAAAATGCTTTTTAGAAATGTTTTAAATGTTTTTTGGATTTGTCTCCATGATTTTTACCCCATCTACTGATCCTTCACTAACGTTTGATTTAGTTATGTATATTGGGTTTTTCAACCTGTTCTTTTAAGAGATGGAGATTTTCGCTAACCAGATAGATACTTTTGCTAACTTGATAACATTTTTTCTCTGGTAACTATATTTAAGCAAATTCCAAGTCTTTGACTTTGAGTGCATGAATTTATGGACTATTTATGTTAACCTTAGGGAGAAGACAACATCATTAATTACATTATAGTTGTGCCAAATTTTGCTTTCAAGGTAGTGGCCTTACCACAACACAAGTATTCGATAAGTTTTATTGTCTATTGTATGTTAATTTTCCTGACAATTTGAAAGCAAAATGTCACAGTAGAAATCTACAGTGGCATATGATTGAACAATTTCTTAGCCTCTCTAAACTTAATTGGATGGATCCATTTACAAACATTAGTCCCAAAAATTGCTTACTTTCTTTGAATAGTTAGAAGTACACTATATGTTATTCACCGATCTTCTAAATGTTAAAGTCATGACCTCTGAAACTCCTACTAGTCCTACTGAGGAAGAAACTAGAATGAGGCATGAAGAAGATAATAAAATAGTCAAAGGACATCTACTAAACCATATAACCAAATCTCTGTTTGATTTCTTTGAGAATAAAAAATATGTCAAGGTTATTTGGGACAACTTAGAGAAGATGTATGGGGAAAATGATGCTGGAAAAAATATGTGATGAGAAAATGGTTGCAAGTTTAGATGGTGGATGACAAACTAGTGATGAAGCAAGTTCATAAATATGAGAACTTGGTGGCTGATGTGCTAAGTGAGGGTGTGAAGATGTGTGAGACATTACAAGAAAATGTGCTATTAGAGAGGTTTCCACCATCCTATAATGATTACAAAAATCAATTGAAGCACAAGAAGAAAGATATGGATCTCTAGCAGCTCATCAATTATATGAGAACTGAGAAGGCTAATCTCTTTAAATATAAGCTCAATTTTATTTCTTCTATTTCTAATAAAGCTAACTTAGTTAAATCTTCCGCTGGGGCTTTTAAGGATATGTTCAAAGGCAAGGGCAAGAAGAATCAAAATAATGGGCAGCAAAAAAACCAAAACCAATTCAGGAAGGCTAATGGAGGAATTCAGAAGAAGAAGGTAACCTTCTATATATGTGGTAAACTAGGCCATAAGACATATCTGTTCCTTCATCATAAAGGCTAGCAAAACTAAGTTCAAAAGTCTGCTACTCAATCTACTCCCTAAGTCAATCTTTCTAAAAAGGATGAAATTATAGCTGCTGTAGTTATGGAGGCTAACCTAGTGGACAACAAAACTATTTGGGTGCTAGATACTAGTGTTTCAAAGAATCTTTGCACCAATAAGGAGTTGTTCCACTAGTTTAAGGATGCTACAGATGGAGAATGCATATTCATAGGAAACTCCATAACTGTTGAAGTGCTTGGTATTGCTGAAGTGCTTGGTCAAGGAAAGATCTTTTTTAAACTTACTTATGGGAAAAAAATTTATTTAAATGATGTCTTGTATATCCCTTCTTTTTATAAGAACTTAGTTTCTAGTAGCTTACGTAATAGGGCTAGATAAAGATTATTTTTGAGGTTGATAAATTCATAATTACTAGGAATAGGACTTTATGGGAAATTGGTACTTAGTTGATGGACTCTTTCTACTGAACATTATTTCTCATACTTTCAATGCTTGCTCTTCTCCTATATATGCTTATATAATTGAATCTATTAATTTATGGCATGGTAGGCCGTGACATGTTAATGTTGCTTCTATTAAAAGACTTAGAAACATGTATTTGATAAATGTTTTGGATGATGACTTTTCTAAATGCTCTATGTATAAGATACAAGTTTGTTGAAAACCTATTTAAACCTATAACAACTAAATGCGCTAACTTGCTTGAAAGGATATATATAGATATGGTTGATTTTAAGAATTTTATTAGTAGAGGGGGGGGGGGGGGTTTAAAACTTCTTTTGCTTGTAAAATTCAAAGTTAACGAGCCATTTAAAGGGAGATTTTTGGATAAATAGGCCCTTCCTTCACTTGTTTTACAAAATATATTGTATTCTTGTCCCACATTGATTAGTATAAACTTTTTTTTAGTCTTTATATTAAGGAGTGTTTGCTAAGGCTTGAGTAGCTTCTTCCTTAGTACTTTAGTAAGAGATTAAAGCTTGGACAACTTCACACAATGCGGTGCAAATAATCGATTCAAGTTGGGCTATTTCCTATCCTTTTTCTACCAAATTTCTTTATTTTTCCACTGGAGAGTTATTCTTTGACTATGTCTTTCAACATTTCTATCTCTTTCAATTTTTGAATGTTGCAAAATTGATGCAAAAGAACTTAAATTCTACAAAAGAAGTAAAAGAGCAATATTAATCAATCATAAGCTTTAATTTGGTGGGAAGATGATTGGGAATTGAGCTAAAATCAAAGATAAGGGATGAAATTTAGATTGTGTTAGGATTTCTTATTAGATAGGAAGTGTTTGTATTATGCTATTCTATTTTAGAAATGATATTTTAGTTATTGGGGGGTTTGTGTGTGTGTAATTGGCCCTTCAATAATAATAAGCAATCTAGAATTTTTTTACAACCTTAAGTTTTCAATTAGAAGGTGTGATGCTTTCGACTATTAGTGATTCTTAGACCCTAAGAGTGATTCCTAGTTCCCTACTATCCATTATTTGTGTTCCTTGCTAAATTTTGGCAAACGTGACCTACATCCTAGCCATCCCAAACCTATATTCCAGCCATATTAGACCTTGAAATCCTAGGCCTAAATTTCTAGCAATTAATCCTTAAAATTTCAACTATACAATATTTGAAATTTCAGCATTCTTAGCCAAAATCCAATTTTGAAAATTGATATTCTAGAAACCCAATATCAACCATAATTTCTAATTGTGTCCTTTTAGCTACTAGTTAAAAATTCTTCTATTTGTTGTACATTAATTTGGTATCAGAGCTTTGATTCACAATGGAGACACATAGGGAAGGGCATATATAAAAAGATTCAGCGACCAAGAGTGACATGAGATACTTATAGGAGTTAAAGAAAGATTGGACCTTACTGAACCTCAATCATAAGGTGTTATAAGAACTAGTCCAAAAAATAATACCAGACAATAAACTACACTTGATGGTGACGGTGGAGAAAGTGAAATCTAATACAAAGAGGTTGACACTAATCAACAACGAATGTGGTTAGGAAATCAATGCCTACTGAGAGATCTAAGATAAAGAAATCAACTAGTAGCATATGGAGAGCGTATGTGAGTCTTTAAAGGCCACGATAGAGTTAAAACGCATAATGAAATTGATGACATTATAAAGAAAATTCTTGTTAAACCCCTAATTTTACAAGAAAGATGGATCCATACCTATTTTTAAGTTGGACAGCTACAATAGAAGATTTCTTTAACTGGTATCATATGTCAAAAGATAAAAAAGTTCAATTTGAAAAGATGAAGCTAGTTGGACACGCTAAAATTTGGTGGAGATTAGTAGAGGATAGACTTCGAAAAATATGCCAATCACTAATTGTTGATTGGGAAGAGATGATTATGAAGTCATAAAAAAATACTTATTATTTCATTATCAGGAAGATCTCCAATACAACTCTTAGATAGGGGATTATGATAGTAACTGAGTACATGGAAATATTTGGTGAACTTTCTTTTCGATATGAAGGGATGAACTGAGAGCGACAACTTATATCTCACTACAGAAATGGCTTAAAGATAGAAATTCACTTAATGCAAAGGATTTACAGCCTCAAAGATGCACATCTTTTGGCTTTAAGAGGAAAGCAATACTTAGTACAAGAAGTAACAAAGTTTCATAGTCAATCCAGGGAGTATTAAGGTTTGTTTATGATGGGAAAAGAAGAAGAGGAAGTAGAATGAATGTAGTATCGGAGAACGTGGTGAAGCGGTTGAATTTAATCACAGAGAAACATCAAAATCCCTACAAAGTTGCTTGGGTAGATGATAATACTATACCAGTTGCTCGAACATGCCTAGTGTATTTCAAATTAGGAAAATATGAGCACTCTATTTGGTGTGATGTCATTCCTATGAAAGTATCGCAAATTTTACTTTAGGAGACCATGGCTTTATGATCGAGATATGCAACACTGCAGAAAAGCTAACACCTATCATTTTATATTTTATGAAAAGAAGATAATTTTGAAGCCTATGAAGGTAGACAAGGTTGAAAGAATAGGACAACAAGCTAAAATAACAAAACATGAAGCTAAAAGATTAAACAATAACTACTTGTTGGTTTAAAAACTTAATGATGTCATTTGTGTTGTTGATAAAGATTGTGTTGTAGTGGCTGATGAAGGAGAAGTAGACTTGAATGAAGATGTAAAATTAGTATAATGTAGGAATAGAGAAAAAGCTATGAGTGCACTTGCAAAGTCAAAACTTAGCAATGATGGTAAGTTAGTATATCTGACTACAAGAAGCAACAATATGTATGTTCTTAATGTCTATGTTGTAGAAAAGGCATGTGATTTTGTTATGAAACCATTTCCAAATATATTGGCCAACACTTATGATGTTATCCACATTGCTAAACTATTCTTTAAAGAGATTATACATCTATATAGATTACCATCATCTTTAATCGTGATATGAAGTTTATTATTTTTGTAGAACTCTATTGAAAACATTTAACACTAAGCTTCAATTTTCAAGTTCTTTCCATCCCCAAACCAGTGGACAAATAAAGGTGATGAATAGAAGCTTGGGAGACTTGTTAAGATGTTTGATTGGAGATAATATGAAAAATTGGGACATAATTCTTCCTATGACAGAATTTGCATATAACAGTTTTATAAATAGGTCTATTGGTAAGAGCCCTTTTGAGGTAGTTTCAGGAGTTCAACCAAGGAAGCCTATTGATCTGGTTCCTTTACCATAAACAACAAGAGCTAGTGTTAAAGTTAAAGGTTTTGCATAACACACGAGGGAAATCTTTGATGAGATATGACGAAAGATAACAACCAACAATTTGTCTTATAAAGAACATACTGATTCCCATCGTCGATTGATAGAATTTAATGAAGGGTATATGGTGATGGTTAGGATTCATCAAGGGGATTTTCATAAAGGAAAATATAAGAAACTTCATTCACGAAATGTAGACCTCATAAGATCATCAAGAAGATAAATGTTAATGCTTATGTTTTGGAATTACCAAGTGACATGGGAATAAGTCCTATCTTTAATGTTGTAGACTTAACTATTTATCATGGACAAGATGAGAAATTTTCCTGTTGCAGTTGTAAGACTTCCAACTACTCCTTATCTTAAAAAGGAAATAGAGGGTGTTCTTAATGAACTAATTATAGCCACAAGACATGAAAGATATCAACAATTTCTTGTCAAGTGGAAAGAAAGACCAATTTCTGTCAACACATAGATTTTATAGTTTGAATTTTAGAAGTTGAATCTAGATTTATATGATTATTATTTATCACATTCTACGTCAAGGACGACTTCAGACAAGCACAAGAGAATTGATGCAAAAGAACTTGAATTCTATAAAAGAAATAAACGAGGAAGGATTAATCAATCACAAGCTTTAATTTGGTGGGATGATGATTCGAATTGAACTAAAATTAAAGATAAGGGATGAAATTTATACTGTATTAGGATTCCTTATTAGATAGGAAGTAGTAGTATTTTAGATATGATATCCTAGTTGTTTAGGACATATAGAATTTTTAATTAGAATAGGATTTTAAATTTGTTAGAAGCCCTTTCCCATTAAAATTAGGGTTTTAAAACTCTCTATAGGGTTTTAAAACTCTCTATATATGTGTGTACTTAGCCCTTCAATAATAATAAGCGATCTAGATTTTTTTTTTTACAAACTTGAGTTTTCAATTAAAAGGAGTGATGCTTTCTTCTAAGGGTGATTCTTAAACCTCAGAAGTGATTCATAATTTCTTACTATCCATTCTTTGTGTGTTTACTGAATTCCAACAAACCTAGCCTACATTCTAACCATCTCAAAACTATATTCAGTCATATTAAACCCTAAAATCCTAAGCCTAAATTTCCAGCAATCAAACCTTAAATTTTCAGTTATATAAAATCTGAAATTTTAGCATTCTTAGTCAAAATCTAACCTTAAAACTTGATATTCTAAAAGCCTAATATTAGCCATATTTTCTAATTTTGTACTTTTAGCTACTAGTTAAATTAAAAATTCAACTATTTGTCCTATATCAAAAACGCTCTCCAGAAATGTTATGAACATTTTTCATATTTGACTCCGCAATTTTTGCTTCACCTACGAATTGTTCTCCAATGTTTGATTTGATTTTGATTATTCAACACGTTCCTTTCAGAGATAAAGATTTTCGCTAATCAGATAGAAACTTTTGCTAACTTGATAACACTTTCTTTGGATGATTGTATTCCTGTAGATTTGAAGTCTTCGACCGCTCGTGCAAGAGTTTGTGAACTAGTTGTGTTAACCTTAGGGAATAAAGGACATTGTTGATTACACTATAGTTTAGCAAAATTTTGCTTTCAAAGTAGTGAATATACCCCGACACAACTATTCAATAAGTTTTAGTTTCAAGTGTATCTTTAGATTTCTCACAAACAGATCCCAACTTCAACATAAACTGATCACTTTGTTCCATCAATATTAAATGAAAGAGATAATGGAGAATTGACTCATTCTATATGATGGCAGTGTGAACACTCCTGTCTGGATAGACAATAATAAGGATTTTGATTATATCAAAGTGAGAATTAATTTAGAGGGAAGGCAACTATTCTTTGTGGCGAACTAAATGGCGATTGTGCAGAGTAGAAAAATTCTTGTTTGGAAAATAGATCAACTTTTGACATGATACTTAAGCATTCAACTGTCCCCAGTGTCATCACTTTACTTGGAAAGCATTCAACCCAAATATATTTCAAAGCTCAAAATATATGAATTGTAAAATGCTAGAACCTACGAATTGCTGAAACTGTGAGAAGCACGGAAACAAAATTATAATTGATAAAAAGAATGGTGCTGCAGTAATCAGAAATATTTGAGGAAGCTGGAACGCAAATGCCAATGCAGCAGTGTGTGTCAGTGTTCAAGAGTGTTGGCTGGGATGCGTGCTGTCCTCAGGGCTTTTCATAATCGACTTTTTGTTGGGCTATTAAATTCATCTACCTTTTGATATGGGCTATTAAATTCATCTATGCATTACAAGTGTTCTGTTAAGTGGATAGCTTGAATTACATTTAACTATACAACTTTTGTCTTGATGTATTGGTCCATCTTATTTTTGCCTTTAGACTAGACCGCTCATCTTCGTCTCAAAATCTTTAGCGAGCCGAGCCTCCATTATCTATTTGAGATCATTCCTTAACTTCTTGAAATTAACGATTTCTTATATTAAATCTTCGAGCGAGGAAAGTAATTGCAAACAGCAATTTTTTGTTTTAAAACCAAATTGTGTTAGATTTTCTTTTTTCTTTTTGCCAACAAGCATGTTTATCGCAGTAAAGATAACGAGTACGTCAGGATTAAGTCGTCTTAGTAAAGTTGGACGCTGACATACGTGAGCTGAAGTAGTCGTGCCTATGAGTCCAGATTCTCTGTCCAATTTTATGATATCTTATTGTGTCCAGTGAATCTCAGCTATTTATTTATGCGGGTTCCATGTTTATTTATGTGAAACCCATGTAGGACCTGCATAAATAAATGGCTGAGATTCACTGGACACAATAAGACACCATAAAATTGAACCCATGCCGATGGCCATCGTAGTACAACAAAGTGTCTCGTGGGGTTATAGAATTGTTTGCTGCCTCTTTCACTATTGAAGCAATGCATAAACTTACCATAGCCTCAATTTTCCTCAAATCCTCCCCTACAACCCTCATCACCCGTTCATTTCAATCATCACCAGGAGTTTATACTAAGCTTATTGAGACGTACGCTCGTGATCAGTCGTTATTCCAAGGAAAAGTGCTACATGCCCATCTCATCCTTAATGGGTGGGCTCGTCTGACTCATTTTACCTACAAGCTTATGGCTCTGTATGTTCAAACCAAACAATTATCTGATGCTCGTAAGCTGTTCGACAGAATTCCTGAATCTAATTCCCGCCGTTGGATTGTACTTATTGGGGTTTATTCTCGATGTGGGCTTTATAAGGAAGCTTTGAATGGCTTTTTCAAAATGATAGAATTGGGTTTTCGACCCAACGAGTTTGTGATTCCCAGTGTCCTCAAGGCTTGTGGCCATGTAGTTGATATAAGAACTGGGAAGGCATTGCATGCTGTGGTTCTGAAGCATTCGGTTGAAACGGATACCTTTGTTATTAGTGCATTGATTGATATGTACTGTAAATGCCGAGAAATTGAAAAGGCAAGGTGGATTTTTGATGGTATGGAAGAGAAAGACTTGGTGGCTATGAACGCATTGGTTTCGGGATATGCTCGAACTGGGTTTGCTGGAAAAGGATTAGTTCTAGTAGAAAAGGTTCAAATGTTGGGTCTGAAGCCTGACATAGTGACTTGGAATATCTTGATTGCAGGATTTGCAAAAAATGCTGATGAAGTGATGGCTACAAAGCTGTTTGAACTGATGAGTGTTAACGATGTGAAGGCTGATGTAGTTTCTTGGACTTCGATTATATCAGGGATGGTTCAGAACTTTCGTCATGAAACTGCTTTCAACACATTTAAACGGATGTTAAGGAATGGATTGATTCCTACTTCTGCAACCTTAAGTAGTCTCTTACCTGCATGTGCAACCATGTCTAATGTAAGACTTGGAAAGCAAATACATGGATACGCAGTGATGAATAGAGCTGAAGAAGACTTGTATGTTAGGAGTGCTCTGGTTGACATGTATGCAAAATGTGGGTTTATATCTGAAGCGAGGATGCTGTTCTGTAAAATGGCTGAGAGGAACACAGTAACCTGGAATTCTATGATTTTTGCGTGTGCAAATCATGGGTACTGTAATGAAGCAATTGAGCTTTTTAATCAGATGGAGAAGGCGGAAAAAAGCAAGCTTGATCACTTAACTTTCACAGCTGTCCTTACTGCCTGTGGGCATGCGGGACTGGTTGAACTTGGGGAAAGTTTGTTTCTTATGATGCGAGAGTACAAGATTGCTCCAAGATTGGAGCATTATGCATGCGTGGTGGACCTTCTTGGGAAAGCAGGGAAACTTTCTGAGGCGTACAATATGATCAAGATGATGCCAGTTGAGCCTGATCTTTTCGTCTGGGGAGCATTGCTAGGGGCATGTAGGAGTCACGGGGATATAGGACTTGCAGAGATAGCTGCTAGACAGTTGGCTGAGCTTGAGCCTAAGAATGCAGGAAACAAGATGCTTATGTCACAATTATATGCTGGCGCTGGTAGTTGGGAAAATGTTGCAAGGTTTAAGAACATGTTTAAAACAAAAAAGTTGAAAAGTTTCGCTGGGTGCAGTTGGGTAGAAGCCTGCTAACAGGATTCTGGAGAGAAGTCATGACAAAATTAGTCATTGTTTTGCAGTCGTTTCATTGCTTCTATAGATTCAAGGACCTTCGGTTATGCTGTCAAATTATTGCTTCAGGGATTTGTAGCCACAACGATGCTTGAAGAAGATATGGTGCTGTTGCCTAAAATTCCAGCATCCGTGATCTACCGAGTTTCCGCTCTCAGGTGCACTTATGATTAGCCTATTTTCCATTTGGTAACACAGAAAGAAAGAAAACGCATCACTTTCTTCATTTCAAGCTTTCTCTTCTTCGTTATTCTCCTTGGAATTCTGTAAGATTCCCTTTTACTTGGAGTATTCACTTTTGATCAATATCTTTCACATTTGGATATCATACTCCCCGTATTAGGCGCATATAAAAAGATATAAACTTTAAAATCTTTAAATTTTTTAATTTTTAAAATTATCTAAAAAACTATTTATATTTTTCTTAAATTTAATTAAAAATAACGATAAAATACAATATAAACATTATATAAATTACTCAAATAGTTTTCAGAAAATAAGTAATTCATTTAACTTGAAAAGAGTATCATACAAAGTTTTAACAAAAACATGCCAAAAAAACTAGATTGTTAAGAGTTCAAAATACATAATGCCTTAAAGTGGCCCATTCTCTCATAATTTGCTAACCCATGGATAAATCACATGGGGAATTCCCAGAAAATACTCCTCACTCGCTGAGTCTTATCAGGCAAGTATTCTACTCTAATTGTGGATTTACATGTTGCTTGTATCAGTTTATTTAATCATCTTCCTCTTCAGTCTTCATTTCTACTAGCTTCTTCTTCATGTCTCTTTGCGTGCTATGTTCCAGAGCAGTTGCTTTGATAGCTAGGATATTGCATGTTCTTGTTTTATTTTCATGTCCTCTCCTTTACAGTCTTCCTTTCTGCTTACTCCTTCATTCTTTCTCTTTTACAGGTTATGTTCCAGAGCAGATGCTTCGATATCCATTGCTTGTGTTCACTTTGATTCACTACGATGGAGTTAAATCCCTTGCTTTCTCTACGCTTGGTCTAAGATCAAACCCGACAGATTCCAGTAAGTAATCACCCCTTCACTTTAATGTTTGTGATTAGCATTAATAACTCCAAAATTTATTAGATTGATGCTTGAGCTACATTCGTGGTCTTCTGGTGTTTCTGTCTGAACTTTCAAAGAGTTTAGCTCCCAAGCCCTAATGATTTCCTTACTGCAACCGTAAAGCCCACAATAGGAAAATCCCAGTAGCCCAGCGTTAACAACTAACTTAGCCCATAAATCTATTAAATAGAGGGGTATAAATAGAAATTAGCAGCTAAAAAATTACACACCAACGAAAATCAACTTATCTTCCTCATTTTCCTTATTTCCAGCTGGTAAGTGTGTATAGGCACCATTTTTCTCCTACATGCAAAACTTCTCTCACATGTTCCTTCATTTTGTTTATTTTGCAATTAATTGTGGAAGTTAACAACCTCAAAATCTCTTAAGAAGGCATAGACTTCACATAGGTAAATTTTCAGCAATAACTATCTACCTTTTATTGTGACTTGTGAGTTTTAGTCATTCTATACCAATTTATAGTTGGATTATATGTTGTGATTGTTTGAGATAATAAACTGAAGTCATGAAAAAGATAAAAATGGAAAAAAGGTGGCTGAAAAATGAGAAAATAAGAGGAGGTGGGAGAAGAGGAGAGAGTGAAGAAGATAACAATTTTTGAAAAATTTAAGTTATATTAAGGAGCAAAATAGGAAATACAAAAAGTTAAGGGTGAAATTGAAATTTACTTCCAAGAAGGATATCTTTATAATCAAAATAAATGAGGTAAAATAGGACTTTTAATAGTTAAAAGTATTTTAGTAATTATGGTGGTTACGATAATAAGAATTTTTTTAATAATTAAGGATAAAGTAGAAAAGAGAATAATATTGAACGATTAAGTGAAATTGAGTTGAAAATTTTCTTAAACTACTATAATAGAATTTTGTAATTTCTAGGTCCTTATAGATGAATAATTTAACATATTTTTACCTCATATTTGATATGTTTTTGCTCAATATTTTATACTTTTGTTGTATATTGGTACTTAATATGCTTCAAGTATATTTACACAACATAATTGCCTTCATAGACTAAAAGGAGGAAATTTTGGACAAGATCATGATAGAAATTGAAGATTTGAAGTACACAAAGGATGCACAGCCGTTCACATAGCTGTGCACTTCCCCAAACTCGTGCATCTCCATTATTCTAGTAATTTTTGGTTATGCAGGTTTGATGCACGACGTGCATCAGATCGTGTATCTCCTTAAAACCCTAGATTTTAATATAAAGGATGTGTGGAGTTTGTTCTCCAGTGGCGATTTTGGTTCAAAGAAGCGAAAAATAGGAAAATTTTATCAAAAGATCCATCGAAATACAAGATTAAGTCTCTAAATTGCGAGAATGTTCGATAGAAGACAATTAGGAAAATTTAGAATTATGAACCAATTGTCTTCAATTTGTCTTCCTTTCAGTTTATGTTTGATTTTGTGTTCAATAATATGTAACTAAACATCCAGTTAGTATTTAGGTTAGATAAACCTTATATTAATACTTTGATATGATTTGATTCTTTTGTTAATGCAATTGGCTTGATTGATTGTTGTAATCCAATTACTTATTTTATTTATGTTCTAGTAATCTGGAATATTGGACCATAATCTTATTTTTTTTGTTTGATCATTGTAGCCCTTTTGGACACCTTGATAATGTTTTGGAGGTTTCCCCGTTGAAATACTCAATCTATCCCATTTGTTAGTAGTGTGCCCTAGGCTAATGGACATTTGTGATTCATGTATTAACATTATGATTTGTTAATAATATATTATG
>JANZLC010000200.1:14113746-14127761 GCA_026413385.1 Erythroxylum gracilipes
AACATGTTTTTAGTTAACACTTTTGGGCCTGTAATAACTGTAAATTTCTGTTTCTGACAGTCTGATTTGATTGTACTGTCTTGGGTGGCATCCACATATCCTCCCATGGGGTATTTGGGTGTTACACCAAGCATCATCCAAACACATCATAAACCATTTGAACTTCATTACTTTCCACATACTAAGTTTTTTTTTTCCAAATAATAACATAACTTTAATTTAACAATTCTAATGCCTCAAATACACTTAATGACCATCCTTAATCATATTCAATGGTCATTACATCTTGATTATACTTTTATACCAAAAATTCCCTTAACGCTTAACTTAACATATTTCACATTAAACTTTTCCAAGTCAATTCCATTTGATTTCTAACACTTAAAACAAATCCAAATTCACTTCCATGACATTCTAATACACACATTGAAGCCATAAAATTCATTAACGAATTTTTACATAATTAGACACCCTTGGTTGCAACCAAAAACAATTACAAATAAATTCTTTGTAATTTCTTTACTTCATTAGCATCAAAATCATGCTATGAACATCATAAAACAACAAAATAGTATTTTTGGATCAAATCACACTAAAAAGACCTAGCCATGGCCAATTCTTCCTATCTTGGTTTCCTTATTTACTTTCTTGATTTCAACCCTTAAATGCTTCTAAGCTTATTATCTACTCCATGACAAGTCAAAAATCACCATTGATCTTAAACACATCCATCCCACTCAAAAACCCATAAAATATAGAAATTTAAGCTAGGAAAAATTACCACTTTTTCTTCCTATCTTTTGGGTATTTGATGAATACTTAGGCTTGATCAAGATTTCTTCAAATCATGATCCAAATCCATCAAAAATGACATATTCCTTCTTCCCCTCTCTTCTTGGCCAAACCCAACTTTACTTCTTTATTTTTCTCTTTTTGTTTTTGGTCTCTAACGATGCTCTCTCCAAATGAAGCAACTTTGTCTTACTTTTTGCTTTTTATATTCCCCATTAATGTACATATGTCATCTCCTCATTGGTCATCTCTAATGACTCATTAATCCACTAACACCATGTAAAAAGACCAAATTGCCCTTTAATGAATTTAATTCACCAACTTACCAAATTAAGTTTCGAAAATATCCCATAACCATTTTATTATCAAATTGACCATCAAATACTTAATACTTATTGATTGGAAGCTTTAAAAAAGTTTCGAATTGGTTTAAAATCATCAATACTCATTATTTTCCAAAAAGGACATTTTAGTCCTAAACTTTCGAAACTCTCGAAATCCATTCAATCGGACTTATTTTTAATTCATTTTAGTGTCATTAAATTCTAATACTTATTTCAAATATTTTTCAATATTTTGAGGTTAGGTCCCCCAAAAATCACTATTTACTCATATTCATTATCCATATGAAAATACTATTCATAGAAATAAAAATGTATATTCAATGAAAGGGAAGGTTTAGGGTTTTACAATCACCTCTCCATATATAAATTTCATCCTTGAAATTTAACTAAGCGTACATGTTTAAAACAGGTTGGGATATAATGTATATATGTATGTTGCTGAAGCTCCCATGGAACTTCCTTTACTACGTGATTCCTCCACGGTACCTTAACCACATGAATGATCTTATTACGCAGAAGTTGTTCTTTGCGATCAAGGATCTGTACTGGTTCCTCATCGAAAGTCAAATCTTTCTTTAGGTCTACTAATTGTGTTGTGATTACATGCGAAGAGTCCGTTAAGTACTTGCGAAGCATAGATACATAAAAGGCATTCTGAATCCTCGCAAGCTTATCTGGTAGCTTCAATCGATACGTTACTGACTTAATTCTTTTTGTGATCTCATAGGTCTCATGTAACATGGACTTAGCTTACCACGTTTCCCAAATCTACACCTTTCTACTCTATCTCCAATTTTAAATTCAAGATCCTTATAGTGATTATCCCCATAGCTTTTCTGCCTATCCTGGGCTATGTTTAATCTGTCCTTAATAACATAAATTTGTGTTTGATGCAAAAACGGTGAAGTTCAATCTTTGGGCTGCCCATACCTATTGGGCTTAAGTCGAGTGCCTCAGGCCTAATCATGATAAAGAGGACCACCAAATTTGGCTTAAACACCAATCCAAAATCTTCATAAACCAATCTTTCCTAGGGATTTTTGTCCCCTCTATAAGGAAAGTGGCATGGTTGAACTTGTTTAGCAATAAGATAAGGTACCAAAATCTCTTTAGTCTTTGGGATAGCAATTGAGAAGAACTTAAATAACAAAGACAAGATTAAATTATTCTCTCTCTATTTTCATTTCCTTGGGGGCTTCTCTTTAACTGTTACCTCAATACCCCTAAAACTTTCCTTTTTTGAAATCAATCTTCCCATGTCTAGTGTGTTTCTCCTTTAGTGCAAGCACACAACTTCCTAGTTTCTGAGGTTCCTACCTTAATGGAAGGCCTCTCTAGGGCCTTGCATTCCATGAATGAGAAGGGTGCTTCTTCTACCTCACCTCGCACACCTCTAGAGGACTTCTCTATACTCATTAGAGACAATTTAATTACAAAATATAGAGAAGAACTTAGCTCAATGAGAGCTAAGGAAAATGGCAAAATTGATAACCATATAATGCTAAACTACCTTCAAGTGCATGGAAGAACAAACTCAACATTCAATATAATAAAAGATTGCCTAAGCATTACCAGAATGTTATAAAGGATGGAGTGCTCTCTCTCCACCCATAGAGCTTCTTAAGGCAGGTGTTAATGCCTAGTCCTCTACCTTGATAGGCTTCTTTTGGAATAAAAAACCTACTTTGCCTGTTGTGTATGCCTGGGCTACAACAAGATGGGGCAGAAAAGGGCTAGAAAAAACCATGTTGATGGAATATGGAACCTTCCTCTTTAAATTTACCTCAAAACATTGTTTGAATGACATAATTGAACAAGGGCCATGACACATAGGTGGTTAACTTATGTTTATTTAGAAATGGGAGCCTATAACAAAGTTGGATAGAGATAAAATTGATACTTTTCCTATTTAGGTGAACTTCCATAATTTTCCTTTGGAATTTTGGACTATCAAGGGTTTAAATCTTTCTAATATGTGCTTAATTGTTGATACATGTAATCCATGACACTCAATGATTAATGCTTTAAAATGTTTAAGACATTCACTTTAGTTCATATTTGATTTTAGGTACAATTTGGAAGCATAATAGCTAAAGTTAGTTGAAAGCACACTCTTTGAGCCATCTTCTTAAGATTCAAACTTAATTGTTTTCATGGAACAAAAATGAGAAGGATTAGAGCAAGAGGAGGCAAGAAAATGCCAATAGGCATCACATGTCATGGTCGTGACTCAAGTTGTCACGCCCATGACTCAACATACATGGGCATGAATCAACATGAATGAGCGTGACCACCATGCTCATGCCTATGACACAAAGACTATGACTATGAGCTTTAATGGGGCCATTCACGGTTGTGAGCCATCAAGTCACGCCTGTGACTTTTATAACCTAGCACCTTAAAAACCTAATTTTGTTAGTATAAATGCAATGTTGTGACAACAAAAGCAAGCAGATATCATTTTAGGGTTTCAAGAAAGACAGAAAGCTTGCTATTTTGAAGACCCATGGAGGCATAGATGGCTAAACTTTCTAACACCGGTTTAAAGGTGAAATCAACACTGAGAGTCACAGTTAAACACATCTTTTCGTTGTTTAATGTTGAATCTTTCTCTTTTTGGACTGTTACTGTTGATCTTCCTTTACTAAGTTAGGTATTGTGTAAAGATGATCTTAATGAGTTCATTGGATTGTTTTATTACAAACCCATTCTTAGGATCTTCAATATAATTCGTAATTGTTATATTTGAGATTCGTTTGTAGCTACTAATAACTTTGAATCATTAGGAACAACATAACTTAGTTTAGATAACCCTGCAGTTACTTCCTATGTTGATCTATTTTCTATTTCATAATGTAGCTGCCCAATTAAATCTAAAAAGCTTGTTCTAGGTTACTTGATAGTTAGTTTTAATTAAAGATCTTGTTTTAATTAAACACGATTTAAGAGAAAACTGAGATTAATAGAACTTATTGTTAATCTATGATCAATAGTTCTAAGAGAGGTGTGAAAGCGTTATAACAATGAAATATGTTTAATTATGTGTAAGCCAAGATTGATCCAAGAACAGGATTTTACACATATTCATCACTTTGATCACTTTTGACTGTTTTCTATAATTTGCTCTCGTTAGTTTAAGTTTATTTTGTTTTCTAAATCGCATCAACCCAAAATCCCCTTTTATTTCCTTAACATCAATTTTTTTCATTGCACAAATTAAATGAACCCTCTATGTGCATATGATCTCATCTTACCACAGTTACAAATTTTTAGTGTGCCGAGTTAGGTAAGTTTTGCAGTGCACTTGACACGTGTTGTCACTTTCTTACAAGCCCCTTAAGAAAACCAATTTGTATGCATTCACAAACTGCCAATATGGAAATAATATGTTTTGTAAAAATCTCTGTTGACATCAAGAGGAACTCGATTTTACCTGAAAACTTATTAGTTATGAAACTAGGAGAGGATGGTGAACTAGAAAAGAAAGATCTTACTATCACATTTCCTTGAAAACTAAACAATTCCAACAAGAAATGGAAAGCAATAAGGAGAGTATTCAAATTAGATTGGCATGATGAACTAATAGGGATGGAACACACTGCCAAAACTTAAGAGGTTGGCATAGATAAATTGGTAGAGTCAGAGTTAAAAAAAGGAAAAGCAACTGAAAATGAAGTGTTAGTGGAACCACAAAATTTAGAAACTTAGAAACACACATATAGAGGATGAAGCACACATAATGAAACTTGGTGAGCTTAATGAAATAAAAGGCCAAGCTTCTATCTTTAAAAGAAGATATGCTAGAAGAAAGGGTAAGATCAAAACCAAAGTGGATCATCTCCCATATGACAATCCTGATCTGGAACATTAGAGGGCTTAATGACCTTTTTAAAAGGTCAATGGTAAAGGGGGTTGTACTAAAAAAGAAGGCTTATATAGTTGGACTTCTAGAAACCAAAATAAAATCACCTTAGTTACATAATGGCCTCAAGCTTTTAGGTACAGAATGGAAAACCTTATCAAATCACCAATCACATTACAATGGGAGAATAATCTACCTTTATAACTCAGATATAATTAAGGTTTAAGTAGCAAGATAAAGTGACCAATACATCCACTTGAAATTCCAAATGGGAGGTATAATCCCTAAATTTGATTTGACAATAATATACCCTTTTAATTTTTCTTTTCACAGGGATAAAATATAGATGAATCTTTAAAATATACAAGCTGAAATATTTGATCCATGGTTAATAGTTGGAGATTTCAATTGCACATTATCTTCTTAGGTGGTTAAAGGAGGAAGAAAATACAATAAGGGATCAGGTAGAGAGTTAACTAACTTGTTTCAAAATGTGAATCTTGTGGATCTCAACTTTACAAAAAGACTTTTTACTTGGTGATCGCGGTTTTTCAATATAAGTAAGTTTTAATATTTAACCTCGATATTCCACAAACGTACGGGTCATTGGCAAAGTACCTAAGGTGTTTGATCCCAGGAGGAGGGTTAATCTAATCCTAGAATCTAAGGTCGGAAACTATTAAATAGAAATTTAACAGACAATGAATTTAAACATAAGAACTAAATAAATCAAACAACCAAATCAAATAACAAAACAATAATTGACAATTAACACTTAACGAAAACAATCAATGAACAATGACTAACAATTTCATATTAAAATGAATAACAAATAATAGAAATTGATTGATTTGTTGAACGGTGATAGCACACCCTAAAATTTAACCTAATGAGTTAACCAAAAGAGAGAAAGGAAAAATTTTCTATCTTTAATGCTAGCCTAACCAATTACGATATATCGAATTAATAGTTCTAGATGGTCCTAGGGTACTCTCTCGAGTTATAATTGAACCTTAAAGCATAAACCCTAATTAGATTATAGGAAGTTGTAATCTCTTAATTAACAACCTATCTAAAACCTAATCAGTTCTTAAGTTCTCTAAGAAACAATTAGAAACCTATACGTGAGCTCTCTATGCAAGATTTACCAACCTGATTTAATTCTAAATCTATTAAATTACCTAGCTCTCGTTAACCCAATTTAATTGTTTTTTCTTGATTCACCCTATCAGTTTATTATCGAGGTATGAAGTGTAGAATTAAACCACAGATAAAATTCAATAAACATATAAAACAATCAGATTTTATTAAATCAAAAATAATATTCTAAAGGTGAGTATAGAACATCAATCAATAATCCAATTCTATCATCAAATTATATATCCCAATTCTACAATCAAATAAAACTAAAATATAGAGGAAATAGAACTCGAATGGACGATGGGAGGCTGCGACTTTGGAAAGCTTCTTATTATAGAAAGCACGTCGAGTCTATGTCATCTTCCTCTTCTCTCTTCCTTCTTCTCTTTCTCAATCTTTCAAAGTTCTCTCCTTTAGGGTTTCGTTGTGGTGGCTGATCAAAAGCTCTCCTCATCTTTTTTTCTCATTCTTTTTATATTTGATGTGTTTGTGACTTTTCTGTGTGTCTGTGCATCTGTCAAACGTAGGCCACAATCGTCAGCCACATGTAAGCTCTCTATCACGATCGTGGTAGGAAGGCCACAATTGTGGGCCAAGTCTGATGCTTCTGTCACGATCATGGCCATGGGCTGTCTTCTCTCGCTTCTATCACAATCATGGCCTATTGTTTTAGTCTAGGTCTTTCTTAAACTTCTCTGTTATTCGCTATTAACCCTGAAACACTAACAAACACATCAAGGTACCTCAAAAATATAATAATTAAGCTCAAATGCTTGTACTAACCCATAAAAACAGTTGAACACAAATAATTTACAAACTAACACAATTCTACCAAAAACACATACTAAACAATCAAATAAACGGATAAACACATATTAAACTATACCGTAAAACATGATGTATTTCACACTTATCACTTGGTCTAATAAACAGCAAGGAAGCATTTTTTTATAAAGAAGCTAGACAAAGCCCTAGTCAACCTAACTTGGCTAAGTCTATTCCCTCACTCTTTTTTTCATTATATTGAAAATGTGTTTTCTGATCACTTCTGCATTCATATATAGAACATTGTAGATTAAAAGAAGTTTGGAGCTAAAATTAGGTTCTTTAATGGACTTACACAAATAGATGGTTTCACTAAATTAATTTACAATTATTGGAATCTGACAGTGCAGGGTTATAGATCCTATTAGCTCATACAAAAGCTTAAGTATGTGATGGCAGATCTCAAGACCTTTGTCACGTATAATGCTAAAAGCCTTATTGATACTAAGAATAGGCTGAAAGATGCTCAAGAAGCCTACGACAATTCTCCTTATAACACTATGTTGAGGTCAGCTGAAATCCAAAGGCTAAAGGACTATAAAAAATGCTTAAAACTGCATAATTCTATCTTAAGGTAGAAAGCAAGAATCAGTTGGCTAAGGGAAGGAAATTCTAGTTCAGAATTCTTTTATTCCTCTCTACTCTCCAGAAGGAATAAAAATAAAATTTTAGAATTGCAAGGTAGTATGGGAAACATTCTATCAGATATGACAGGCTTACAAGAGCTGGCTAGAAACTTCTTCATTAACTTAATGAGTTTGATGAAACAACTTAGTCCAGCTTCAATGTGAAAAGATTCTTTGATTGCTCTCTAATTCAGAATATGAAGGACTATATGGTGATCCCTTTAATAGCTCAGGAAGTCAAAGATTTCCTATTCAGCTTACACCCTTCAAAATCACCTAGACCTGATGGTTTCTTAGCTTGGTTTTCCTTAAAACACTAGGAGAGGCAATAAAAGTTGCTTAATGAAAATAGATTTCTACAAAGCATTTGAAATTTTTTGTTAAAGCTTTATCCAAGCTTACCTTGAAGTACTTAATCTTCCAAAAACAATCATTAAGTGGACTATGGTATGCATACAATCCTCTTCTCTCAGTATGCTTGTCAATAGTATTCCTACACAACCTTTCAAAAATGCTAAGGGAATTAGACAAGGGGACCTCTTTCCTCTTATCTTTTCACCCTATTAATGGAAAGTTTGTCTAGACTACTACATAAAATTTCAACCTGTAATGGAAGATTTCAATTTCATATAAATTTAGGGAAATCATACTAACTCACTTGGTTTATGATGATGATCTCATACTTTTGAGTGGTGTAGACATTCAATCCACTAATATTTTGCTAAATATTTTAAAGCTTTTCTCATAATGGTCATGATTAAAAGTCAGATATTGAAAAGAGCAACCTGTCCATCTCAATAAATACAAGGAATCAAGCTAAGATATACAGCAATGCACGTATAACTTTGCTTTCCCCTTCCTTCAAATACCTTGAAGTACCAATCACCTCAGCTAAGCCTAAATTTTTAGATTGCATTATACTCATTCCACTTATACAAAGTTTTTTAAGTAAGAGAATATAGAAACTATATACGGATAAGAAAGGCCTTTGGATCAAATGGATATGAATTTCACCTAAAAAACCAAAACTTTTGATAGATAACAAACTTGATGTGTTCTTAATTGTTTATCCATTTACTCCACAACACTTAATGATTAAATCTATGAAATGATTAAGATACTCATTTTGGTTTATATTTGGTTTTAGGTACAATTTGGAAGCATAAGAGCTAAAATTAGTTAAAAGCACATTCTTTGAGGTATGAATCAGTTTTAGAACACAAAGGGAAGCAGAACACATTCTTTTTTGAGATAGGAAAAATTGAAGTTGAAGAACACATTTAGGTAACTCTCCGTTGTGTAAGTATGAACTCATTGCCAGAATATGGAATACAATATGTAATAGTTGTATTTTCCATTCATTTGTGGTAAACTAATGGTGATAAATTGTTAGGAATAGCATAACATAGGTTAAATGACTTGATCTTGTGTGGTTGTTGTCTAGATTAATTTGTTTTCTTAGTTTGTAATGCGGCTATGTTATTAAATCTAGAGAGCTTATTCTAGGTTTTTCGATAGCTAGGTATAGTCAAAAAGCTTATTTTGATTAAACAAAATCTAAGGGAAAGCTAGGGTTAGCAGAGCTTATTGTTAACCTACAATTAATAATTTCTAAGAGATGTGTGAAATCAACAAAACAATGAAGTATGTTTATTTGTATGTACATTAAGATTGAATTGAGAATCAAATTCTAAACGTATTCATCAATTTTATCATTTTGTCACTATTTTATTAAATTGCTTTCAGTAGTTCAAATTTTACTTTATTTTGTCTTTTGATTCCAACCAAACCCCTCATATCCTAATCACTGATTCGTTTCATTTCAAAAGCTGCACGAACACTCTCTGCAGATACAAGCCATACTCACCACGCTATAAATTTAGTTGTACTAAGATAGGTTTTATTTTCTGGTGCATTTGCCACGTATCAAGAATTTTGGTACCGTTTTCGACAAGTGTGGCACTTTATTTTTTATTATTATTTTAATTGGTGTTTTGTATATATTTATTTATAATCAATTGTTTTTGTTATTTCTTGATCATTTCATATTTTTTTAGTGTTTTTGTATGGTAGTTACAAGATCTCTTCATCAATACCATATAAAATTTGACCCTGAGATCAAAAGGACACTATGAAGGTTATGTAGTGAAACCAAAACAACTTCAAGAATACAGCAAGGAATTGAACTTGAGGAAGCCATGGTCAATCCAAGAACTTTAAGAGAGTTGGATGCTCCAGATTTGACTCAAAGGCCTTTATGTGTCACTTTTCCAAATTTTGCTGAAAATTTTGCTTTTGAGCTTAAATCTAGCCTAATCCATCCTTTACCAAACTTTCATAGTTTTACAGGAGAGGATGCTAATAAGCATATTAAGGAGTTTGATGTGGTCCGTCTTAGTATGAAACCTTAAATAGTGACAGAAGAGTAGATTATGTTGAGAGCCTTTTCATTTTTTTGAGAGCTTGTAGTAAAAGATTGGCTTTTTGATCTACTTGCTGGAAGCATTAGCACGTGGATCGAAATGAAGAGGTTTTTTTTAGAGAAATTCTTTCCAACATCGAAGACAACATAAGAAATGAGAAATGCATGATAAAGCAATACAATGGAGAGTCCCGTTACAAGTATCAGGAACGCTTCAAAAAGTTGTGTGCTAGTTGTCCTCACTATAACATTTCTGAGCAAGTCTTCATCCAATACTTCTATGAGGGATTGCTACCTATGGAAAGGAGTTTTGTTGATGCAGCAAGTGGTGGGACACTATGTGAGAAGACTCTCATGGAGGCTAGGATTCTAATTGAGCATATGGCCGCAAACACCCAACAATTTGGCACTCGTAACAATGTTCGTTGCATAAATGAGTTAAATAATTCATCCATTGAACATCGTTTAAATGAGATAAAATCTTTTGTTAGAAAACTTGCAGTCAAATAGGCGTAGGTAAAGGTGTGTCAAATATATGCAAATATAAGTCATCCGACTGATGGTGCCCAACATTACAAGAGGGAAGTGTGGAATACGTAAATGGTACGGGAGGAAATTTTCTTAACCAATACAACCATTATTCTCAGAAGTATAACCCAGGTTGGAAAGACCATCCCAACTTAAGTTATGGGGAAAATGGGTAACAAAATTACTTCCCGAATAAGTTGCAAGAAGCGTAGCCATACTAATTAAGGCCAAAAGCCTCTTCTACCTTTGGTACATTGTTGGAAGATATAGTTAAATCTCTTACAACTAATACCTTACAATTCTAATAAGATGTGCAGTAGTTTTAGTAGGCGATTAGATCAAATTTTCAAGAGACGAGATCTAGCATTCAAAACCTAGAGAATCAAATAAGTCATATGGCAGTGGCTATCAACCGTATTGAAGCCCAAAGAGGAGAAAATTTTTCATCATAACTTGAGACAAATATGAAGAATGTTCGTGCAATCACCTTGAGGATTGGTAGAAAGCTTGAGGATCCTGAAAGGATTATACAAAGGATGGCTAGTGAAAATGAAATCAAGAAGGAGCTTGAAGAAGAGAGGGATATGTCTTCTAGCTCAAAGGTAAATGTTGAATCCCTAATTATTGTAAAAACTAGTCCTCCACCTTGTTAGGTTAACAAATTCAAATAAGGAGGATAAGGATAAGGATATTTGGGAGACCTTTCGAAAGGATGAGGTGAATATCCCACTATTAGATGGGATCAAGTAAGTGCTGAGGTATGCAACATTTCTTAAGGAATTGTGTACGAACAAGCAAAAGCTAAGAGGTAATGAAATGATTAGGACGAGTGAAACTATTTCTGCAATCTTTAAAAAAGAGTACCTCCTAAGTGTAAGGACCCTAGCATGTTTACTATTCCTTGCAAAATTGGTAATACTAAGATTAAACAGGCCATATTAGATTTAGGAGAATCAATTAATGTTATGCCTACTTCCATGTATGCTTCTTTAAATTTAGGGCCACTAAAAGTAACTAATGTTATCATACAATTGGCTAATCATAATAACACATACCTAGATGGGGTGATTGAGGATGTGCTTATGTAGGTAAATGAATTAATATTTCATGCTAATTTTTATGTGATTTATATGAATGATGAAACTTCCTATAACCGAATGCCTATCTTACTAGGGAGATTGTTTCTTAACACGAACCAAACTAAGATAGACGCTTATGAAAGTACCCTCATGATGGAATTTGATGGGAAAGTTACTCATTTCAATATTCTTGATGTTAATAAGCACTCACATAATGATCATTCTGTTTTTGCAATTAATGTGATTGACCCTTAAGTATAGGAAGATTATAAGTAGAAGTATACAAATAATTAAGAAGCGATTTCAACAAAAGAGCAAACCAAAGTTTTTAATGTCTTGTCGAAAAGCTTTATCAATGGTTAAAAAGTGCTTCTTTACAGTGCTAAATATAAACTATTTCTGTATAAATGTCGCACTTATTGGGTTGATCCTTTTGTAAATTACTAATGTTTTTCCCTATGGTGTAATAGAGATTAAGAGTTTAAAAGTAAGGAAGAAATTGCATGAAACTGGTCATCGACTCAAGCCTTATTTTGAAGAAGGACAAGAGGAAAATGTCGAAGCTGTGACCCTTAAAGATCAAAAATTTCGTAATATGATAAGGAAAACATGGATTCGAGCTAATTGCATGAAACAAAGGCACTACTTGGGAGGCAACCCAAAGGAAGTTTATTCCTTTTCGTTTACATTTTCGCATTTCTTGTTTCTATTAAATGCTCCATTTCATACATTTGAAATTACATTGGGGGCAATGTAACTTTTAAGTGTGGGGTTAGGGATCTTAGTTTTCATGCACGTTTTAAAGCTTGTTTGTTGCTTATATGTGTTTCTTAGGTATTTTAAAAATCAAACGAATAAACAAATATTTTTTCCTTTTCTATTACTTTTAAGACTATATAGTCATAATTAAAGAGTAAATTAATTAGAAAATTTTATGACAACTTGAGCATGTACTTTTACTCTTGTGATTGGCCAATATACATTATATTTAGAAGAGTAGTGACTAGCGGGTAGACATAAGTTAGTGAGATTTTGAGCCTTTACAGACTTACACATCTATATCAATCTCATTGTCTTTTGTTTGTGTGTAACCTTCATGACATGTACATCCTGACTTTGCTTTGATTTTCTATTCAAGATCACATTTTTATCATAGGCATTAACATGAAAATGATATAGGCATTCTTTGTTTTATAAGCTACATTAACCAAATAGCTACTTTTTAATGTGATTTTTCCTTTTGTTAAGCCCCTTTGAGCTTTATTAGCCTTTTATTTTTTGATAACCACATTGCAAGCCTTTGACCTAATCTAATGTCTTACCTAAGGCTCAAAGTTAATAAAGCATTTGTTGATTGTTGATGATTGTGGATGCATAAGAGCATAAGTGAGGGGTGCACATATATGCAGGTTGGCTATAAATGTTGGAATGTCATTTTATCTCTTATCAATGAATTCCATTGTTGATATTGTTATTTTAATTTTTGTTGAGAAAAAAGAACAAGAAAAAAAGAATTAAAATAAAATTATCAAGGAGGAAATTCATTTGTTTCGTAAAGTTATTCATGATTAGTCTTTTCTCCTAAAGTTGTATAGAATGGTGATTGTATTGTAAATGAAGGAGATGTTGTTTTGAAGGGTCACTCCTCATGATTGCAATTTGTAGTTTATCATCAATTTTAGTGAGTGATTCCTTCTAATTCTGTATGCTTCATGTGGCTTATGATGTGAGAGCTTAAATATAAATTGTGAAACATAGTTTTTGTATTCATCATAGCTGTTGATACCCAGTTTTAAGTGAATGTTGATTTTTGCGCTTAATGATACATTAAGTGCTGGACCCCGCTCCCGAAGCCTAACCGTGGAGTTGGACCCCGGTCCCAAAGCCCAACTATCTGAACTGAAAACGAAAAGCGCTAGCGGGTGCCCACAATTTGGGTTGTCCCAATGAACCCAAAGAGGGGTACAAAGGGTATCTAAAAAACTCCAAAATGAAATTTGAAATCGAAAGTGGTCAAAAGTCAACACACTAAAGTTGACCAAGGCATGTCCGTTAAATGGACATGAAACGGCCAAAACCCTCAAATCCACCCGAGACTGTCCGTTTAACTGACACACACTAGAGACGCACCCCAAAACCATCCGAGAGTGTCCGTTAAACGGACACGGACAGGCACTGGATAGGGTGACCAATTTCACCCGAGAGTGTCCGTTAAACGGACAGTCATGTCCGTTTAACGGACACGCAATGGACAACAAGTTTAGAACCCCTTCCAAGCCTTTCCACCCTTCATCCAAACATCAAACCCACTTCTAAACATCCACAAATGTCACCATCCAAGCAAGACAACTTTAACAACATTCAAACACTACTTCAAATGCATCAAACACTAAAATC
>JANZLC010000200.1:14131115-14153586 GCA_026413385.1 Erythroxylum gracilipes
GTGGATACCGTTAGAGACGGTCTCCTTTGGTCGTTATGGTTTGACTTTGTTATATATACACAACGATCCTGGCTTTCAGGAAGGTCCCGGAACAAAAATTTTTGTTTTCCGCACCGTGTTCATGTGATGGACACACCGGGATTTTCCTACACACTATATATTGCAAGATGTACAACCGTGCACAATTTTGCAAAAAGCATTTGATTTGGTGATGCACGATTGGATGCGTGGCCATTCATCTAGTCATGCATCTCCCTAGAACTAGTTTTTCATATAAATAGACATTTGAGCAGCCAAAGGAGGTATAAATCGATTTTGGAACACAAAGGGAAGCAAAACACATTCTTTTTCTAGATCTATGGAGGGTTAATCTTCCTTCTTTTGGTTTATAGGGGAAATCAAAGTCGAAGAACACATTTGGGCATCTATCCATTATGTATGGTTGATTCTCTGTCTCTCTAGAAATTGTTTATATTATCCATACTTATTGTTTTGGGCATTCATGTATGAATGATTAATATTCTCGTTCTCAATAGATTGCTTATATATGAACCCCACTACTAGAATATGGAACAAAATACGTAATTGTTGTATTTTCAATTCATTTATCGTAAACTAATGGTGATGAATCATTGGGAATAACATAACATAAGTTAAATGAGCCGAGCTTGTGTAGTTGTTGCATAGATTACTCTGTTTTCCTAGTTTGTAATGCGACTGTCATATCAAATCTAGAGAGCTTATTCTAGGTTATTCGATTGCTAAGTTTAGTTAAAGAACTTATTTTGATAAAATAAGATCTACGGGAAAACTAGAGTTAACAGAGTTTATTATTAACCTACTATTAATAGCTTCTAAGAGAGGTGTGAAATCAACAAAACAATGAAGTATGTTTATTTGTGTGTGGGCTGAGATTGAATCGAGAATCGGATTCTAAATGTATTCATCAATTTTTACATTTTCTCACTATTTGATTTTAATTGCTTTTAGTAGTTCAAATTTTACTTTATTTTCTCTTTTGGTTCCAACCAAAACCCCCATATCCTAAACACCGATTCTTTTCATTACAAAAGCTATATGAACATTCTCTATGGATACAATCCCTACTCACCACTACTATAAATTTAATTGTATAGAGATAAGTTTTATTTTCTGGTACATTCGATATGCGTCAAAACTCCAAGGATATTTCTTGGACAATCAATGAATACTGAGCTTGAGAAGTATGATATATCCCTGGATCAAACACAAGTTGGGAAATGGAGCAAGTACGTGATTTTGGTATCACAATTGGTCATAATCTAGTCCTCTCACACAAAGGAATGAAATTCTCCACCTGAGAAATAGTCCTTTGGATGATAAAGTATCCTTACTAATTCAGAATGGAGATTGATATGGAGGTTTCTCTCTTCTTGTAGAATATTATATATGAATGGAATAAAGAAGACATCATTGTATGGATTCCTAGTTCCAAAAGGATCTTTACAAATAATTCTTATCATAAGATATTTACAAGCAATCTTGGAGAAGTTCATTACTTTGGAAGCAATCCCTAAATCTCAAAGCTTCACTAATCATTTGGCTTGTGATAAAAAAATTGATTAAAACTAAAAACAGATGGTTTGACACTTATGATTCCACTTGTGTCTTATATAGGGAAACTGAGGAAGATAGGAACCATTTATATTTTATGTGCAAATACTCTAAAGTAGTGTAGAGTTAAATTTTGCACATGCTAGCAAAAGTTAATCACACCTATGAATGGAGTGGGACTCTAGACTGATTCATCAATCTTATCAAGCATCAAAAGCATAATGGAATGATACGCGAGACAGCCTTCGCTGCTACAATTTACACTCTTTGGAAAGAAAGGAATAGTTGGTTTTATAAAGGAGTTGAAATAGACAAACACCAGCTGGCTGAAAAATCCTCAATTGGGTTAGACCTATATTGATAGCAAAAAATGTGCAAAACTCACTCACCCCTGAAATGAAAAATTAATGGAATCTGTAATTTATGTTTTGTAATTTCTTTGACTACTCTTGTACTATTATTCATGTTGTAAGTTGAAACTCATAGTGAGGATGTAAGATGAAACTATTGTAATTTTGAACTAGTTTTTACTAGAGATAATACAATTTCATTCATTTTCCAATAACAGATAGGATTAAATTTAATGTTTCTAACAAGTTATGTGAATTTTGTAATAGAGAGGAGTCAATTGAGCAACTATTTTTCAATTGTTACTTCATCACTGGGACTAGGAAACTACTCCAGAGGCCATTCAATGTGAAATGTGACATAGCTTCTTAGCAGTAAGTAATAGATTAGTAATCTAATTCTCAAGGTTGGTTAAAACTAGAGTTTACACTCAATAGACTTTTAGTTTTCTAGTTTATGGTGTATGGGCCGAAAAGAGTTTTCATAGGCATGAAACTGGAAGTTAATGCTATGATTAGGATAAGAGAGTGGATGATGCTACGCATATAAACATCAGCCACGGATTAGTCCACGTTTGGAGCCTGAACTAAAACAAAGCTGGAGCCTTAGACTACTGTCGCAGATCTTTCTTCGGTAGTCCCTTGAGCTCATAAGTCACTACTAACATTTATCATTCATTGAGGCTAAATAGAAGACGGATTTCAGGAGTCGTCCAGGATTAGAGGTGCCAGTAACTCCACATGCACCAGTTTTCAGCCAAATGTTATAAAGAGGAATTGGTTAACTGAACTGACATCAAGAAGTCATCGTCATTGGTTGGTATGGAGTTGAGCTAATCAACTTGGACAAAGCTATCTGGATTATCGCAGCTGGAAAGGAAGCTGCATTGTCCCCCCATCTGGTTGTAAGCTTTTGGTTTTGTTGTTAGTGGAAATCTTAGCTTGGAGACTCCTGAACACCTTGTAACATTGTTACCTTCTTGGTTGATCAGTATGCTATTTTAATTTCAAAGAAAATAAGAAGTTATAAGATTTAAGATATATGTAATCTGCTCCATTGAACATAAATTGGATTAGCGTTCTTCAAAAGAGAATGGAAAATAGAGAACAGTAATTTTAGATTGAATTTGTGAGGAGGGTGTTTTGTAATGCAACCGTTACGTTATTGGGCAACTGCCATTCAGAAAATAATAATTTTCAGTGCCTGAAACCACCGGCCCTTAATTGACGCTTGACAAGAGAGTTTCCGTTGCTTTTGTATGTGAATTTGTCTATTTCTTTTGTGGTCTTTTTTTTTTTTTTTTCCAGTTACAATGGAAGACAAAAACCCGAGCTGCTAAACTAACGCACTGCTCGTCGATACATAACGCCTAAGTTGTCCCGATGTATGAGCTCCCCAACAGAAAGCGGTGGCTCCTGAAGGTCTGGCTTTTGTCGTCATTTAAGAGAACTAGGCAAGAGATAGATAAACGAGACAGAACTTGGAATAATTTCGTGTTTTATGTTAAGAGAACAAGTCCCGGAAATACTATTGAATCGCCTCTCTGGGGATTCTATCAAAAGAAGGAAAGCAATCAGCAGAGCGATGGAGGAAAATTACGATAACATATTCCCAAGGCAAAGGCATTTTGTGGCCAACAGCAATATCAAAACAGGGAAGACACCGACGAGACTACAGAGACAAGCACCAGCATCTATTATCATGTTGTCGAGGCTTCGGGTTCGTGTACACCGAATCCGATCCCTCTTATATCACCTCTCATCTCAAACCCTAAAACTCAACCTCAACCATTGGCAGAGGCAGATCAAGAATTTCTGTCTCTGTTCGTAAGCAGTAATGTAGTTCCGGAGAAAGGTTTTGACCAAGATACCGCAATGTCGGAGCCACGGAAGTGGCAAGATCCCGCTGTGCCTGGTGGGTACATGGACCCATTGTCTTTGTTTTGTTTCTTCCAATCTATACGTGTGTTCTTCATTCACGCACAGCAAGCGCAATAAGAAAAGGATGAATGGGTTCGTTTTCCAAAGCAATCATTAGATTGTTTCTCATGACACCACACAACAGGCTAATCACCTCAGCTGGCCGTTTCTCATATTACTGGGAAATTTTCTCCCGGGCCCCATGTTTCTTTCTTTTATCATGTAAAAAGATTACAACCATGTCACCAATTCCAGAGACGAATTTTAAGCTGTGTGTCTCTCGTTTTACATAGCTGGAGATTTCAGGAAGGTTCTGCCTCCTGTTTAGTCAGAAATTATGTTCAACACTAGGATTTAAGAACTCAATGGTAGAGGACGTCGAAAAGAGAGAATAACTTCCCTTCCACCATGACTTGTGAAAAAACGCATGCATGTTAAACGATCTTAAGGTTCATGAAAAGGGGATATCCAGATGTTTCATGCGTTTTAAGATACTCATTGATGCATCTACAATTTTGTCATAAATCTTGTATTTTTAAAAAAGCACCACACATGCCAGGCAATATACATTAGTTGCATCCCATAATAACTTCTACAGCCCAAAAATTGAACATTAGTAACTAGACAAACAATGCGGATTTTTAATCGATAATATTTTCCAAGTTTATGGTATAATCGAAATTAGAAGTTGAATTTTAGGATTGGAAAATTTTAACTCAAGTAGCCATTCATAGTATTGAGGGCCAAAAAACACTCTTCCTTTATGTACATTAGGATATATTCAACCGCATCCCCCTAGGTTCTTAGTTCAACCATATCATTCATCCCCATTCACTTAAACATCATCGGGAAATAAAGTCAACACCCTATGATACCTCAGTTTTACTCTTTAAACAAATGCCTAGTTGATAGCAAACTGACATCTTAACAAAATCAGAAGTCAAATTCTCCTGTTGCCTGCAGATATTCAGGGAAAGAAATGAGGATTCAGTTTCATTAATAAGTATATTCCATCATAGGCTGAACAAACAATCCATCATTTGATCCAGAACAACCTTATTGAAGAGAATATCCTTATTGTTTATATGCATAATTCCATCCTTGAGAGTGCATTTCCACTTGCTCTTGGTACGAGTCACCTATCCAAGCAAGTTTTTAATGTTAGGTTGAGTCATATTTTCTTACTGTTAAATGATTGATAGTATCCAAAACAAGGAGCAAAACAGTACCTTATCAAATTGAGCCAAGATCAAATGCTGAGTGTTCAGCTCCTCCCCTTGGCTGACATCATCCAGATCATCATCATCATCATCTTCATTAAGTGGCTCATCATCATCATCATCTCCAATATCATTTTGAGGGACAACAGCTGGAGTGCTTGCCTGTAGCTCTAGTCAAGAGGATAATACCAAGCGGAAAATAGATGGGACATCATCATTCATGCAGACAGATAAAATATGTGCAGAAGTGCACGTGCAAGTACACACTCACACTATATGCAATGACATATACGAAGTAGAAGCACAATAGGAATATCCCCAATCTACATATACACAAACAAGCAAGCGCACACAAAGAGAATTTAAACCTTGGTAGATATTTCACCTAACTTACCAGGAGCTGGAGTATTTGCTATATTGTAATCTTCACTGACAACTCCTTGATAATTGTAGATCTTTAAATAAAAACAGAAAAAGTTAAATAGAAGGCAATACCACGTCAGCAAATAAAAACATAAAAATTCATATTCTACTTCCCAAAAACATGTAAAACCTAATACAATGAAGCATTTCAAATGAAAACATTTCAATATGAATTGGTCATACCCTCCCAACAACCCCCTACTCAACCCATTCCTAGACACAAAGGGTTCCCTCCTTCGAGAGCAGGTTCTGAGATGAAAAACCCTCATTTTATCAGCATACTGGGAAGAGAAATCAGCAGAAGAATTACAGCATATTGGGAAGAGAAATCAGTTGAAGAATTGTTGCCTAAATTTATCTTCTCTAGGAAGCAATCAAGCATCTAAATATATAGTGAACTAGAGAAGATAATTTTTGGTAGTGATTAAGACCAAGTGAATTCACATATCACTCCCTTGTTTAACAAACAAAAGGCAAAAAGGTCAAGAACAAATCACAGAAAATGAGTCTACAGCTCTCTTGATAAATGCCTATAGAAGTTACATTCTATCAACGTGTGTTTACAAGAGTATAATGTCAACATTTGAAATTGATCATAAAATCAACTTCTTTTTCCTTTCTAGGAGCCCCTCTATTCATTAAAAGACCAAACCCAATACCCAACCTAGTGGAGACCCCAACTTAATGATTGGGATGGGAGTTCTAACTTTAGACCCCATCAAAATTGATGCAAAAGAACTTAAAAGTCTATATGAAATATAAGATGAAAAATTAATCAATCAAAAGCTTTAATTTGGTGGGATAAAAATTGGAAATTGAATTGACATCAAAGATAAAAGCTAAAATTCATATTGTATTATGATTCCTAATTAGCTATGAAGTAGTAGTATTATGTTATACTACTTTAGATATGATATTCTAGTTGTTTAGGACTTATAAAATTTCTACTATAATAAGATTTAAAATAGAAATACTTTTCCTATTAAAATAAAGATTTTAAGAACTCCTATATATATGTACTCAGCCTTCCATCAATAAAAAGCAATTTGGATTTTTTCCACAACTTTGAGTTTTCAACTAGAAGGTGTGATGCTTTCTTTTAAGAGTGATTCTTAGACCCTAGGAGTGATTCCTAGTTTCCTACCTATCTATTCTTGGGGTCCTTCACTAAATTCCAGCAACCCTAACTCAAATTCCAGCCTTCTTAAACCTACATTCTAGCCATCTCAAACCTATATTCCAGCCATATTAAAACTAAAATCCTAAACCTAAATTTCCAGCAATCAAACCTTAAATTTTCAGCTATATAAAATCTGAAAATTCTACATTCTTAGCCTAAACCCAACCTTGAAACTTGATATTTCCGCAGCCTAATATCAGTCATACTTCCTAATTTTGTGTTTTTAGCTACTAGTTAGTAATTCTTCTATTTGTCCTACATCAAAAGTATCATAAGGTCATCATTATGTAGTACGTCTAGTGTGTCAAAGGGGCAAATTGGCAACAATTTTTCTTCTCCCTGGTTACAGATCAGGTTAAGTTGGCACAATAGGCATCTACTGACAAATACTAGACCTTGCATTGGCAGGAGGTATAATGGTTGGCTTTCCCTTATGGAGGAAGTAAAAACTAAAATCCTACTGGCATCAACAGTTACGAATATCAATTGTTAATATTTATATCTGCAAACCAATGAAAGAACAAATGCATGGTCATCTACATCATTTTTTTAAGACCACAAGTAGGTGAATACTAACATTAGGAGTTGAAAGCACATCATCATAAGGATCAGGAATGGGCCCATCAACTTGAGGAATTTTTGAAGATGACCTTGCCACATTTTTTAATCTCTCTCTATCACTAGTAATCACGCCACAACTAGTGCCAGTCCCTTGGCTTACCTGAAAATTTTTTAATAGTACATAGTTTCTCAGATTAAGGATGTCTTTTGAAAAAAAAATAACTAAACAAAAACTTAACAATTCAGTAATGATGCAGGCACCAATAACTATTTTTTACTCCAGCAATATATAACACAGAATAAGAAATTACAAATGCCTATAAACTACAAACAGTATTCACGTTAAATTTATACCATAATCCTCAACTTAAACAGAGGACCTGAATGAATAATGCTTAACAAGACGATCATTGATTCTTCGCAATAAAGATCATATCTAAAATTTTTATTGGAAATTGTCACTTGAAGCTACTTCCATACTAGCAGGAATGTTATGGTATAATCTGCTTGCATAATAGTTATTCAACTTCAGTAATCGTAAACAATTCCCCCATTCAATGCCTCAATTTCATTATATTAGTCATACGCAAACATATAACAGGTCAAATTTGGACAGCCCTCTTAATTATGTCCAAAACTAGTACTCATGTTTCAAATAAGAGAAAAGGATGCAATATTGACTTCAAAAGGTATTTGAAGCATAACAATTTGTATTGTAAATGTCACCTGCAATTTTTGTATTCGCTGGATATCATCTATGTTAACAACTGGCCTTCCAAGAATATACAACTCATAAACTGATGCCATCAATAATTGACCTTCCCAGAAAAAATAATTACAACCAACAACTTCAAAGGTGGCTGAAAGAGAAGAGAGGTAGATTGACATCCCTAAAATGAAGTAATTATCTGCATTTCCTGCTCCCAATGCCTATCAAGTTACCACAACTAGCACAATGCAACATTTGACAAGATTAATTCTTGTTACTTTACTCGACCTTTAAATAGTTATCTTCACACATTTTGGCGTGATGCCTAACGTGAAAATTCTCCGCTAATAGACACAAATAAACCAATCTCATGCATCATACTTTATGAATGCTAAAACCACAAGGTATAGGAGTGATCAAGGTTGCTTAAACTCTAACGCACCCAGAGACCCCCTGGTCAGAAGGCTATTATGAAGAAAAATCCCTCAAATGTGCATCCAACAACTGAGGAATGAAAGCAGTGACAAAATTAAGCATAAGGTATCTCACTATATTGACAAATGTGAGCAAAAACAAAAATAAGGAACAAAATTGGTAAGGGAAATGCATAAAATGGAAAGAACAGAAGGATTATGACGTGAAAAGAAAGCTTATATAATTACAAAAGCAGTGTGACATATACATACATCAAAAGACCAAGAATTGCACCTGTAGAACATCAAATGTAGAACCTGCAGCTCCATCCTGTTGGGGTATGAATCCCGCATTGCTATACTGTGCTGGAAAATCCTCACGCTTTCGCTTACCAGACGATATTGTGAAGAAGTCCTGGAAGTTTGTTCAATCTTAAATTGGTAACAATTCTTGAAGCAAAATTATATTTTTCTTTGTCAAAAGAGAAAAAGAAGCACAAGATCTTTGATAAGATGAAGTAAGGGAAACTTTAAAAAAATAAGGCACATCCATCCTTCAATTTTAGAGCTTTCACGGCCTGCCCCAAAGCATTCAGTTAGACCTCAGTCTGCAGTATAAAAATCAATATAAAAAACAAGCGATCACCTGTGTGAGAGGTTGAGAGTTTCCTCGGTCCAACTCTTCCCGCCCTTCCACATAAGCTATAGCCATACCATTATTCATAAAGAATCTGAAAGAAAAACAGACTTAGTGATAAAACATCAGACTTACCAACGTTGACATCAAGAGGAGGCCTTTGATTCATCCAGGAAGATGGAGGTTCCTGCAGGAAACAAAAAGGTAAAGAAAAGTGGACATTAGTGACTACCATATGTATGCACATATAATATGTGAAAAGCTTCACCATAATCTATTACTCCTCCAATCCCACTTCCTAACCCTTCCCCATTCATAAAAGACCATAATTTCCACACAGACAGAGCAAACTTTTAAACGAGTAGGCAGTGATACCATGTATGTACTAGGCCTTCCACCTTTTGCCTCAGTGCTTCTAACAGTATCACTTACAGGGGTTGGATACTCGCTGCTAGATCCAGTAGGAAGATTATACATGGAAGAACTGTCCACACTTCCAGGTAAAGGTGTCTGCACATTTCCAGTTAAAGGCGTCTGAATGCTACCTGGTAGTGGTGTCTGCATGGGAGTTTGCAATGGTGTCTGCAAGTTCAAACACAGATACAGATATCCACAGACAGCAGAGTTTAGTACACCATAGAACAAATTACATACAAATGGACTTCAAATACATCCGTCGGGAAGAAAATTTGCATGGCTATCCAATCCAAAAATCCGACAAGACAACAAAGAAAAATCTTAATGAAGACTGACTAAAACTCACAGGAGGGAAAAGCATCTCTGCAGTAGGAGTCTCGTATTCTTCGGTTCCCTCGTATGGCACATTAAGGTCGTGGACTGGAGTAGGACCCACAGCTGCTGCTTTGGAAGCTGAAGACCTGTCAATTGGACCCAATATAACTCTCGCTTGCATCATCTTCATCTCCCAAGTCTAACACCCAAATTCAAAATGCAGTCGAATTAACGCAACAAATCCCAAACCCTAGTATTCATATCAGATCCAAACACACAAAAACATACATACAACAATTCGCTAATCTATATGAACAAAACAAAAGCCTTAATAGCCAGGAAATAGTGAGAAATGTTACTCCTTGGAGCTCGTTGAGGACACTCTCTCCGGGCCCACCATTGAGGAACTCCTCGCGGACCTTGTTGATGACGTCCTGGATGACGTGGATGTAGACGGCGCTAGTAGTCGAAGACGTCGTCATCCTTCCAATCCCTGCCTCTGATTCGCCTAATCTAGATCCTGATCCTCCTTTGTTTCTCGAAATCCGGAAAAACTAAGACAGAATAACAACAATATAAATGAGATTGGTCATCGAGATTTCCCCGTCGCAACAAGAGCGGAAGAGAAGAGAAGAGAAAGTATGTGTCTCGAGTTGGGTTGATTTCCTGGTCGGGTTTGTGTCTGTGAAGAGGGACAGAAAAAGAGCAGGGAATGAGGGGAAGGAGAGCGGATGATAAAGACGACTACACAATGGAATATAAATAGGTTTGCATCTGATAATATGGTGAGTGTCCACGTGTCAAAATCTGAAGGGCTCTCGATTTTTGGGAATATATTTTTCTTTTTTATTTTTCTGAATTGTGTTTGATAGTGTTATAATCCGTGGAGAGAGACAAGGCCGCGCCAATCTTCTTGCCATTGTCATTGGATAGGCCCAGAAACGATTGGATTTTCAAATTGCAGCCTGATCCGTTACACTCACATATTTAACAACTGTGAGCATCTAAATCGTCGAGAGAAATTAAACGAATTCATTCAAGAACGTAGACACGTTGACCTCCTTGCAAGCTTACAGCAGCATATTTGACCAATCAGAATATTCTAACACCACCATTAAGGATGAAAAATTAACTAAATTCTAGGGCCTGTGTAAACCCACTTTTGCTGATGACTGAAGTCACGTATGGACAAATGTCCTTTCTTTAGTTCTAGTCTCCTCCTTGCTAAGATGCACTTTTACTGAAGTCACGTATGGACAAATGTCCTTTCTTTAGTTCTAGTCTCCTCCTTGCTAAGATACACTTTTGGAAACTCCTTTCTGCATGCTTCATCTTCTAACAAGTCATGTGTTGTAGGATACATAAGGATGGCAAAAGAGCCCGAGTTGACTGAGCCTTGAGTTGAACCTCGAACAATTAGGGGCTGCTCCAACCTATTATCATCCCTAAGGATATGTCAATTGCTAGGATCTTTAGCAGCTGCTACTAGAGATTTACTAGGAGTTTTACTCTGATGTATTGCATTTATATGCTTTCATGTTGCAGATAAGCTAACCTCTACTCCAATTGGTAATTGATTTGCCTGTGTAAGTGTTGTCTTGCTCTTTTGTATTGAATCAATACCTTTAAAGTTACAAGGATTATGGAAATTGAAAGTTATAAGCTTAGTATTTCCATGAGACTCTCAACATGTAGCAATCAATCCACAATCATATGCTTGTATAACAGATGAAGAATTAAATTTATGTCATTAGTTCGTTAGCCTGCCATCTGACCTCAGACTCGTGCTACCTTATGAGCTACTCCTAGTTTGCATTTCTTGTCAGATCAGCAAACCCACGATCTCTTAAGTCGCTAATAATTAGTATCACATGTTCACTCACTTTGTAAGGCTTTAATGATTATTTAAGCTGGACGTCCGTAAGCCAATCCCTTGTTTCTTCCGACTTGAATCATCATAGAAATTCTGATATGGTCCATAAGTTCCATTACTAAGTCACAGTCACAGACAAACAAGAACAATCCACCAATTTGCCAAAATCCCAACAAACTCACATAGCAAAACTCATATCTCTAACTATTGAGGTTAAGTTCAAAAGCTATTCAAACCAAGAACTTGGAGACAGACCGGACAACATTGTACACATCAAAGTCCGATATCGCGCTTCACTGTCTGCTTCACTTCTTTCACCACTTCCCTCCTCCCCTGGCTCCTTTTCCATACTAGCATGATGGGGTAGTTTATCGATCCAATAATAGGTAAACACAAGTCCGTTGTTAGCATGAGTGAACATTGTCAGTGTAAGGGCAACACATCAATCATGCTGGGATCAACCAACTTGTAAAACGACAATGAGCAATGGATCAACCCGGTTAGATTAGTTACCTCAGCAAATGCAGAGGTCCGAAAGTATTTGGGAAAGGCTCTCACCACTGCGTGAAAAATAAGAGCTCAGGTTGTGATGTAAATAGACATATCCAACACATGGAAGGAACTGTCCAAAGAATAACTTCTATTCACAGGTTCGGTTATCCTGAACCTGATGGAATACATATTATTATATCAATATACATAGCCTTCTTGAGTTAAGCAAGTTTCAGGTAATCTCAAACCTGAAACATTTGACTTCTTTAAACTTCTTTGAATAGGCACTGCCGCCTGTTCACATTTAAAGAATAGCAGGAATTTAATTCGTACAAACAGGTCCAGCTGATCAGCCCGGCCAAGCACAATATAGGCTTGAAGCTCGAGGCTATTGATTTTCCTTCGCCAAGGATCATATCCCTTGTTCATAAACATATCTTCTACTTTTCCTCAGCTGCATAGTTTTACTGTGCAGGCCACTGCCTGCGCCCAATATTTGAGCCTAGCTTTAACATCTTCGGGATGATCACCTGATTAAAAACACAAGGAACATATGAGTGACAATCAGCTGAATGGTATATTTATCAGGGTCAACAATGAATATAAGCGAATAAAGTCAGTCTATTGTTGTCACTACACTATTCTCAACGATCATAAAACATCTTGGATGATAATTTTCACATCGAGCAAAGGTACTTGGTCGGAGAATGCACATAAAAAGTTCTTAGCATAAGTGGCTGGGCTTACATCCCAGATCATATGAATTAACTCACTACATAGTGCACAGAATAGCTGAGAATACACAAAACAACAAGAACAACAGAAAAAAGCATTTGGCAATGACCAAAATTCTAGGATCATAACTAAAATCATAGGTTAAGGTCATCCGACATTGGTAGGATCAAATTTCTGGATCTAAATCTATATGTTCAGCAAACAACCTTAACCCCTATTATTTTGAGGTCGTATCAAATATTCAGAGTTTGCCTGGATTCAAACAAAATCATTAACCATAAGACGATATTTGGCATAAAATTATGTCAACAACCAGAACAACAAAAAATTAACACCAATAATCAAAAGCCAAATAACAAGAAAACAGACCAACTATAAAACAGTGGGCTGATGGCTCACCAGGACTTGAGATCTTCCAGTTGGCAACAGGACTCGAAGCCGTCTCACGCACAGCAAGAGAGGTTCTCTCAGGGGACTTATTGTGCTCATCGAGGAACTTCTGGCTCATGGAGTAACAAAGCTCAAGAGCTGGAAGAGTATTACATAGCTCAGGAATTTCATCGAAACTGAACCCAAACCCAAGGTCCAAACACCCTTTGAGCTCATCGAGATCATCATCAGTCAAGCTCTTGGTTCTCTTCAAATCATTGTCACTGCTGTTGCTGCTATCACTTGCCACCTCCACATACCCTTCAAGCAAGACCTGGTTTTTCTTCTTCTTCTTCACCATGGCCTGTGAAAGACTCTTGCTTTTTTTGATAATGGGCTTGCTTGGGTTCATTTTTGTCCATATATCGTCAGCTTCAGGGTACAAAGATTCCCCATTTGCATATGTTTGAGAAGATGGAGCTTCAGTTTCAACTCCTTGTTGGACTAGGGTTGCTGAAGACACCCATGCTTCATGTTCACAATAACTACTTGCCATGTCTCTTTTTTTCTCTCTGCAGTTTGTTGTCTCTATCTAACTAAACGTGCTCGTCTGACGACTCTGGGAGATTGAGAGGTGGAGATACCCAGCTTATAAAGCTGCACCATATGAACAGATCAGACCGACTTTCCTTTCATCTTATTATTTTAATTCGGTGGAAAATCATGATGATGGATGTGCACTCACATGCATACATATCATATCATGTATGGTAATGGGATGAATTGGCAGATGGGACAGCTATAATTAGTTCGATCAAGACAAAAGAAGCCGAAAGAGGACCACTAATGGGGGTTACTAATTGCGGGGCCCACCATGTGTCTAAATGATTTCCTTTCTGATTTGATTTTGATTTTTTTTATTGGTCTACTCTTAGTTGTATAATAAATAGTTTATTTAAAAATATATAAATAATTTATTTTCAATAAGCCATTTAATAGTGAATTAGTTTTTAATTAAGTCGGTTTAAATAATATTTACAATGTCAATTTATCTTTAATTTTAATTTTAAGTTATCATCTTTCCCAAAATTAGAATTATCATAAAAATACTTAAAATTTAAATTTTGATTACATACTCAAAAAGCATTTGTAATTTAATAAGTGAAATATGAAAATATTTAATCTTTTAATTTTTTTAGAAATATTTTTGTTATTTAAAAATCATATGATATTGGTTTGGGCCGGGACTCTCACCAGTCAGGTATTATCCTTGAGGGTGAGCCCTTTAGTAAACCCTATCCCTCTATGAGACATGCGGGTGTCAAACTCAAGACCTCAAGGTTTTGTTGGAGTTAACTCCACGCCTTTCACCACTAAGCTAAATTAGCTCAAGTGGTAAGAGACGTGGCACAAGATGCCACCAAAATCCCGAGGTCTGTAGTTCAAGTAACAACTCAACTTCCCCTGGGCATGGTACGCCCTCCCAGAGGATCAAAAGGGACAATACCTAATTGAGGTGGATCCGATCCACACCAGATATTAATATATTTTGAACAAATAAAATCTTAGAAATATGCTTATTCTTTTTAATTAAATATCTTATTATTTCTCCCTATCATAGTTATATAATGGTTACCAGTGAATAGTGATCACAAGGACTACGTATGACATGTTTGATCGCTTTCTAAGACGGAAAAAACCAAATTCCACGTTCATACTTGTGGCATGTCTACGTACTATAATACAATACTGTGATATGTTCGGTCTTCGTGACTTTGGTTTGGTTACGTATAAATATCCCCATGCACACCGACCAACCGCGGATACTTTTTCAAGATGCGATTAATCAATTCACACTACTGGGAAGTGTGGAAACAATAAATTTAGCTCCGATTGATCGTCTGGAATTCGAACATGGATAAAACATGTATACGCAAAGTTTGAAGATGAGAACAGTCCCAACTGATCTTTAATGTCTACAAGACAAATTCGCAGGTAAATTGAGAGAATTCTGTCGTTTCCCTTTTAGCCTTGTGGAACGTTATTACGGTGCCGACGAATCAAGTTTGTAACTTTGTGAGAGTGAAAGATTTAGGTTTATGTTTGGTATCACTTCATATAAGTAGTAAACAAATAAACATTTCTTAGATATATGAATTTCAAGTTTGCAGATTACATTGAGCTTTCTCCCTTAATCTTCTGCATCTCTTCTTTTTTTAGGTTCTAGAGGGAAAGCCTTGAAACAACTAATAAGAGTTGCTCTTTTCGGATCATAAAGTCATATGTTCGAATCACGGAAATAATCTTTTTGTAAAAATTACAAAAGGAATGTTGCGTATATTGATGACCTTCCTCTTACCCTCACAAAACGAGAAGTCTTATACACAAAGTACGTTAACTTTAATCTCCTGAGTAAGTGAAGATCGATGTACAACAAGAGTAAAATTTTATTAAGAAAGTATATCCAAAAAGTAAAGAATAATAGAAACAAATGACAATAACTAAAAAAATTTAATAAGGTCAAGTTAATTTAGTGTGTTTACATCCTCAAAAGTAAGAATGTTTGTTTTCTTTTAATTGAATGTCTCTATAAAAATTACAGATTTTTTTACTCTTATAAAATTACATTTACAACAAATATGTTGATATCTAAACTTTAGCTAGTTTACACTAAATATATTAGTATGTGAATTCCAGTGGATACATTTTTGTGTAGCTTAACCCTTACTAAGCCTAAAATAACTCAAGCATGACTATAATAAGTTTTAGAATCCTTATAGAATTTATAATCCACTAAAAGACATGTTTAGGCAGTCCGTCACGAACATGTCTTGGGATACAGTTAAGTAGTATGATGTATAACTCACTGTATCTATCCACGTATGACACAGGCTCGACATGTCTGTGTCCTTAAGAAAATCTTCTATTACACTAACATGCTCATATCTTTATCTCTGCATTTTAGAATAGTATGACTTAACATACGACCGTGTGCAAACCCATGTTAGATATCCAAGAACCATCTTTTTTTTTTTTTCTTAAAACCTGTCAAGATTGTATATTAGTCCAAAAAAAAACACATTTTGAGATAATAACCACATCTAATTAGGAAGGGTTAATGGGTAAGAAATAAAAAGTGAGTAGTTGGTTATTGATTATTATTATAGGGGCAATAATCTGATATCTCACTTTTGAGGAATCCTCCGTACCCTTCATTTAGGGTACTTGGTTAATGGGTTTGGAAATGAGTTAATGAGTATGGAATGAAAAGTGAGTGGTTGGTTGTTGATTATTATTTTATAGGGGTAATAGTTTGATATCTCACTTTTGGAAAATCCCTCATACCTTCCATTTAGTAGAAGAATGAAACTCATTCCTTAGTAGTGACTCTTTTTTTAAATAATTTTAATACTAATTAATTAAATACAATCAATTAATTAATTACGATATAATGTAATTAATTAATTACAATTAATTAAAATAAATTTAATTAATTAATTGTATTATAACCAACCGCCTCTTAATAGAGGAATGAAACTCATTCCTTAGTAGTGACATTTTTTAAAATTATTTTAATATTAATTAATTAATTACAATATTATTAATTAAAATATTATTAATTAATTACATTATAATTAATTAAAATATAACTAATTAAAATATAATGTATTAATTAATTAAAATATTTTAATTAATTAATTAAAAATAATTAAATAAAAATAAAAATAATTATTTATTACGTTATACTTAATTAAAAAATAAATAATTAATTAGTTACAATATAATTACTTAAAATATAATTCATTCATTAATTAATATATTGTAATTAATTAATTATAATATAATTAATTAAAATATAATATAATATAGTTAATTAAAATATAATTAATAAATAAATTAAAATATAATAAATTTTTATTTCTTAATATTTTTTATAAACCAACCAGTATCAATAGTAATGGTAATCATTCCTTCTTCTTAACCAACCATCATAATTATAATGATAATATTCATTATCATTCTCGCTATATTCATTCTTATTCCTATTCCTATTATTATTTTCTCGTTCGAATCTAACTCCCTGAGATCATTAGGCTTGTAAAATGATTGAAAAAATATACATACTTTCTTAGATGGTCTTCATTCTATTGTAAATAACTATAAAACATTTGCATGGGCATTAATTACCATGCATAAGCAGCTTTAGGATCAAATGTAATCAACATTTTCCCCATGTGATGACCAACAACTTTTATTGAAATGTATGTACGATTTTAGAGGATTTCATTTTTTTAGACTCAAGATAGGTTTTTTTGTGTGTAGATGTGATTATTCTTTACAAAGAAAAACTGTAACATCCCACCCCCGACGGAAAGAGTAAAATAATAAATTGGCTAGAAGTGAGAGTGATTGGGATAAATTGGAAATTTTCCTGCATACTGGTATTGGTGAATAGTAAAATCGGAAGAACGATATAGAGTGATTCAAAGAAGAAGCATGTGTACCCGACAAAAGTGATTGAGCAAAGGAATTAAACAATCGAAGCGAAATATCCTAGTAGGAATATGCGAAGAGTGAAATTGAGTTACTACGGGTATAGAACGAAGTGATTATAGATTCAAGTGATTATAAGTTTGAATGTTCCACAGGAAAAGTGCTTAAGTGTTTTGGACTTCAAAGGATTATGACCTTGATATATAGTTTTGACCAAATGACTACAGGGTTAATGGTGATCACAAGAAGGAATTGTACAAAAGTGCCTAACAAGAGTCACCAAAAATTGAAGCGAGATACTAGTGAATATGTTTTGTCAGGTTCAGGTCACGCGGGAGTGGGATATTACAAAAACACTAATTTAAATTTGAGTAAGTTTTACGCAATAATTAGGATTTAGAGTTTAGACCAAACTTCCGGTTTATTAGTAAAGAATTATACGAACATTTAGAGTGTATAACGCAAGTAACTCAAATAGTACTTCATAAATGTAAAATTTAATTTAATGGTAAGAAAGTTATATTACTTTATGATTTATCAAAATTGATGCAGTGGAAATTTTAAATATAGTAGAATGCATTAAAGAGTACCAAAAGAATCCTGAAAGCATGGTATTTTGGATGCCGTGATTCTCTCTAAAAGCACGTCATGTTTCAATTGACACGCGTATAATCTTGTCATCCCTACCTACTACCTAGCTTTGTGTATATTTAATATACTATGGTCTTTGAATTTATTCTTATTTGAGTCATAGAATTGGATATTGATCTTAATTATGTAATTTAAGATAATTAATAATTTTTTAAAAAGTAATTATAAATTTGTTTTAATAAAAATTATTATCGTAAGACATGGGTTGAAGATATTAACTTTACATATTTTAATAAAGAAACAATCTCTCTATTTATTAAAAATAAGACTATGTTCTATTAGATCATTCTAAACTCCTCGGGATTCAAGTTAACCTTTTAGTTAAGAAAGACTAAGAGTCTGTTTGGATGAGTTTTTGAGAGGTCAATAAGTAATTTTTTCTGCCACAAAAACCTTTTCTAAGAAAAATAGGTATTTGATCGTAAAATTAAAAAATACTTCTTTAATAGATATAATTTTTTTTGACAGCTAAAATATAACTTTTAAAAAATATCAAATTTGGAGCTTTTAAAAAAAGTACTTTTTCAGGTAGATCTTTTAGATCAATTAATGAGCCTATTTTTTAGTTCTTTTTGTCTTTATATTTTACACATAATTCTCACAATACCTACAAATTCATCTTCTCGTTTATTATGTATTTAACTATTTACTCAACTTAGATATTTATTTTAGGATTTATATAATATTATTTGACTTTTTTATATGTTTTAATATTTATTTTCGATAATAGGTTACTTATGTTATAATCTATATAAAATATTTGGTTATATATATTTTCATTTATATTTTATATGGCTTAAAATTATATAATAATTAATATATTGTGATTTGCATATTGTTTAATATACTTTAAATAATATTTATATGCATAAATAATTTTATTAGAAAATAAAATATATTTAAAATTAAAAGTGCTTTTTATTTTTATGTTGCCAAACAGTCTACTGTATGAAGTTCTTTCAAAAAAGCTCTTTTTTAAATGACAGTCAAACAGTCAACTGGCTTTTTAGAAAAGTTCTTATCAGAACAGCTCTACAGAAAAAAACTCTACTGACAAAAGCTCTACTAGTATAAGCCTAACCAAATAGAGGCGAAGAAATGCAGAGCTAAACGCTAAAGCAAAATATCATCTGATTTGTGCATTATCTCTAGAAGAATATGAGAAAATATCTTACTATTCTACAACAAAGGAAATGTGGGACAAACTACAAGTCATCTTTGAAGGAACAAATAAGGTAAAGAAGCATAGAATAAGTCTTTTAGTGCATCAATACGAAACTACTGGCATGAAATAGGGAGAGACTATAGATGAATTATTTGGACGCTTTAGCATCATCATCACGACCTTAAAGAACTTGAGAAAGATATATCCCAATGACGAGCTCATAACGAAGATTCTGAGGTCACTAGCAAAGAAATGGATACCTAAGGGGACAACTCTAGAAACAGCAAAGGATCTAGACAATATTTCACTCGACTGGCTACGAGAAAATTTGATGATCCATGAAACTGAGCTTAGATGAGATGAAGGATCCTCCTACAGAAAAGGAATGACACTAAAAGCAACTGACGAATCAAGCGGTGATAAAGTGACACTGAGTTACAAATAGATGGAGATGACAAGTTCAACTTTATGGTCAGAAAATATGTCCGCTTCTATAAAAAGAAGTTGATGAAGAAAAGAGAATGAAACAAGAAAGTTGAAAACAATAGGTCCTTATCAAAAGGCAGCAACAACAATAACACACAAAATAATCAAATCATATGCTATCAATATAAGAAGCCTAGACATATAAGACCAAATTGTCCTCTTCTTCAAAAGGACAAGTCAGCGAATAAAAAATCTAGAAAGTAAGCGATGATTGCAGCATGGTCAGATGAGGATTATAAAAACTATGAAGAAAAAAAGCCAGAAGAAGTCAGCAACGTTTGCTTCATGGTTGAATCAGAAGACGATGAAATATATTATTCTGACTCTGATATTGAAGTTGATGAATTGAAAAATTCATATCATGAAATTGTATGATCAGTACAAAAGGTTAACAATGAAGTATTTCAGAGAAGTTGAAAAGTCCAAGAGCAATGATGCATCTCTGAAGAGTAAGATTAAATCATTGGAATCTGCGAACAAAAATTTAACGACTAGGAATATGTCACTTGAGGTTGACTATAAGAAAAAGGTTTCTGAAAGGGAAGTTAAGTAGCTAAGTTGGAAAATACATTGCTAAAAATGATTTTGATAAGGTAAGACAGTTAGAAGAAAAAGTCGCCACCCTAGAACTTGAAAAAGAAAAGAGTGCTGAAAAGATCTTATCTATAGAAAAAGCTCTGGAAACTTTTATTGATGGAAGGAAGAATCTTGATGCATTGCTTGGTAGTGGTAAATGCATTTTGGTAAGGCCAAAATAGGATACAATGAAAATAATAATATCAAGCCATACAAAAACTTTTTTGTTAAATCCAGCAATAGTTATAGCCAAAACAGGGGGAACCTGCTAAGTGGCAAAAATTATAAAAATTATCATTCATCTGTTTTGTGTGATTACTAAAGTAAACATGGTCACATGAGTCATTCTTGTCATTTTTGTAAAAAGAAATTATCTCAGATGTATGTTTGGAGACCCAAAGGTCAAACTACTAACCCGAAGGGACCCAGAAAAATTTGGATACCTAACATGAGATGATGTTTTCTACATATATGTTTCAAAACAGAGACATGGGAGAATCAATGGATAGTTGATAGTGGCTGTTCGAGACACATGAAAGGTAAAATATCACACTTCAAAACTACATTGAAAGAAAAGACGGAGGTAATGTTGTCTTTGAAGACAAAAATAAAGCAAAGGTCATTAAAATTGGTGAAATTAGTAATTCAAACTCTACCTCTATTGATAACATTCTCTTTGTTGATAATTTGAAACATAACTTGTTGAGTGTAAGTTAGCTATGTGACAAGGGTTACAAAGTCATTTTTTATGCATCTCAATGTGAAATTGTTGATATTCATAATGATAATATTGTGTTTGTTGGTCTTAGAAATCAGTATATTGTGCTCAACTAGAAGACATGTTCTCACAAAGTGTTAAGTGTTTTGTCTCTCTAGAAAAGGATTAGTTTATTTGGCATAGAAGATTTGGACATACCCACATGAACATTATATCAAAATTGTCCAAAAACGAGTTAGTAAGAAGACTACCGATCTTAAAGTTCGAAAGAAATCAGGTTTGCAAGGCTTGTTTAAAAGGTAAATAAGTTAAAAGCAACATTCCTTTTAAAAATATTGTGTCTACTACCAACAACTTGAACTTGTACACATTGATTTATTCGGTCCCACCAAGACTTAAAGTTTTAATGGTAAACATTACAGTTTTGTTATAGTAAATGATTACTCCAGATTTACATGGGTTTATTTCTTATCAAATAAGGATGATGCTTTTGAAGTGTTTAAAAAGTTTTGCAGAAAAATTCAGATAAAAAATGGTACTGCATCACTTCAATTCGAAGCGATCATGGAGGAGAATTTGATGATATAAAATTTGAAGAATTCTGTGACACTAATGGTATAACTCACAGCTTTTCTTGTCCAAGGACGCTTGAGCAAAATGGAGTTGTAAGGAGAAAGAACAGAACTTTGGTTGATATGGTCAGGAACATGCTATGTGAAAATGGACTATTTCATGGATACTGGGCAGAAGTATTATCCACATCATATTATATACTTAACAGATGTCTTATAATACCTACACTTAAGAAGACCCCCTATGAGTTGTGGAAAGGAAGAAAAGTGAATGTTGCTTATTTTTTAGCGTTTGATTGCAAGTGCTTCATTTTAAATAATAGAAAAGATAACCTTGGAAAGTTTGATGCGAGATTAGATGAAGCCATTTTTCTGGGCTACAGTAGTGCTAGTAAAGGATTCAGAGTATATAATAAAAAACAAAGAAGATAGAAGAATCGATACATGTGGTATTTGATGAAACAATACAATCGACAACAGTAGCTGATTTAAATTATGAAGAGCATCCTTTGATTCCTAAAGATACATTGATCGCGGCTTATCGTTCAATTTAGAAATTGATTCTTGGAAACCGGTCAAATAAAATTTATACCAAGAATTGCAAC
>JANZLC010000200.1:14175202-14185562 GCA_026413385.1 Erythroxylum gracilipes
ACTGATAGACTTATCTATTCTACTACTGGATGACTGTATCGGATTGATATTATGATTTGAAAAATTTACTGGTTTCTGATATTGTGTTTAAATTGAGGTTTTAAATTATTGCCATGCCATAGAGGATTATTAGTAGAATTGTTCTGGTGGTGAACCTTCATCGTGGGATACTCGTCGGAGCGACCTTCGGGTTTCCCGTTGTGTACCCTACGGTGAGGGGGCGCTACATTAAGGATGTCTTTAACTCCTTTAATCCCAATAAGGCTCCTGGGTCGGATGGGTTCAATGGTTTCTTCTTTAGGAAATTGGAAAATCGTTAGGGGTGATATTACTAGATCCCTTCAAGATTTTTTCCATAATAGAAGGCTTCTCAAAAAGCTTAACTCTACTTTTATTTCACTGATTCCTAAAACTGCTCATCCTTTCTCGGTTCACGACTTTAGACCAATTTCCTGCTATAACCTTATTTATAAGGTGATCTCTAAAATTTTGGCAAATAGGCTTAAAAACTTGCTTCCTCAGATTATCAGCCCTAGCTAAAGTGCCTTCTTAAAAGATTGTTGAATAAGGGATAATATCCTTCTGGCTCAGGAGATCTTTAAGAACTACCACCTGTCCAATAACCACAAGCGTTGTGCTTTCAAAATTGACCTTAGAAAAGCCTATGATTTCATTGACTAGGATTTCCTCCTTAATACTCTCTTAGCTATAAGTTTGCCTCTATCTTTATCCAGTGGATTGAAGAGTATATCACTTCCCCTTCATATTTAGTTTTAATCAATGGATCTCCTTCAAAAAAAATTCGTGGTAAATCAAGGTTAAGACAAGGGGATCCTCTATCCCCGTATCTCTTTATAATTTGTATGGAGGTCCTTTCGAGAAGTTTGGTTACTTCTATAGCTTGTAATATCTCTTTTAAGTACCACTGGAGATGTAAAGCTCTAAAACTATCCCACCTTTTATTTGCTGACGATCTTCTATTGTTTTGTCATATTGATTTGGTTTCAATTCAAACTTTGTTTAATTGTCTGTGGCTTTTCTCAAATATGTCTGGATTAGACATGAACTTGAGCAAGAGTCAGTACTTTTTATCTTCTGATATAAGTCTTATGAAAATTCAGCTTGAATCCCTAATAGGCCTTTAAAGAGGGCACTTTCCTATTCGTTATCTAAGGATTCCTCTCTTAACAGGTATGCTTTCTAGAAGAGATTGCATTCCCCTTTTGGATAAAATTGATGCGAGAGTAAACAAATGGACCCATAGATCTCTTTCCTATACTGGTGGACTGTAGCTGGTCATTTTTATACTCTCATTTTTCAGGTGTATTGGTCTAGTCATCTTATTCTTCCCTCCTCCATTATTAAAGTTATTGAGACAAAATTAAGAAATTTCTTGTGGCCTGGAAATGTAGTGTCTACCTCTCATGCGAAGGTTAAATGGAATGATCTCTGTAGACCTAAAAAAGAGGGTGGTTTAGGCATTAAACACTTGTCTATGTGGGATAATGTGCTTATAGGAAAAAGAATTTGGGTGCTTTTTACTGATAGTGAAGCTTTGTGGGTCAGATGGGTGCACACCATTATTCTTAGAAGGAAAACCTTTTGGAATGCACAACCTAGTCATAATAGCTCTTGGAGTTGGAGGAAATTGTTACATGTTAGGGATCTTATTGGGAACCAATTCAAATTTAAGATAGGAAATGGGATGTTTACGTTTTTATGGTAAGACCCTTGGCATCCTAGAGGTATTCTGAAGGACCTCTTAACCCCCAGAGTGATCAATAGATCAGAATTACCGATGAATGTAAAATTTGCTGAGATTATCAGGAATAATGTGTGGAATTGGCAGGAGGTCACATTACAAACTATACGAACCCTAGAGCCCTTACCATATCAACCATAATGCTCTCGACCTGATAGATTGGAATGGCTAGTAAGTCCCTCCAAAACATACACAAATGCCTTGGCCTACTCCTTATTGAGACCTCTCAATCCTTGTGTCCCCTGGTATAAATTAGTCTAGCATAAAAGAACTAGCCCAAGGTATGCTTTCATCCTATGGCTAGCTTTCTTTAATAAGTTGCAAACAAGGGACAAACTTCTCTTCTCATATGTCCCTAATCACCGCTCCTTGTGTTTCTTGGCTAATGAGTTTATTAACCATCTGTTCTTTGAGTGTGCTTACTCAAAAACAGTATGGACGCATTGTCTAGAACATTTTCATATTTACTTATCAAATCTGACAAATCTTCAAGCCCTCCTAAGCTAGTATAATCACCCATCAAATCGTACAAATACTGACCTTAACCTTCTTCCCATTATCCTCTCCGTGACTGTTTATAACCTTTGGTCCGAAAGAAACCATTGAACTTTCAAGGAAAAAGCTGTGGAAGTTGGGAATTTGAGCACCAAAGTAGTCTTCCATGTTATGGAAATTCTCGGCTCAAACACTGAGGAAAGGAAATACTAGTTGAGATTATTTTCTTTAATTGTTCTATTTTGCAGGTCTTCTAGTTTTGGACAGTTCTTCACTGGAGGAGAGTCCATACTCATATGTTGGTGTCTTAAAGAATCAGAAACAATTATATGGTGTTAACCACGGAAGGATAGGAGAGAATTATGAGAGCATGCGATGAAGATCTCATACATGGGACTAAGTTTTAGGAATAACAGGGACTGAAGAACATCTTTACATATATGGCAAAAGGGCTTCCTCAGTAATTCACCGAAGAATATACCACCTTCAGCAAAATGGAAGAATGCAGCTAAGATGCTTAATCTCATGCAAAGTGATGTGAATTTTTAGGTTTGATACGAAAATGACTGTTTCTTTTAAATTATTTCTTTACTTTGGTTATCTGTAATTGTTTGTGTTACCGGTTAAGATGAACCTTCCTACAAGGTTATCTTAGATGGTAGATATGTATAGGAGTGATGCGGCAGTTGGTTCCATTCATGAGGAACAATTTGTGTAAAGTTCATCATATTCTTAGGTTAGGATGCTCTTTTGGTTTGGGAAAGGATTGAATCCAGGGCAATCCTGTGCTTGTACATAACTACTTTTCATTTATTTAATTTTCTGATTTACCAAAAAAAATTATTGAGGATATATTAGGTAATATGTATTTATTAGTTTACGTTCCATCCTAAACTCTCCGAATCGGAGGTTTCTTATTTTTACTGTTTAAAATGGAATGGAACGTAACATGAACCCTCTGCTTCCATCTCATTCTATTATGAAACCCTCAACCAAACGATAGAAGCGTGTTACATTCCATGTCATTCAATTACTAACCCCTCAACCAAACAGGGCCTTAGGGAATCGTGAGTTTGTGATTAAGATTATGTTTAGTTGCACATAACATTTTTAATGGAATGTAATAGAATGGAATTGAAAGATGTAGTTTATAATAAATAGATTGTAAATGAATGTAATATTAGAAAATTGTTATTTGGGGAGATGGAATGATTCATTATGTAATATAGTAAAACGTTATTTAGAAGAAGAGTTTATAATGTAATATAATAAAAAATTATTTATCATTTTACATTCCATCCTAAATCTCCCCAAATCAGAAGTTTCTCGTTTTTACTGTTTATGATGAAATAAGATGTAATATAAAACCCTACTTTTCCATTTCATTTCATTTCAATATAAATTCTCCTCCTAAACGATGTAATATTAAAATAATATTACATTTCATTCCATTCTATTAATAAACCTCAACTAAACATAACCTTAGACTCAAGATAGTAGGCCTGAGTTCAAGTGCAACTAGGCCATAGGCAACCGGAGCTCAAGCTTGAGTTTGACTTAGTTGACCCTAAATTTTTTGCAATTTAAAATGTTACAATAGAGTTATTTTTGAAAAAACGATATCATTTTATATATAAAAATAAGGGTTTGGATTTGGCGAATCTGAACTTGAGCTTTAATGAGAGACTGGTCAACTCAACCTTGCCCGTTAATTTCAGACCCGATCCAAACCTATTTTGCCGTCCCGAAATAAGGTTGTAAGGCGAAAAGAAAACATCAAAAGTTAAAACGGGAAAATCCATAAAGAATTAAAAAAAGGACAACGAAAAGGGGTGTTCGGTCTCCGACTTTACCTCCTGAAGGGCAAAGGTCTTCTTCTAGTTCATATACATCTGTTTCTCTGATTTAACATCACTTTTTTTTTTTCCCGGAACTATCTCGTACAGTACCTAAATCATTGAAAGCCTGTAATGAAACAAGACACATTCATTCTCTTTTTCCTGTGACCCTTAACCCTTTTGTTAGTATCTTTGTCTTCGTTATTTTTATTTCTTTTTTCTTCCTTTTTTTTAATTCTCTAACCACACATTCTCCCTGATTTTTCTCAGAAGTCCATCTTTCTCTCTGTCTTGACCTGCATTGCCTCCTCTTGTTCGTCTCGCATCAATCAAACCTGACTCGTTTCTTCTTGTACCTGAAAGTTTCAAACTTGTAGCTCTTTTGGATTTGTAAACTACGTCCCAAAGATAAGAGAAACAGAGACCGAAGTTCTGATCCGAGAGTTCTACGTCATACCGTTTTCTAAGATTTGAGAAATAGAATTCTGTAATGAGTCGGCTATTCACGATCGGGCTCATAACTGCGTGGTACTCATCGAATATTGGGGTGTTGTTGCTGAACAAGTATTTGCTTAGCAACTATGGATTCAAGTACCCTATATTTCTTACTCTCTGTCATATGTTGGCGTGTTCAATGCTTAGTTACGTTGCCATTTCTGGTCTCAAGATCGTGCCTTTACAGACCCTGAGATCCCGATTGCAGTTCCTTAAGATTTCTGCACTTGGGATCATCTTTTGCTCTTCGGTTGTGGGCGGCAATGTGTCCCTCAAGTATCTTCCGGTGTCGTTTAACCAGGCTGTTGGGGCTACCACACCGTTTTTCACGGCAGTGTTTGCTTATTTGATGACGATGAGGAGGGAAGCATGGGTCACCTATGTAACTCTCGTTCCTGTTGTTGCTGGTGTTATCATTGCTAGTGGGGTAAATTTCTCTTCTTCGTCTTCTTTTGTTTGGGAATCAATTGGTGGAAGGTTGGCATGAATCCTTGTATTGTATGTGGTTTAGGCTGACTTCTTTGACTCGAAAACTTTAGACAGTCACTTTATTTTCACCAAAACATTTGAAAGGATTGCGTGAAAATAAAAATATTCACGAAATTGTTGATGTCAATTCTTGGTATGAGACTCACGTCCAATTTTTTTTTTTCTTATTCTATGATTCAAGGGAGAACCGAGTTTCCATCTCTTTGGATTTATAATGTGCATTGGTGCTACAGCAGCACGTGCTCTAAAGTCAGTGCTTCAAGGAATTTTGCTGTCTTCTGAAGGGTAATAACCTCCTTGGTTTCCCCAACCTGCAATGTGAAGCTTTTTGATGTTTCGGATTCAAAATAAGCATGTTTTTATGTTTCTGCCGCACTTTTTTTCCTAGTCTGTAATCTTTGATGATCATTGTCAAATGAACAAGTTTCTATACTTCCCTTCTTCTTTTTGCCAGGGAAAGACTTCATTCCATGAACCTCTTAATGTACATGGCTCCTGTAGCCGTTGCCGCCCTTCTTCCTACAGCTCTTTTTATGGAAAGGGATGTGGTCAGAATCACTGTCTCCCTTGGACGAAATGATCCGAAATTCATAGTGTATTTAGTTTTCAATTCAGCGCTAGCTTATTTTGTGAATTTGACGAATTTCCTGGTCACTAAGCACACTAGCGCATTGACACTCCAGGTATTGATCCTTGTTCATTTACAAAATCAGGGCCATGCAACATGTTGTTATACTGCTAGAATTTTTCTGTACTGGGGAAGTATCCACGTCTGTGGCAACTGAATCAATTTAACCTTTTCTAAAGTATCTTCTGGATTGTGAGAACCTGAGTAAGCTTTAATAATTTGTTGCCGCAGATGTCTATCTGATATACTTCACTTCTATATTATCCTCATGTCTATTATTTAGTGCATTTCCAGTATATGGTCGCGACTTTAGTTTTGTTGATAAGGATAACAAACCTGCATTTGCTTGCAGGTGCTGGGAAACGCAAAAGGAGCTGTTGCAGTGGTTGTCTCAATCTTGATATTTAGGAATCCTGTATCAGTAATTGGAATGTTTGGGTACTCAATTACTGTATTTGGAGTCATTCTCTATAATGAAGCAAAAAAGAGGAGCAAATGAGGGCAGTCTATCTTGTGATGTATTATTTTTGTCACCTTCTAAAATTTTGTTTCTTTTGGGGTAGGTTTGTCAAAAATTCTTATCGATTTGATTAATTATTTTTATTTATTGGTCATCTACCTTACCGATTGTCCAAGCCAGTAGTCTCTCACGGGTCAATTACGTTGTTTAGGTCTATGATCAGCTAGAGGATTTGGTAAATTTACATGTGGACAAGACACGGCGGTGTTTTTAACAAAGCCCCCTTATTCAACAAGGTGAGAAATCTGGATTTCGTACTAAAAGCGCAAATGACAAATAGTTTGTATTTATTTAAAAGCCACCATTTCAAGCCCAGTCTCTCTCTAGGATTTGTGTAAGACGCCAAACACTAAATTTGTTCTATCTACATATCGATTTATTTCTTTATTAAATTAATCTCAATTCTATGTATAAATTAGTGATTATATATTTGTTTAGCAAATAAAAGCGTGAAAAAATGATTTTGCTCTCTTAAATTTTTAATTACATTTTAAAATTTTATATAAATGACTATTACTTTTAAATTTGTTTTTTTAATTTTGATTGTATGCAAAAATTCTCCATTCAATTAATATTTTACGCAAAAAATATTCTTTAGACATGATTTGGATTTTATTATCATAAATTTTCACTGATCGCGTTAAAGTTTAGATTTTTTCACTATTGAAAAATTTTGAAATTGGATTTTCATTCCTATAATTGATTTTTTTTCTTTATCCTTTTCTAGTTTTCAATCTAGAAAAACCTTTCATAAATGAACATATTAGGATTTTGTTTACCTCTGAAAGATGTATTCTTACAAAGAATTACAAAGTTTCGTTTAGAAAAGTAAAATTGCAATAATAATATTAATAAGATCCTAAACTAGATACAAAAAGAAAGAGAACTACATGACATGATCCATATAAGCTAAACAACATGTTAACTAGGAAAAAAAAGAGACTAAAAGGAGATCAACAGTAGACAAAGGAGTTACAAGATGGGGAGTTCCCGTAGAGAGATTAAATCATAACTTATTCTTGAAGGAATATTGTGTGCAAAAATTGTCTACCTAATGCCTTGTAAAATGGATTGAATAAATGATTGTGTAGTTTGGCTTTTGTTTCAAAATTTTTTTGCATTACTAATGACTAATTTGAAGACGGTTAGATCACCACTATTAGTGAATCTAAACTATTTAGCTTATGACATAAAGTCAAACCATGAGGAGACATTAAAGAGAAGCTTGGAGTCGGAAAAAGTAGATCGAAAGAGTATAGGAGAAAGTGCATGTATGGAGCAGATGATCAATGCTTTCCAAAGAAAGATGATAGAGTGAACATGTCTGATTGGGCTAGTTTCCTCTGAGTCTATCTTAGTTGCTAAGTTTGCCAAAAAAAAAAAAGGAGACAAAAGAAGCATAGGACAAAGAGACAAATGAAGCATAGGACTTTTGCTGATTTTTTTCAACATCCGAAAGTGCCTATTTATAGCCCTACAAGAAACTGAATAAGCCTAAAATTTCTTAACTACAATCAAATTTGTTGACACTATCTTTGACTAACTAAAACCAAAAAATCATGAAATACAAATATGAAATTTCAAGGACTCGGTCAAATTACAAAATAAATACATGTTAATTTCAATTAACCCTCAACACTCCCCCTTGATTCAAAATTTTATTGATGGAGCACTTTTCTCCTAATATAATGCACTTATCATCACTGCCTTCAAACTTGTTAAAGCACATTATCATCAACTTATAGATATTGGAGCACATCTCTCCATGATGCACTTCTCACCAACACTTTTAAAAAAGAGTTTCTTCTTGTGCCACTTGTGCCATGTTTTTTTTTTCTTCATTTTGAAACCTATAGTTTTTTCGTAAATGCCCAAATCTCTTGCAATCGAAGCACTGTGATTTTCCTTTGAGCCAACAATCCTTCTCTTCATGGTCGGGCTTCTTATAATTTGTACATTTGACAATTTTACTTTTAGCCTTTGAAGAGGAACTTTTGACCATGTATGCTTCTTTTACCTTATCACCATTTTTTTTCATCCCTCATTATTCTTCTTTGGTCCATAACTTGAAGAGCATTTAGTAACTCTACAAAGGTTATATTTGATAGATCTTTAGTAACTTCAAGAGATGAAATTTTTGACTTGTACCTTTCGAGAAGTGTCACAAGAAGCTTGTCTACAACTCTTTGAGTAGGTAATTCTTCACCAAGTAACTTGATTTGATTGACAATGGACATAAGTTTGCTTCCATATTCCTTGACACCTTCAGAATTCTTCATTTTTTGACATCTCCAATCCCCTTTTGAGATTTAAAATTTGCATCATCTTAATTTGAGTGTTGCCCTTAAATTCTTCTTTTAGTTTTCCCCATGCTTCTTTAAGAGATTCACATGCCATTATTCTCATGAAAATTCCTTCCATCATTTCCGAATGGAGACAAGATAGAGCGTTTGGTTTCTTTGCCCTCTTTTCATCATTCTTCTTAATTTGGTTTTGGATTTTACGGAAGAGGTGTAGGCTTAAACTCACTTTTAATGACCTCCCATAAACTAACAACTTGTAAATGAGACTTCATTTTGTTAGCCCAAGAGTGGTAATTTTCTCCATTGAAAATATGAATTAGAATAGAGAAATTATTTGATATCATATTGCTAATAAATCCTCACAAGCACAAGAATAACTAGAGATCTGATATCATGTTGAAAAAAGAAGAGATAAATGAAGTAGAGGACAAAGAGGCAAATGAAGAAGAGGACTTTTGCTTGATTTTATTTAACATCTGAAAGTGCCTATTTATATGCTTAAAAGAAACTAAACAAGCCTAAAATTTCTCAACTACAATAAGATTTGATGATGCTATCTTTGACTAACTAAAATCAGAAAATCGTGGAATACAAATCTGAAACTTCAAGAACTTAGTCAAATTGAAAAATAAACACATGTTAATTTGAATCAACCTTTATCACTAAGTTGTTTCTAATTACTAAATAAAGGATGAGTAAAGCTTTAGGATACTTGTTGGTGACCATATTAACTTCCACTCAGTAACTTTTGGTCCAGGGTTTTTATGAGCTATATGCAAGATTTATTGGTGAAGTATTTAGACCTATGATGCTTCCACTTAGGTGGATCTATCAAGTTCATATTGGGATTATAATTGGGAGCATTACTTATAATGGAAACAAGACCGCTATACTTACAAAACCATTCTTTATCACTAATTACTTTGTTGACTTTAGCATTGGGAGGAATAATGATCTTCAGATTTTCCAATCTTGGAATATTGTGGACATAGGTCATTCCAATTATTAAACCAAAACGAACTTTTTCTCCATTCCCTATCTTAATTTTGATTCCTTGATTTAGGATGTCCATCATCTTAAGGTTTGATTGAAAGACCAAGAATGTGTTTCAACTTGATGGAACATAAACTATAATTTTTAAAGATGTACCTATATACCCACTTTATCCAAATTGATTTGGAATTTATGAATAAATTTATATTTTCTTTGCTAAGAGCATTTTATTAGTGATGCTTATCGAAGTAATCCATAAACCACCTTCTTTAGATGTACATATAATAAACCATCTAACTTTAGCTCTAAGGTGGTTGTCAACTGCTCTAGGCTATAGAAAATTCTTCAAAGTTCTCTCAATTTCCCTAATTAGACTTCGAGGCAGGAAGAGGTGAGAATACAAATGAATAAGAAGGTTATTTAAGATGAAGTTGATAACCTAGAGTCTTCAAGAAAAAGAGATGAATGTATTATTTTAACGGTTGATTTTTCTTTTAAATGCACCAAATAAAGAAAATCGTTGAAGCTTACTCTTTTGCCAGATATAGGTATGCCAAAGTATTTGAAATGCAATCTTTGCAAGTTGAGGCTAAATATATTTGTGAACAAATTAACTTAATGAGAGGAGTCATATAAGACAGATAAATAACTCTTGTAACTATTCATGTTTAAGATATAAATAGAACTAAATTGATTCAAAGACTCCATAAAGACATCAAATGGATCTGTTGGACCCCAAACCTGTTTTATTTATTTTGAGGCATGTTTTGAATTTTGAAGTCTTATTAGATCAGTTAATTGGAATTAAATTTTGCTAAGGTTAGAATTAAATTAAAG
>JANZLC010000200.1:14193717-14208908 GCA_026413385.1 Erythroxylum gracilipes
GATATTTGATCTTATAAGGATTAATTAATAATTATAATTAAAGTTTGACTTTAGTTGTAATTTTAATAAAATCCAAGGATATGAAAAATAAGATTTTTTATGTAAAAGGAAAAATTAGAAAAATGGTAGCTAGCACTTTTTACAATTTTTCCTTTTAAATTCGATTTGAGTTTTCTCTGAATAGATCTATGGATACCGTTAGAGGCCGGATGATTGAACGGCTCGTGCAATTGACAGTTTCGGAGAAACAAGATATTGTATCAAGAAATCGGAACAGGCTAGTATAGCTTTGTCAATTTCTTGTTTTATGTTTCTAATTTAATTCTGTTAAAGTTGATTCTATGGAAAAAAATATATTATTTCCACTGCACTAAGATTTGATCTTGCGTAATTTTTCCAACATATATGACTTTATTTTACAAGTACAAGCTATTTATGATCAATTTGTTGCCTCTGATCTTTAATGGTATGATCAAAGAGAAGTTGGGTTGTGTACTCAACAATAGGAATGCATGAATATTATGAAGCTTTGATATCCCTTCATTATGAATTTGAACCAATGTGTGGATCTCTTCAATATTATGACCTACTTCCCCGAGTAGAGACAATTATTACCAAACTTATATTTGAGGAGACCAAGTTAGTTAGACTAAAATCTCATTGTTCCTTTGATATTGTCTTGACCCCTACATGATCTATAGGTTCTCTTCCTCCAAGGAAGGGAAATCGTAGTTATTATAAAGAACCTAAAAATTGAATATCTGAATGTTTGATTGGGAAATTGAAAAAGGATCTTAACCAAAAATATGATCAATAACGATACAAGCCTTCTTCTTTCATCATTGCGACCATTACAAATTATGTTAAGCCTTATGAGCTAACCTTGTTACTCTTAGTAATCAAATTGATATCAATACCCTCAAAGATGCACTTCTTTCTTTTAAATCTGGTAATTCTTAAACCTTAGCCTTGTTTGTTACACTAGGTACGAATTTTGCTTAGTATCTTATTTCTGCATGTTATAATCATATTATTTAAGTATACTCATTATTCAAAAAATAAATACTCAATCCCTGATAAGATATCATCTTGACGTATTATTTGATATTATCTCCCTTGGTTTGAATTTATTTTCGTGCTTAAATATTAAAATTAATGTTTGTTTTGTTTTAGGAGATGAAGAGTTAGATATTACACCAAATTGGGACATTATTGGAGATAATTGCAAAATTTTGGTTGAAGTAGAAAGATTGCTGCAGTGGATAAAATTGATCACTTGAATAGTTGGAGTTTGACTGGAAGACTTCACCTTATCATTATCATGTAGAAATTTGAATTTGTTTTAGATAGACATCTTTACAAGTTATAATTAAATTTGGATTAGATTAGAAAACCCTATAAAAGGGACGTTCCTCACAACAGAAATAGGTTCTCTCTTCCTACATTTTCAACAATTCTTTATCTTTCTTCTATTTTTAGTATTGGAGCAAAGTCATGTATGGCTAAACTAAATCATTCTGATTCAAGGGGATTCGAAAATCTAGTTATAACCTTGTGAGGTTTTGTGTTCCAAAGTTTTATTCACGTTTTAATTCGAGTATTTATTATTTTGAGTTCTCATATTTCATAAATGATTAATAATTAATCTAACAATTTATTTAATAATGATTATTCTATTGCTATCTAGGAATTTAATGATCCGTATTTGTCATGAAGGATTGGTACAAGTAGCAAGTTTCAATGATGTATCACAATAAATTCATATGCATAATCATGACTCAAAAGAATTTTTAAGGTTATAATGGGGCCAAAGGTTAAGATGAGAAATATTAGGGTTATGTAGTTCAAAAGTCATCAAAACTAATGAAGTAGAAAAAACACTTAATAGAGTATCGAGTGCAAAATTTATCATCCACTCAAAACTGGGTACCATTAGTTATGATGAATGCAAAACTATGTTTCACAAATTATATTCAAGCCTTCATATTATAAACCGCATGAAACATAAGGAATAGAAGGAATCACCCATTAAAACAATGATGAACAATACACTATAATCATAAAAAGTGACTCTTTATAACAATTTCTCGCTTATTTGCATTATAATCAATTCACCCATTTCATACAACTTTAACGGGAAAAACTAGCATGAATCACTTTGCAAAACAAATGATTTTCCTCCTTAATAACTTCATTTCTTTTATTCTCTTTTCTTTTCTTTTCTAATTTTTCTTTTCTCTTTTTTTTTATAAAGGCAAAAATTGAAAGAAACTTCATCAACGATGGAATTCATTAATAAGAGATAAAAATCGCATTCCATCAATTAAACTAATTTGGATATATGTGCGCCCCTACACTTATTCTCTTGTGCATCCACAAACATCAACAATCATAAATGCTCTACTAGCTTTAAGGCTTAGATAAGACATTTTGTTAGATTAAGGGCTCGTAATATGGTTAACACAAAAAGAAAAGACTAATAAAGCTTAAAGGGGATTAACAAAAGGAAAAATCATATCATTAAGCAAGCTATTTGGCTAATGTAGCTCGTAAAACAAAACAATACTTATATCATTTCCATGTTAATGTATGTGATAAAAATGTGGTCTCGAATAAAATATCAATGAAAAGACAACGAGATTGATATAGATGTGTCAGTAAAAAAGGGTTAAAATCCCATTGGCTTATGTCTTCCCACTAATCACCACTCTGCTAAAGAAAGAGTACATTGACCAATCACAAAAGTAAAAGTAAATGCCTAAGTTGCTGTGAATTTTTCTAGTTAATTTTACTTTCTAATTATAATTATATGATCTTAGGAGCAATAGAAAAAGAGAAAATTTTTGTGTTTATTTTTTTAACATGCAAAAGAACTTAAACATATAAGAAACAAACTTTAAAACACACATAATAAATAAGATCCCCCACCTCCATACTTAAAATTTACATTGTCCTCCATATAACATTAAATGTAAGAAATAAAGCATTCAATAAAAACAATAAATGTAAAAATGTAAAAGAAAAGGAAGAAACTCCCTTTGAGTTGCCTCCTAAGTAGCGCTTTTGTTTATTATTGTTGGCTCGACTCTATATTTTTCTCATCATATGATAAAATTTTGATCTTTAAGGATCACAAATTTTGCACTCTTCCTTTAAAATTCTTTAGGATAAGTCTTAAGTCAATGAACACTTATATTTAATGTCTCCCTTATTTTTAGACTCTTAATATCTACTATACCATAGGGAGAGACATTGGTAACCACAAAAGGATCAACTCAATAAGGATGTAATTTATGTGAAAAAATTTATATCTAGAAGAATAAAGAAGCACTTTTTGACTAATAGTAAAGATTTTCCTTAAGACATAAAAAGCTTTGGTCTTCTCCTTGGTTGAAACTACTTCTAATTTATCTATACATTTCTGCTTAAAATCTTTATATATTGAAGGGTCAATCACATTAATTACAAAATTATAATGTCATATTAGGGGAGCCTTATGACATAGAAAATATTAAAATGAGTGATTTCCCCATCAAATTCCATTGTAGGGTACCCTCATAGACATCTATCTTAGTTTGCACCGTATTAAGGAATGGTCTCCCTAGTAAGATGAGTATGAGATTATACGAAATTTTATAATTCATATCTACTACATAAAAATCTACTGAAACACTAGTTCATTTACTTGCACTAGAACATCCTCAATCACTCCTTTTGGATAAACATTAGTGTGATAAGTGAATTGTATAATAACACTAGTTTCTTTTAATGAGCCTAAATTTAAAGAATCATATATGGAACGAGGCGTAACATTAATTGATGATCCTAAATCTAACATGGCCTATTTAATCTTATTATTACCAATTTTACAAAGAATGGTATACATGTATGGGTCTTTATACTTAGGCGGTATTTTCTTTTTAAAGGCCATATAAATATTTTCACCCATCCTGGTCATTTCATTACCTCTTAGCTTTTTCTTGTTGATACATAATTTCCTAAGGAATTTTGCATACCTCGGCACTTGCTTGAACACATGTAATAGTAGTATATTCACCTCAACCTTTCGAAAAAGCCTCATAGATCTCCTTATCCTTATCCTCCTTATTTGAATTTGTTAACTTGCTAGGCAAGATGAAGGGTTAATTTTAATAACAATTAGGGATTCAATATTTACCTTTGAGCTAGATGATGTATATCCATTTCTCCTTCAATCTCCTTCTCAATTTATTGATAACTAGTCATCCTTTGTTTAGTCCTCTCAGGATCCTCAAGCTTCTTACCACTCCTCAAAGTGATTGCACTAACATTCTTCATATTTATCTCAAGTTGTGATAACAATTTTACTCCTCTTTAGGCTTCTAAATGGTTGATAGCCACTTCCATATAGCTCTCTAAATTCTAGATACTAGTTGTAGTCTCTTGGAATTGAGGTTTTGTCTCCTACTGAAACTGCTTTACATCCTGTTGGAATTGCAAAGTGGTAGTGGCAAGAGATAGCCATATCTTATAATGATGTACCTGAGGTAGAGGGGGAGGTTTGGTGTCTATGTTGAAATTGTTGCTCACCCTATGGTTTATATGGGAGGTAGTTCTACTACCTATTCCCTCCATAACTCTGGTTCAGGTGATCTCTCCAACATAGGTTATAGTTCTGGGAATATGGTTTGGATTGATGAGAAAAATTTCTCCCTGTAGCATACTTTATATTTCCATCTTATACAGTTAGACACCCATTTGTTGGATGGTCCATATTTGTACATATCCCACAAACTCTCACTTGTTCCTATCCTACATCAAATTGTCTAATAAAAGTTGTTAGTTCATCTAAATGATGTTTTATGGATGAATTGTTTATACCATTTACTTGATAAATATCGTTGGAAATGCTACGCTATTAAGTGTTTGCTGTAATATGCTCGATTAAAGTCCTGGCCTCTACGGGAGACTTTTCACACAGTGCTCCACCACTTACTGCTTCTATCAATCTCCTATCCATAAGTAATAATCATTTATGGAAGTATTGGGTAAAGGAGTTACTTCGTGATATTGTGATGATGGCAGCTGACACACAACTTCTTAAAGAGTTCCCAATACTCCTAAAGGGATTCTCCACGATGTTTCTTTACCCCATAGATCTCTTTCCCTTTGCTAGCTGTCTTGGATGCCAATTATTACTTCTCCAAGAACAACCTCTTCATTTCTATCCATGTTCTCACACTCTTTGTAGGTAAATCAAAAAGCCCGTCTTTTGATGCATCCTTCAGAGAAAATGAAAAGGCCCTCAACATGATATGCTCTTCTGTCACCTTTGGAGGTGTCATATTAAGACATACCATATCGAGCTCCTTAATTTGCTTACAACATTCTCACCTACAAGACTAGAAAAATTATGCAAAAAATGTATCAATCTAGACTTAAGCTCAAAATTAATACGTTCAGTAAAATTTGGAAAAAAAATGCATAACGGCCTTTGATTCAAATATAGGGCAATCAACTCCCTTAAAGTTATTAGATTGACTATAGCTTCTTCCAAAATGAGTTTTTGCCTTATTTTTAGAGTTGCCATATTTTTCCTACATAACCTTCACAATGTCCTTTCAATCTCGAGATCAAATTATACACTAAGAAACATAAAAAGATCAAGAAATAATTGTAAAAATCAATTATAAACAAATATATATAAAAAGAACCATTTAATATCAAAAACAAAAACTAAATCACTTTACTCCCCAATAGCAATGCCAAAATTCTTGATGAATATTGAACACATCAAAAAAATAAAACCTAATTATGCACAACTAAATTTGTAGTAATAGTGAGCAAGGATTGTATCCACATAGAGTGTGTGTTTGGCTTTTGTAATGAATAAACTAGTGTTTAACATTAGGAGGGAAGGGGTTTGGTTGAATTCAATTAACAAAGTAAAGTAAAATAAAACTATTGAAGACAAATTAGAATTATTCAATGGGTTTTGGATCCAGTTTGTAGTTCAATCTTAACCTTCACATAAATGTGCACAATCAAATATAATGTTATTCTCGTACCTCTCTTTGAAATTGTTAACCATAGATTAACAAAAAGCTCTGTTAATTCCAGTTTTTTCTTAAGTTGAATCTAATTAAATCAAGCTCTTTAAGTAGGTCTAACTATCAAACAATCTACTATAAGCTCTCTAGATTTAGTGTGATAATCATATTACAGAATAAAAAATAGGTTCATATAGGCAACAACCATATAAGCTCAGGTCATTTAACCTATGCTATGATATCCTTAATGATGCGCGACCATTAGTTTACCACAAGTGAATTGAAGTTACAATGATTACGTATTGCAATATAAATTTTGATAATGAGTTAATATATAAATTATCTATTTGGAGTATCTAAATTATTTATGCATAAATCCTAAAACATTATTCATAAAATGACATAATCAATTCCAAAAGAGAGTTAAAAACAACAATATTAGATTAATCAATGCCCAAACATGTTCATCAGCCTTGATATCCTTTTTGAACTGGAAAGATGAAGTTTAGCTCCTTATAGATCTCCAAAAGGTAATTTGAGTCTCTAATGTTTTCTTGCCCCTTTTGGCCTCTTAAATGTCATTTTATACTTAAAATTAGGAGGGCATAATAATACAAAATCAACTATATGGGCATGTAAGTGACCAGGTGTGTCAATTTTTCTAGAAATGTTTATAGTGAGTTGCCTAGTTATGTGTGTGATATTATATGTTTTAACTGCAAGTGCTCGGTGTAGTTATAGTTAGTATTGGTAAATATTGATCGATCCTATGAGGACTGTAAGTACTAGCATTAACCCTTTTTCTATAATCTAATTGACGAATCAAGTTGTGGATTTAATTTAAAACTAAACCAAGGTTTAACACAAGAAGGAACTAGGATAAAGAAAGAACTACGATTAAACAATATCAAATAAATAATGCCTAGGTGATGAATCTCCCCTAAGTTATCTTAAATGCTAACCCTTAATCATGCAATTAAATTACTGATTATTGGATAATAAAAATTTCTATCTTATGTTAATATTTTTCTCAAAACTATTAACAACTAAATATGGGTTGATTAATTGAAATCTCTTTCTAGTAAAACCCCTAAGATTATGTTACTCAGTTCATGAATTTCATTTTTAGGTTTGACTCTAATCCAGATGATATATATCGAACTATTTCTAGGTTTGCATGTAAATCCTTCCAAATATGGTAGATTTATTCAAACAAAATGATTTCCCAACCTTAATCATATGAAATCAAACATTGCATTAATATCTTGGACATATTAGTTCAAGAATATAAACACATAGTTGAATTGCAATAAATCAATCAATTAACTTGCATTGAATAAAATACTATATCACTCTATCCATCCTGACTTAGGGTTCATCACGCCTAGGCACTAAATATATTAGTTCCTAAACATATTAAACAAAATCAAACATCAAGTATTCAAAAGGACACTTAGAAATAAAAGAATCCATAATCTATATATCTCCTTTTATCTCTAGTAAAATCTCCTTAAAAATTAAATGAAAGATGCTCTTTATAAGATCTTTCGAAGTAATCTTTGTGTTTTTCTCCTCCTCTATTCAGAACTACTTCTTCTATCCTTTTTTGGTGTCTAATATGACTCCAATTTGCCTCCTCCCTTTGTCTAGCCTTTATACTTTCCTTTTGAAGTAAGAAACTAAGGTTTTAAAGATATACATGGTCACTTACATGAGTGTTTATAGCCCATGTAAGCTTTTGGAATCGTGTAAAGTTGCGATTAGAACTAGGGTTTTCAAGATATACACGGTCACTTACATGAGTGTATATAGCTCATGTAAGCTTTTGGAATCATGTAAAGTCGCGATTAGAGGAGATTTCATAAATCTTAAAATCTCTTCTAATCGTAACTTTACACAGTTCCAAAAACTTACACAGGCTGCATACACAATTATATATGTCATATACACGGGCATATATCTTTAAATGAGCATAAACATCATCTTTAAAGCTTTACATGTTTACAGTAGCTTCCACGGTCTCTGTACACGACCATGTATCTCCAAATTTACTTCAATTCTTCCATTTTATGCCTCAATTTTGTCAAAATTCTTCTCCTTTTAGTCTATGAAGGTAATTATTATCTAAAAATATGCTTCAAGCAAAATATGTACCAAAAATACGATAAAACTCTTAAATAACAAATGAAACACACTAAATATTTGTATAAAAAATATAGTCAATTAATCGTTTATCAAACATCCTCACACTGAAACTTTTGCTTGTCCTCAAGCAAACCATAATCTAAATCATGGAACTTACAAACATTCATCCTTTATTAACCTCAACCTGTCCATCCACATCCTAAATCATCATGTCATATTAATCAAATTAACTTACAATTAGATTTAACTCATCCTAGAACCAACCTTCATAAGTTAATAGTAATAGCAATCACATAGATAATCTTTTTGAAATTAAAAGCACAAATTTTCACACCCTTACTAAGGATTCACTCAATGCACTCAAAGTGTTTAGGGTAGAAAGTGTAAGAACTCTCAAATCAATAGATAGGAGGATTCTTAACTATAAGCCCATTAATATTTCTTTATAGGGTTGAAATTGAAAATAAAGGATATATATTTTAGGGTCTTATTTCTAGATATATCTTCATTCCTTGTCTCACAATCTACTTTTTTCTTCACTAATCCATCTATTGACTTGTTTCTTAAATTGGTTAACTCGCTAGTTTTGTCTAAAGTACCTACCAGTTGCAAGTCATAAAGAATAAAGATCATTTGTTCCACCTGTGGATCCAGATCCATCTAAGGATCCGAGTTCTCCTGAACCAGCCAAATCATCATGAATAAATAAGGCCATTAAGCTCCCTTCTTATTCAGAATCCTATGTTTTAAGTTTCCCTCATCTTAACCATAACATTGTTAACTCAATCATCACTTCCTTCTATATACATAGTAACTATAAAGAAGCTAATGCTAATCCTTTATAGAAGCAAGCTATGAAAGAAGAATTATAAACTTTAGAGGAATCCAAACTTAAGATCTAGTTTCATTTCTCCCATGTAAGACTTTAGTGGGTTATAAATAGGTCATAAAAATCAAAATAAAGGAAGATGGTACAGTAGAATGTTGTATATGTTATTTTATCATTAAAGGATTCACTCACAAAAATAATATTGACTATGAGGAGACCTTTAATCATATGACCAATCTTCCTTCAGTTCGTAGCCTTATAGTTGTTATCACCATTAAGAAATGACAATTATTTCAAATGGATGTTAAAAATATCTTTCTTAATAATGATCTTGCTAGAGTGATATATGGCCACCTCTAAGTTATAATCATCCTTCAGACATTGTTTGTCAACTTACAAAAGTTCCGTATAGCCTCAAACAAGTCCATCGACCATGGTTTATCAAATTTAGCTTTATTATTTAACAACTTGGCTTTTTTCCTAGTCTATATTATACTGTCTTATTTGTTCGATGCACAAATAAAGGTTATGTGCTATTATTACTCTATATAGATGATATGATCATCATTATGAATGACTTTGGTGGTATGACAAAATTAAAAATGTACCTCAAGCAATGCTTTAAGATAAAAGATCTTAAACATTTAGCCTTTTTATTAGATATCTTATATGATGATTTGGGCTACTATCTCTATCAAATGAAGTAAGCTATTGATCTGTTACCTCAAGTAGTTATAAGTGACAGTAAAATTGATTCCACTTATATTAAGAATGATATTTATCTGACAATAACATATAAAGAACCATTAGATGACCTTAGTTTGTATCAACAATAGGTGGGTTGTTTGGTATACCTTATAGTTACTTATCTTAACATAACTTTTGTAGTTCAAGTTGTGAGACAATTTATGACAACTCTTTGAACCATTTATTATACTACAATGCTTTGTATTCTATGTTATGTTAAGGGTACCTTATTTCATAGTATTCAACTATCATCCTCCTTTTTGGAGCTTTAATGTTGATTGGGTCAGAGATCTTACTAATTAACACTATACAAATAGGTGATATTTCTTTCTTAGTGATTCTTTTATATAATGGAGAAGTATGAAACAAACAATTACAACTTCTTCTATTATTGGAGCTGAATATCAAGTCCTTGCTGACACTATTTTTGAACTGTTATGATTACATAAGCTATTACAGGATATGAGAATTGAGCATTCATCAGCCACTACTACTTATTGTGATAATCGTAGTGCTATTCAAATTGCTTATAGTGACCTATCAAGAGTGAGCAAAATAAATTGAGAAAGGTTGTCACTTTATTTGTTATCATCTTTAGCAAGAAACCGTCTTACTTGTTTCTGTATCATCTTGTAATAAGATAATGGACATCTCCACTAAAGCTTAGTTGCCAACTTGGTTCAATGAACTAGTTAACAAACTTAAGGTAGCTTTACGTTCACCGTTTTGAAATTGAGGGAGCTGTTAGTCAACTTCAATATATTGTTGCAAACAGGGATGTAGCCACGCTTGGTCCAGTGGGGCATTGGGTCCGGTGAAAATTTAAAAAAAGTTAATTTTTTAAAAAAATTTTAAATTTTTTCTATATAAAAATATAATTTTTAAGGTTTGGGCCCCCAAGATTTTTAAAAAATTTATTTTGGGCTCCCCTATATTTTTTGGCTGGCTACGTCCCTTGTTGCAAAAGAGGATTAGTTATACAATAATGACAAAATATTGTGCAAAATATTTAGACAATTAATTGCAAATGATCTCTTGATTATTTCCTTTGCTCTTGTAGTTACAACCTTATAAATAGAGGCCTTCTTGTATATATTATAACATATAATAATACGTAAAACTTCTCCTAAACTATTATGTTTTCAAATACAATAAGTTCTTTTGATGTATCATCAAATAATGCAAAATTAGACATTTACCTCAATGATTTAAAGCTTCTTAATCAAAATCCTCTCTATTTTCACCAAACTTGAATCTTTACGTACTTGATGTCAAACATATATTATTTTTTAAATTCATTTTAGGAACTAGTTTGTTAATATTATAAGTTCGCAACTGAAGTTGTAAAATAAAAACTGAGATATACATGATTTATCCTATTTTTAAAAGGGATAATATTAATTAAAATGATTAAATAAATTTTTATAAGAAAATAAGCTTAAGAGGGCTTTAAACCTTCATTAATCATGGGAGTGAGTTTGAATATTATAGAATCATTTAATTAATTGTTCTCATGTTCATAAACTACTATTATATACTCTCATATCGTATTAATTGATAATCTCAACATTAGCCAACATATTCAACATTGGTTTCATCTTTATTTCCATATAAGGTTTCAATGCTTGGAATGTGTAGAGGTCTAGGGTGAACTTGACACGTCTGTAAAAATCGAAGTTATTGAAGTGGAAAAGAAAAGAAGCATATATTCCAACAAGATTTAATGTCTTATATACTAATTACAAATAATTGCATGTTATCTAAATGTCAATATATATTAATAGTTAGAAACAGGGACCTCCAACACAATATTATGAACATCGTACTGAGCTTAGTACTGAATTTAGTTCTTATATGGTACGGTAATAGTATCGGTTAATAACAAGTATCGTTTTGAGTAATTTTTTAAAATTACAAAATAGTTTCTAAATTTATAAAATTACAAAATAGTCCCTCAATATATTGTAATGATATATTTTTTAATTTGACATCAAATATGTCTTAAAAGATCATAATAATGTAAATTTGAAAGAATAATTATCTCTTTATTTATATTAATATTACTTTTCACATATTTACCGTATTTGAAATGTAACTTTACCAAGATCATTTATTATTCTCCATTATAAATAATTTTAGAATTCCTTTTTAATAATAATATTTTTCACTAACATATATAAAAAGATTTGATTCTATAACCTATTTCATTTTAATTGATTCATTCTTGGGTCGGCTAATTCATGAGTTGGTATAAATTCAAACTATTTATTTCAAATTATTAGCAAATGAATGATGTAGATTCTATAAAAATTTTCTTTTAAAGTATTTGAAAGTGGGTTGTTTTATTATATACAATTGAAATATAATAATTGTCTTTTTTTTGTTTTTAAAAATAATGAATAATAAATTAAATTAATTTAAGAATAAAATTTGATATTTTAAGAAATATTTTAGTATAAAAATTTTAAATATAGTAATATAAAAAGAACAAACTAAAAAATGGTTTAGTAAAATAAAAAAAAATTATTCTTTAATTTTATTACAAATCTTAGTTTAATAAATTTTTATTTTTAGTTTTTATTATAAATCTTAAGTTTTAAATATACAAATTTATCTTTTTAATTAAAAAAACCAAAAAAAAAGAGTGAAAAAGAGTCTCTTAACAATTATCTGCGTAAATGAATCAAGGAAAGGCATGGTCTTTTATAATAAAGTATTAATGCATTATTAGAATAACAGGGTAATAACAAATTTATTACATAGAAGCAGGTGGTGATTCCAGTTGTTTCCTTATGAAAATGCATAATATGTAAAAATATTTGTTTGGTCGAAGTATCTTTAAATATGAAGTAAATGATTAGATTTCCTGTCAAAAGGCATATGAAATGGCATAACATATAAAATATTTTTTTGATTAAAAATCAAAATGTCTTTAGGTGAGCTTCACGTGAGAGGCTAAAGGCCCAGTCTTGCAAACATCGGATTATATTAGTTAATAGCTGATTTTATCAGCGACTAACTGATAGATGATTATATTAACTGATTTGATCAGTGAATAATATTAGCTGTTTATTAAAAATATCTGGTAAAATTAATTATTTAGTATTAACTATTGATGTGTAAAATGACTTATAAATATATAACTTTCAAAAAAATTAGTATTTCGTTAAATATTCTTATAAGAATTTAGAATTTATATTTTTAATTTTACATAAAATAAGTTTATAATTTTGATAAAAAAACATAAAATTAATAATAATAATAATAAATAATTGAGATAAAAATTATACTTTTTAACTCTAAGGATAAAGATTCTTAAATAGTTTTCTTTGTCGTTTTCTTGTTGTATGTTTTTTAATTAGCTGAATAATAAATGGTAAAAACTAAAAAGTAGGTGTTCATGTACACCAACGCCAAGTTGATGCAGGAAAGGAACATAAATGTCCGAAGGCACAGTCTGTCATTTACAATAAACTGAAGTAAAACGTTGCTCCTTTTGAATTTTTCAAAAATCAATTGATGCAGTTCAATCAGCTAATTATCAAACACTAAAAACAACTAGTCAATAAAGTCGATCAGCTAAATTTATTGAACCAGCTATTTTTTAGTTGATCAGTCAATAACCAAACGGCCAAAAACTAAAAAGTTCAAAACTCTAAAAACTTGAGCTATTATTCTCTGACTTTCTTAAACAACACCAAACAATAGATAGGTGAAACTCTTCTCTTCTTGCTCTCTATTTGTTATCTTGTTTTTTGTTATTTATTTCAAAAAAATAAAATACAAACAATAGAAACATGGAAGATATAACAACGAAGATGGAAGGGGTTGTGGTGGTCAACTTGGCAATGGAGACAAGCGATGACGAGAGTTGCGTGACAAATGAGGACATCGATGAGGTGGTGACTGGATGCTGAGACTAAGAGCTAACTGATTGAAAGAGGTGACCAAGTGGGGATAGTCACGAGAAATAAGGAAGGAGGGGTTGGATAAAGTAGCGTCGTTAAGAAGTTTTTTTTTTTTCAATTTAGTCCTAAAGTTTAGAAGATTTAAGAATTATTTTGGTCTTCAATAGGTATTCTAAATTCTAACAGTACTGACCAGTACTATGCAAAAAAAGGACAATATAGGTCAATACTCTGAGCTGGTATGGTACCAATTCTAACAGTATCATTTTTTGGGCAGTATCGATTGATATGGTACGAATCTTGTATCCATGCTACAATGAATCTATATTTTAAAAAACTTGAACTTTTGTGTTTTTTTTTTTTTGTCTTTGAGTAGAAGATATTTAAAACCTTAAAATTTATCTAATTTTGTAATATTATCTAAAAATAATTAATAATAATAATAAAATATTTAAACTTTTAATTTATTGCAAAAACTAGTTTGCTATTAACCTTACGGCTAACAATGATGAAGTGGCCCTCTGCATAAGAGGGCTCTTAATTGGCTAGCACTTTGATGTGATAAATATTTATAAATTATAATTATTTTATCCACTCAATATAGCCCATATCCCGAGTCCCTTTGAGCCTTCCTGTTGTCATCATCTACACTGGAACTTTTGCCTCCTCAACCTTTATGATAACTTCAACCAAACATTATCTATCTTCGACCCTATTTATGTTCTCTTATGCATCGACCAAGCACTAATAACTGGAGACACCATCTCTTGCCTCCCTTAACTTTAACTCATTGTTACCACTAACACTAGACTTAACCATATTAGCCTTATTTGAATGTCTAAAATGAAGAATTAATCTGACTAATTCATTTGAAGATGTTAATTATGCTCTAGCATGGTTGATTGATGATTTGAGGAAAGTGTTGTAGATAACTAGTAAGTTTGGTGTAGATCATGGCATATTAAAGAAGACTATCCATTTAGATTCAAAGTTTGATCTTTGTCTTACCCATTTCAAAATTTTAATTTACTAATGCAAAAAAAAGTTCGAGCCTTTACGATATATGTGATGGTTCCAAATAATTTGGTAAGTTGATGATTGTAAGTGAACTCATATTTATTATTTTCATCTTATAGGTAAAAGAGTTAGAATATCAGAATTTGTAAGTATTGGCTCTACACTAACCAAAATTATAACTTGTAAGTATTGGCTCTAAACTAACCAAAACAATGAGGCCTTTACTTTAGCATTGCCTATAATTAAAAAATATATATGAAGCCATCAATTCCATTTCCTTATTTTGAAAATGTTTGTGAACTTCTTCTTTTTTTGTTTCTTACTTGTGTTCAGATCAAGTTCTTTTCCCTTTAGGGAATGAAACTAGTCTATCATTTACAGCATGTTTGGTTCACGGAATGGAATAGGGTAGGAATAGAATAGTTATTCTTTGGAATAAAAAAGATGAGGAATAGAATAGAATGTGTATTACTTTGTTTGGTTTAAGACATGGAATAGATAAAGAATTTCTATTCC
>JANZLC010000200.1:14209008-14222801 GCA_026413385.1 Erythroxylum gracilipes
TTATCTGGAGTGATGAATGCCAGAAGAGCTTTGAGGAGCTTAAGCACAGATTGACAAGTGCTCCAATTCTGACTTTGTCCATAGGAGAGGAGGGTTATACAGTATACAGTGATGCTTCAAAGAACGGTTTGGGTTGTGTATTGATGCAAGGAGACAAGGTAATAGCTTATGCCTCATGGCAGCTAAAGCCCTATGAACTGAATTACCCAACCTATGACCTGGAATTAGCAACAGGAATTTTTGCCTTGAAGATTTGGAGACATTATCTGTATGGGGTGCAGACAAAGATTTTTACAGATCACAAGAGTCTTAAGTATTTGCTAAGTCAGAAAGAGCTGAATTTGAGACAGAGAAGATAGTTAGAGTTGCTCAAGGATTATGACTTGTTGATTGAATATTATCCAAGAAAGGCAAATGTAGTGGCGGATGCCTTGAGTAGGAAATCCTCTATAGCTCATGTTTAAACAGTGTATCTGTTGTTATTGGAAGAAATGGCGAAGCTCAAAATAAGTTTGAAATAGGAGGAGCCAGATTATGTTCTTGCAAATTTCAGAGTGAGGCCGATACTCAGGGAGAAAGTTAAGGAGTTACAAGCATAGGATGTAGAATTGAGTAATCTCCAAGAAGAAATTCAGAATGGAAAGAAATCTGAAGTTGTAGTGAGGGATAATGGACTGATGGTAGTAGGAAATAGACTTTGCACCCCGAATGTGAAGGAAGTAAAGGATGAAATACTGGACGAGGCACATAATGTGCCTTATGCCATGCACCCAGGTAGCACTAGGATGTATAGAGATCTGAAAGAGCATTTCTGGTGGAAAGGAATGAAGAGAGATGTTGTAGATTATATGAGCAAGTGTCTAGTGTGTCAACAAGTCAAGGCTGAATACCAGGCACCTTCAGGCATGTTAAGGCCATTGTCCATTCCTGAATGGAAGTGGCAAAGGATAACTATGAATTTTTTGATGGGTTTGCCCAAGACTAGTAGGAAGCATGATGCCATATGGGTTATTGTTGATCGGTTGACAAAGTCAGCCCATTTTCTGGCAATCAAACAGACTGATTCTTTGCAGGTGCTAGCAAATAAGTATATTGATGAGATAGTGAGATCACATGGGATCCCAGATTCTATAGTTTCCGATAGAGACCTTCGGTTTACTTTGAGATTCTAGGGAAGTTTACAAGAGGCTATGTGAACTAAGTTGAATTTTAGCACAACTTTTCATCCCCAGACAGATGGTCAATCTGAGAGGACCATTCAGATACTTGAGGGAATGCTCAAGGCATGTGTGATGGATTTCAAAGGAGCTTAGGATGAGCATTTTCCATTGGTCGAATTTGCTTACAATAATTCGTACCATTCAAGCATTCAGATGGCTCCTTATGAAGCACTGTATGGAAGGAGATGTAGAACTCCTATATGTTGGGATGAGAAAGGAGAAAGGAAACTGATAGGACTAGAATTGATTCAGATGACAGTCAACAAGGTCAACTTAGTCAAGCAACGGCTTAAGGCAGCTTAGGATAGAATGAAGAGCTATATTGATGAACACCGAAAGGAGATGGAGTATGAAGTAGGTGAGAAAGTGTTTCTTAAGATGTCTCTATGGAAAGGAGTAATGAGGTTTGGAAAGAAGGGCAAGTTAAGTTTGAGATATATGGGTCCCTATGAAATTGTTAAGAGGATTGGACCACTACCTTATAGGTTGGCATTGCCCACAGAATTGTCTCAGATACATGACGTTTTTCATGTGTCCATGTTGAGGAGGTATAGATCGGATCCCTCCCATATTATTCAGACCATTGACGTTCAGTTGAGAGATGATCTAAGTTACGAGGAGATCCAAGTGGAGATTTTGGACACTAAGGAGAAGGCCCTTAGGAACAAGACAGTTTAGCTAGTTAAAGTCCTGTGGAGAAACTATTCGGTGGAAAAGGCCACGTAGGAGCCGTTGGAAGCCATGAAAGAGAAGTATCCACACCTTTTTAATGACTCAGATAATAATTTCGAGGACGAATTCTTTTAAAAGGGGGAGAAATGTTGGGCCCCGAATTTTTTTATTTTATTTTATTAAACATGATTTGGATAAATTCTGTGGTCTTGCTAAATAAATCATTTTCTTTGGAGTTTAATTAGCAAGTCAATGTTAGGAGGATTTATTGCATGGATTTATGGAATTTAAGTGTTAATCTTGTAAGAATGTATAAGGGCATTTTTGGCATAACACTTAAGCATTTAGGACATAAGGCTTATATTAGAGGGAAAAGGGGTCATTTTATGTTTATTAAGAGTAGAAATTAGAAGAAGAAAAATAAAATGAAGACAGAAAGAAGAGAGTGTCGTAGGAGAGAAGAAAAAAAAGGAGAAAAAGAAGAGAAAAGCTAGGGTTTTGAGATTCTCAAAGAATTTAAATACTTTGAGGCTAAATCAAGTAAGTATAAGCCTTATTCCATATTGTTTGGTTGAATGAACCATAAGTAGTGATAGTTAGAAGTGATAATATAGCTTAACATGTGTGGGAGGTTGTTGAGGAATGGTTTATATAAAGGCTTTATTGTTGGTTAATGATCAAAGATAGATTTTGATGTATTTGTTATTGATATTGGGTTGAAATGAGCTTGGAAATGAAGTAGAAGAGATAGTTTAGTGTTAATATGGGTTATATATGAAAGGGGGGAAGTGAAGAGATGAAAAATACAGCAAAATCCGTTCTCGGAAGAGGTTTCTTTGAAAGTTCGCCGCAGCGAACTCCATTTTTCCTACATAAACATATTTTGGTATTTTAGGCATAACATTTTGTGTAGATGTCCAAATTGAGTGATTTTTGATGTGATGTAAACTAGAGACATAGGGATACAAATTGTATGAAGTAGTAAATTCTAAATTCAGTTTCTAAGAATCTCAATTTTTAGATGGAAGTTGAACATAGAATTTTATTTCAGCATAAGAAATAGTTGAAAGTTAGTGATATCCTACCTACCAAAGAAAAAGTATGTCTTTGTTATTACTCATTACAACTGTTCTCCTAAGGTTACTCTAGTTGATATAACAATAATCTAGTAAATACTTCGTGGACACTGATTGATAATATACAGTCTTACCTTAAACAATAATTTAGCTTAGTTCAGATATGATTCAGCTCAACTTAATCAATTGTCTTTAAATCGAATTAAAATTTGAAAGAATTATTTTAACATGATCTATAAATTTAGAACAATCCTAAAGTGACATTATTTTGATATAAATCGAATAATCCAAATTCATTTGACTTTCGATTGAAAAAATGTTGAGATAAAATCCGACACAATATTCAATTATAAAAATTTTAAATTGGTTGACATTTCATTTTGATTTTAATAATCTTTATTATCAAAAACTGATTAGGTTATTAATTAAGAGGTCAAATTTATAAATTAATCAAATTTTGGCAAATAAAAAATTAATTAATTCATTTCATTTAACACAATCTTTTTTAATTAAACTTTAAATTATTTAATGATTAAATATATTTTTTTTAATCATATTTCAATAATTTTATTTAATCTTTAATCGATTTTAAAATGGTATTAAACGTTTTAAATCTTAAATTTCTTATCTTATCGGTTTAACTTTTAATATAATTTTTAAAACATTGAGCTTATCTACTAATTAGTCTTTCTATTATTTGTTTTTTATTTAAATCTCTTATCTTTTCGTTTAACAACTTATAAAACATTGGGTTTATCTACTAATTAGTCTTTCTATGTTTTGTCTTTTTTCCGCTTTGTCATGTTCTAAACAGCCAGGTTTTCCCAAAACAAAAGATAAAACACGTTCTTCAGAGCCGGCTTTTTATTAATTTGTTTATTGAAGAATGCTCCATTGTTTCAAACTTCCCTTTGTTCATGTCTGGAATTTCAAGTTCTGTTCTGTGTCCATTGATTTTCTGCATAATTTAAGCTAAAAAAAGAGATCTTTCCATTCATGGTACCATCATCAGAGATAACAGAAGAGAAGGATGAGGAAGACAACTACTTATTCATCAACACAGAGGCTCAAAAGGAAAGGATAAGACAGATCATAGAGTACCAGAAATCCTTGTACTGGTCTTCTTCTTCTTATTCATTGTCCACTTCAGCTGCTTCTTGCTCCTCGTTCTCTTCTTCTCGCAGAAACAGCAATTTGTTGGATTTGATGAAAGTTGGAAGCATGTCTTTGAAGAGATTGTTTGAAATGGAGCACACAACTTTGGCGACCCATTTTCAGGATTATAGTGGCTCACCATTAATAAAGACTATACCTTTGTGGGGTAGTGATGATACAGATAATGATATCTTTGATCCATGGTCAGCCATTAAAAAGATTGGAACTTCTAATGAGCTTGGAAGTGATTCAGCAGCTAAGTTTGCTTCTGATGATAGCTTCAGGGATGGAGCCTTCCACGTTGTCAACAACAGGCGCAAGTTGAGAAGAAAAAATTCTTTCAGGATGTTGCCAAGATTGAGTTTTCATAGATTTAAGTGCTTCAGGTTCAGGTTGAGATTGAGAAGAATCAGGATTAAGATCTGTGGTAAAATTTTCTAAGTTTTGCCTGTAAATTTGCAATCATACGTAGAAGGAACTTGAACCCCAATGATAAAAAAAATACAGATAAAAACTTTCAGAAGAAGGAAAGAAAGGAAGAAAAGGTTTCTGGCAGGAATCAAGTCCTGAGATTCAGTACTTTATCCTGATTCTGGAACCTGTAGAGTGACAGGAATTGTCTTGGGTGCAGATTCTGGGAACATGTCTTTTATTCTTTGAATACTACTGCTAGTTAGTTCATCAGATGATTTGCCACTTGTCAATCCATCAAACTGCAGATGATTTGCAATGATTTTCAACTGAATTGGCAAATGATGCAGTGGTCTTTGATCAACCTTGCCAAAACATTTCCCTATTCAATGTTAAACTTTCTGCTAATTCAATTCCATAGGTGCAACCCAAAAGAATTCACATTTAGTTGATGTAGTGTATCGTTGACCCATCTTGAACTTGTCAGGTTTTTGATGTAGTGTATCGTTGACCCATCTTGAACTTGTCAGGTTTTCTGGTTTCTTAAAATATCTTCCTATGTTCTGCCAATCGACAGGATAGAAGGCCATAGGTGGCAAGACAGAAAAGTTGTATCCTGAAAGTCCTGCTACTTTCTCAACTACCCTGGAGATCAAATAAGGGCCATTGTTAATGGAAGAGTTGTATATAAAATATTATTTATGTATATAGGATAATATGAAGACTCTAGAGAGATCAAGAGAGATGCCGGTGACTTCTTAACATATTATTCAATAGAAAGGTTACATAGGGTGTAACTGCTGCAATCTTAAAGCCAAGATCAGCTAATGGTTTTAATTTGATGCGTGGGTACATATATATATGAATTAATTTTATATATGAGCTATCATAAGGTTAAGCCCAATTAAAGTGATCTATTAAGGTTAAAGACTTTAAGATATATGACATCTAATAAAATATAGGCTTTAATGTGTGGAAACTCAATAGTCTGATTTCTATTTTATAATGGGCTAAAATGGAAATAAGACAAATTATATAAAGTATTAGGGTTATGGTCCCCAAGTAATATGAACGATTGTCTTTTTAATACTCATTAGTAGAGAGACGGTTTTTGAGAGAAAATAGACGTGCATATTGACTTGGAAGACGAATAACTGCAAGACTCATGAATCATGTTGTTCTCGTGGATTCAGGTATGCTTCCGCAACATATCTAAATATTCTTGATGATTTGACATGATTGTTTATATGATAGATAATGGTTTTCACCCTAAGGAATTAAATCCTATGAATACAAAGCTGCGATTCTGATAAGTTTGATAGATTCTGAAGAATTGGAATTTTGCAAGGTCCTTGTGGCCTTTTTTCAGCTCGTCAAACCAAGCCTCTGCCGAGGTATTATTCAACAGAAAGGTTATATGGGGTGTAACTGCTGCAATCTTAAAGCCAAGATAAACTAAAGGTTTTAGGATTTTGAAACCTTGTTCAGAGTCCATGGATTTTGATAGAATCATTAAGCACCCATCAGGATGAGCTTTGAAAAGACTCTCCAGGGACACAAACTCTTTTCCTCCAAAAGAAATTGGTGGTGAGAACCATGTCATGAAGAACTAAACTTTGCACTTCCTGTCAAAGAATTTCAGAACTTTGCTATGGAATTCCTTGTTCAACATGTCTGTGTTTGATAATTCTTCGTGAAAGAATACGAAGATGATTTTATTCATTGAATGCAAAAATATATATAGGGAAAAATTGTTGCTGTACAACGAATTGCTAACTACGTTCTCTCTCATCTAACAAACAAATATTCTTTTAATGATTATATACAACAATGAGTGATGGAGGAATGGTTATGGTGTGTAGGCGTCTTGGGGCAACCAAGACAATGGATGTGGGCCTGTTGACAGCCCCCCCTTAAGTTGGTGCTGGTGAAATCAGACCCAACTTAACGATGTTCGAAGACAGGTCGATAGAAGATAATGGTTTGGTGAAGCAGTCAGCTAACTGTGCTGATGAGGGAGTGTACGAGGTGGAGATGAAGCCTGCAGTGACAACATTTCAGACAAGGTGGCAGTCGATTTCGATGTGCTTTGTCCGCTCATAAAATACAGGGTTTTTTGAAATATGAATGGCGGCAGCGTTGTCACAATGGAAGGGGATAGGTAGTGATAACGGTATCTGCAGATCTTTCAGCAGGTACATGAGCCAACGAGTTTCACACAAAGCACTAGCCATACTGCGATATTCAGCTTCGGCGGAGGAGCGGCTGACAGTACGTTGTTTTTTTGTTTTCCATGAGAACAAAGCATTTCCCAACAGAACACAGTAACCAGTAAGGGGCTTTCTGGAATAGTTGTAGCCTGCCCAATCGGAGTCGGAGAAAACGTGAAGAGGGATTGTGGGTTGGATTAGGTACAGGAGGCGTGAGTTGGAGGTGTGCTTGAGATATCTGAGGAGATGGGTTAAGGCAGCCCAGTGTGGCTGACGGGGGGCAGAGGTGAATTGGGTTAATTGGTGGACGGTGAAAGCAATGACAGGTCGGGTAAGATTGAGGTAAAGCAATTGGCCGACGATGCGTTGGTAGCGATCTGGGTCTTCTAGTAAAGGGCCATCATCAGGTAATAATTTTGAGCTTTGAGGGAACGGAGTGATAGTTTTCTTCAAATCAGGGAGAGAAGCTTCGAAGAGAATATCTTGGATGTATTTTTCTTGAGATTGAGATGCCGTCATGGGAACGGGTGAGCTCAACACCAATGAAGTATGTGGCATGTCCCATTTCCTTGATGGTGAACAAACGATGAAGGTAAGTTTTGATGTCCAGAATCAATGCTTCCAAAGGGCTGCAGATGAGGATGTCGTCGACGTAAAGGATAAAAGCAATGAATTTGTCATCAGAACCTAAAATAAACAAACAAGGATCAGATGTGGATTGAGTGAACCCGTATGACTGTAATTTAGAGGTGATTTCATGATTCCACTGTCGACCCGCTTGTTTGAGGCTGTAGAGTGACTTGCGGAGACGGCAGACTTGACCGGGTGCAGCCTTCGAATAACCTTGGGGAGGATGGATGTACAATTCTTCGGTGATGGAGCCATGGAGGTAGGCATTGTTGATATCACAGTGGTGTAACGGCCAGTCGTGAGTAGCGGCGAGGGCAATCAATACACGAACTATGGTGAGTTTTTCTACGGGTGAGAAGACGTCAGTATAGTCCAAGCCTTCCTTTTGGCTATAACCACGAACTACAAGTCGAGCTTTCCAACGATCTACGGAGCCATTTGGTTTTTGTTTGATTTTAAAGATCCATTTGGTGTGGAGAGCTCGTTTGCCCTTCGGGAGAGTAGTTAAGTCCCAAGTATGGTTGTCCTCTAGCGCAGCTAGCTCTAAAGACATCGGTCTAACCCAAAAAGGATTAGTAATGGCAGTAGCAAATGATAATGGTTCACATTCAGCATCAACGTTGGCCATGAAGGTGAGGTATGGTTCGGGGTTAGAAAAATAAGAAGAATGTAGTGGGGAACTTACCTGGGAAGAGGATGTTGCAGTGGCGTCGAGGGAGGGAAGGGATATAACGTAATCTTTTAGGTAAGAGGGATGAGATCGTAATCGAGTACTATATCTAAGTGGAGGAATAGTGGGTTGGGTCGGTGGAGGGTGAAGGGTAGATGATGTAATACTGGGTGATGCTGGGAATAGATTGATGGGTGGGCTAACATTTGGGGAAATTGGGGAAGTTGGGTCGACGTTTAATTGTGTAGGGGAGGAAGTATGTGGGTTGTATAATGAAACGTGGTCAATAGGGCTGTGGGGAATGTGAGGAAAAATTATCTGGTGAGGTGGGTCAGTGTGTTTGTGGTTGGAAAAAGGAAATTGGGATTTGTAAAAGATAACATCTCGGGAGACAAAGGTTGTCCTGGTATTGAGGTCATATAATTTAAAGCCTTTATGACCAGTGATGTAGCCCAAAAAAATACATTTTGTTGCACGCGGTTCTAACTTGTCTTTGAAAGGCTTGGTATTTGTGGCGTAACAAAGACAACCAAAGACCCTTATGTTGTCATACGACTGTGGTGTTTGGTAGAGGGTTTCAAAGGGGGTTTTCCAAGATAGTATTTTTGAGGGTAGTCTGTTGATTAAGTAGGTGGACATCAGTAAAGCTTCCCCCCAAAAGGATTTAGGTAAGTTGGCTTGATAAAGTAAGGCTCGGGTAATTTGAAAAAGGTGTTTGTGTTTGTGTTCGACAATGCCGTTTTGTTGTGGTGTGTGTGGGCAAGATTTATGGTGTGCTATGCCTTTGGTGTGGAACAATTCCTTACATTTGTTGTTGGTAAATTCAGTGCCATTGTCAGTACGAATACAAAGGATGGAGGTGTTGTGTTGTGTTTCAATCATGGTTATAAAAATTTTCAAGGTTTCAAAAACTTGATCTTTACTGTGTAAAAGATATGTCCAGGTGGCTCTTGTAAAGTCGTCAACTATGGTTAAGAAATAACGTGAGCCATCAAGACTGTGGACTGCATATGGTCCCCATAAGTCAACATGCAATGTCTTAAAAGGTTTTGTGGTGCTCATTGTGTGAGTGGGAAAAGGGATTCTGCTTTGTTTGGCTAACTGGCAAATATCACACGAAATATGGCTAGGAAATGAAATGCTGAAATTGGGTAAATGTGCAAGTTTTTCTTTTGAAACATGGCCAAGTCTTAAATGCCAAACATGAAAATTGTCCTGGACATAATTAGCAACTGGATTTTTAACATAAAAATCTAGGGAGGGACCTTTGAGGCTGCATGGGTGTAATAGGTTCTCGGCTCCAATCTTGTATAATCCCCCCTCTGCCTCGCTCACAGCTACAACGTCATTAGTCCGCAGGTCCTACAAATAAACTTTATCGTTTACAAAAATGATAGCAATATGGTTTTCGGTGGCCAGCTTGTGGACAGACATTAGGTTATGGTGAAAAGTGGGTATATGGAGGACATTCTGTAAACATAAGGTTTGGTGAAAGTCGATGGTGTCAACATGGTTAACATTTCGAGTTGTGCCATCTGGAAGGGTTACTGGTTGGATAAAAGAGACTGCTAATTTGTTTGTGAAAAAGTTGTGGTTATGGCTCATATGTGTAGAGGCCCCCGAGTCTACTATCCATGTACCATCATCGTATTTGTTACTGCCAAAACTAAAAGAGTTGGGGTTCGTACCTGCGTAGCTGTTGTAAGCTACGTGATTAAGCTCAACTGGAGATTTACCCTTGATTATACGCATTAGATCTTGGACTTGTAGTGTGAGTGTTGCTATATCGGTCTCTGTTTTTGACTGTGGTTCTGTCTTCTGTTCCTCCAGGGGGCTGCTTACATTCATCGCGGTATATGTAGTTTTACTCTTCTTTTTCTATAGTTCTCTGTACCAGTCCGGTATTCCGTGTAGCTGGAAGCACGTATCTTTTGTGTGCCCCTTCTCCTTACAATGTTCACAAAATTTGTCGTCCCTTCTGTTACTAAATCGTCTTCCCCCGAACTCTTTGTTCCCCTGCTTCTTATATGTACTTGCATTAGTCATAAGGGCAACACCTATTTGATTCACGTTTTCAGAGTTTACATTTTTTTGTTTTTCTATCGTCAGTATCATATAGTAAGCTTTGTTTACCTGTGGTAAAGGTTCTATCAGCATAATCTGACTTACCATAGTTGTGTATTCTTCCTTGAGGCCTAACAGAAACTGCATCAGTCTGTTAGTATGGAAAACTTCTAGGTTCTTCCCAGCGTGTTCACAACTACACACACTTACCAGCATTAAGGAGTCTAGATTGTTCCATAGTCCCTTTAACTTTGTGAAATAAACAGTCACAATATTGTTACCTTGTCTCAGGTTACTAATTTCTTATGTGATTTTGTATAGGTGAGGTCCACTGCTTTCACCATATTGTCCCTTTAATTCCTCCCATAGGTCTTTCACTGTTGTCACCACTAGGAAAGAATCTGAGATCTCCTTTGATAGCGAGTTGATAATCCAAGCTATAACCATGTTGTCGGCCTTTTTCCATTTCTTTAAAAGTTTTTCATCTTCGATGGGTGGTATTATTTCTCCATTTACAAAGCCCAGTTTGCCCTTAGCCTTTAATGAAATAACCATCGAACGGCTCCATGACAGGTAATTTGCTCCCTCTAGAGGTGTGTTTACAAGTGGGTTTCCTCGGTTGTCTGCTGCTGAGATGTGGTAAGCATGTTCATTGATTTGGATTTGTGGGGTATCTTCCATTTCCATTGTTACGCATTCAATGGTAAGGTTTAAGGTAGGTAAGGTGTTTGTGTTTTTGTTTAAAAGATAAAGCAGAGACACTGCTCTGATACCATGCTAATTCTTCGTGGTAGAATACGAAGATAATTTTATTCATTGAATGCCGAAATATATATAGGGAAAACTGTCGCTGTACAACGAATTGCTAACTAACTCTCTCTCTCTCATCTAACAAACAAATATTCTCTTGATGATTATATACAACGTGGTGTGTTGGAGGAGTGGTTATGGTGTGTAGACGTCTTGGTGCAACTAGGAAAATGGATGTGGGCTTATCGATAGGAATGTAAAGATTTCGGTCAAACCTTACCTACCTGTATATGGTCCCTTCTACCTGTATATGGTCCCTTTCATCATGTCTCGTAACTCCCGCATATGTTTTGTCGCCCACTTCCTCAACCTTCCGCCTCTGTGATAGACAATAGGGTATGGAAGTGTTGTTTAAAAATAAACGTTGGTTTTGGTTTGGGTCCTATTCTCGCCGAGCATCAGTACACCATCTATCTTACTTCAGGAAGAGGATAGAAACTATAAAAAGAAATTACTCAGAGATCACGAGGATCATCGTCGGCAATGGTTGGAGGCATTTATGGTTTCGGTTATGCTTCCGTTTAATTTATTTGCATGTATCTTTACATAATGCTTTGTATAAGATGCATGTTGTTGCTTGGTTTATATTTCACACACTTGCTGTCAGAGCTTCAATGGGAGGTGCGACCGTAGGAGTGATGGAGTGTTGTTCTGTTTTCAACATTCAAAGGTATTGTGAGCAAATAATCAGTTTCCGGTTGTTCATGGAACAAGTAAGTTTTCTGTATTTCTCTTTACTTACTATATCTCCAGATTTGTTGCTGATAAGGAGTTTCGGTCTTGAACTATTAATTGTGTTGGAGGTCTGAGCTTGCCTATTTAGTTTTGCTTAAATTTCTGTACGTCTTCTTCAAAAAAAAATCTGTACGTGATGTTTTTTTTTTCATCTTTCTTGTTCTCATATGCTTTGCTTCTGCTAAATCAAAGTCCCATGTTTCTGCCATTATTTCCTCTATCGGTAATCTAGTTTGCTTCGTTAGATGATAGTGTTAGTGTAGTTAGACGGTAACAACTTCCTTTTTTTTAAACCAAACTTTTGAAGGTTAGACTTGCTTTTTACGCAAGGTAAGCTTTTGGGTTTGGGTCTTTTCAATAGACTACAGTAGGTTGTAGCTGTAGACGGAGAGAGAGAGAGAGAGGGAGCGGGAGGAGCATGTGTGTTTTCTGAAGCAAGTTTTTTTAAACATCCGCAGAATCGCTTTTCTGAACTTAGCATTTTTGCTCAATCTAGGCTTAGGATACCTGTGCCGCCCACTCCATCTACCTGTGTATTTAAAATCGATTGGATTTCTCATCAGTCTTGTTTATCTACCGTTACTGCCCTACGCGCGCTAGCGCGTCCAAGACAAACTTCTAGTTTTAGTCGTAACGGGTTTTTACTGTAAATTTTTCCCCAAGACAAGCTTCTAGTTTTAGTCGTAACGTGTTTTTACTGTAGATTTTTGTTTACTTCTTTAGAATCTTTTCTCTCCAATCTCATACCATTTTGCCTACTACTTGCAAAATCCTTTAGCAAGAGCTCTTGACTAGATCGAGCGTTTTTAGTGTCTTTTGCTTTCTCACTGATTTTATTGCAGCCCCTATTATTTGTTGGCTATTTAATTATTTTTAGCGTAATTGTATTGCTACTTTTTTGCTATTTTATTATTTATTCTTTTTCTGAATATTTTTAGTTCCATATAGTACTATTACTATTATTATTATTATTGTTATTATTTTACTATTTTTATGATTTTATGTTTTTAATGAATTGTTTATATATCCTGCATCATTCTTATATTGTCTCATTTGTATGTGGGTCCATCGGAAACAGCTTTTCTACTATGTAAGGGTAAGGCTGCATATTATCGGATCTCTCCAGACCCCGCTTCATTGTGGGATTTTGTACTGGGTGATGATGATGTTAATAAAATTGTTAAATAGTTATTTCTCAATAAAAGTGTTTGTCTCGTAAGAAAGATAAACAATGTAAGTGATAACAAATGACGCAATAGTAAGTAACACTATATCTTCATATTATTTAATCCTCAATATAGCTTCTTAGTTAAAACAAAAAGAAGAAGATAAGCTTGTTAAAATTTCATATATGTCCATAATAAACTCGTGTTGAATTCCTTTTTAGTAAGAGTTAAAAGGTAAGAGATAAATTATTAGAATAATCATTTAATGTGCTTATTACACGATTAATAGATGTTTACATTTATAAATTTATTGCATAATGTGTGAAGTTTGTCTCGAATGGAAAAATCATATTATATCGTCACGTGGGTTGATTTACACATAAATTTATCTCCTACTATGCACTAAGTCGCTCCTCCTCCAACTCCAGCTCCAGCCACTCCACTATAAATCATCAGTTTCAATGCGCATGGAAAGCTCAAGCAACACAAGTTAAGAGTGTATTGTGATCCACTCATCGTCACCTAAATATCTCATCTGTACTATTACTATACTTTGCGTGCTTTCCACAAATAATGTTGAAGCCACATCTACGGCCAAAACCTTACCGTTCAGGCAGCGATGGAGGAGGAGCTCACTTCCTTCTCCCCAACCATTCTTACTTGGCAATACCCCTTTGCCTGTTCATGGTTCATCCCTAGCTACTAAAACCCTCAGGACTAAGAATAATTCTATTCGCCATAAACCTTCTGGTACTAACGTTATTAAAGCTATCGCAATAAGTGTGGGTGTGGCAGAGCAGTCTGTTAAAGTAAAGGCTGTTGTTACTGTTAAACAAACCGTCGGTGGCTTCCTTTCTACTATAGGGTTAGAACGGGGTCTAGAAGATATCTCGGACATTTTTGGTAAAAGTCTCCGCTTGGAACTTGCTAGTGCCGAGCTCGATGCCAGTAAGTGGGCATATATTCTTGTTATT
>JANZLC010000200.1:14231573-14243466 GCA_026413385.1 Erythroxylum gracilipes
TTCTCAACTAATTCTATATATTTTATTATTATCAAAACATAAAGGAAGTTAATTTATCAACCACCATTGGTCCAACAGACCATCTATATTGCAAGGATCTCATTGATCTGATTGATGTGGACAGAAGTGTGAAGGACGGTGTTCCTTTAAAACCTGAAAAGGTGTTAGATAGAGAATGAGAAACGATGAAGTAGGAAACTCTAGGCACTATTAGACAATAGATTGTTATCAACATATTCAACCATATGTCTCAAGAAACAGATTATTTTGAGCTATGAAATAAGCTATACATATTCAGATGTATATGATGAAGTCCATAGGATAGCATACATTGCAAATGAAATTGTAATGAAATAATAATTATGAGATTTATATTGTATTTATGTATTATTCCTAAATTGTTCCTAGTCATTGTTCTATTAAGACAGGATATTAATAAAACGTAAAAAGACTAGCACATGTAATGTTTCTTCCTTATGAAGGAAGTAGTCGATCTTATAGACTAAAGCATGGAAATCCTTAAATAAACATATGGGTGCTTATTGACATAAAGTTCACTGAAATGACCCCACACGAGAAATCCATTTGCAACGTTACTTATTTATCTATGGAAATTCTTATTGTGAAGATTGTATAAGTAATCCTTTGACTTGAGATCTCCAAAGTTATCTTATATAGAAATTGCTATATTTTGATACTACTTATGACCTATTCTAGTCAAGAGATCTCAATCAGTCGTCATTAGATATAACATAAACTATGTAGAGGTAGTTGAGTGATCAATATATGATTCATCATTATAAAGTAATTAAGGAGAATGTTTCATTGTTCTTGATTAGTATTGATTAGGGAAATCCTTGGCTAAAATGGAATGACATTTTTTTTCAAATTTCATTAATTGAATCAATTACTAATGGTGGAGAACTAACATGATTGAACTCAAATAGAGTAGACATTAATTCCATGTTCTACATCTACTTATGATATTCTATAATAAAATGATTGAATTATACAAACAAGTCATGCATAAAAAGGTTAGTTAAAACTACTATGACATTTTTAAATATTTGGGTGGTCATGATGTGTTGTTAGACGCCAATATTGATCTATGAATATATATTGTTTAATTAGATAATTAAAGATAAATTTAAAAATATAAATTTATCTAATTCTAAATATGATTTATGAATAAAATTTATATCCATTACCAGCGTATTTAGGAGCTTAATGGGTCATACATAAAGAACGAATTGAAGAGAGAAAAGATATTTTAATCAAATTGGACTTGATTGCAGAGTTTGAAAGACTGTAATTAAATATAAGATATGTGATAAATAAGGATCAATATAAGATATTGGATCGTATTTGAGCATAATTAGTATTTAATTATTATTTGTAATTCTAATTAAAATTTGACTGAAATTAAAATTTATTTTAATTAAATTACTATAATATCTAAAACTTATTTAAAATAGACTTAAAATTTAAAGAAGCTAGCATTTATAACCTAACCCTCTTTGCAATAGCTATAGAGTTTCTCAACACGTTTTGTGGATATCATTAGAGGTTAGACATTTGTGCGGTACGGTGGTTGAGATGACCTGATTTAAAAAACAATTTGAGAGAAACGAAAAGAAAAAAAAATTAGGTTTCAAAATATGATACGAATTACAATTTTGTGACTTTAAAAAATCATACAAATAAGTTTTGTAATTATTTTTGCTATGAATGAAACTGTATCCTTCCCTAATTTTTCAACAATTTCATGTTCTTTTGGTTGTACTATAGGTTTCATTTATAAAATACTCAATTTATCAAAATAATAAATAATTTAGTTAGAGATAAACAATAATCCCTAAATCTCAAAACAAAATTATGAGTAAGAAGGAATAGTAATTATAGATCCCTTTTAAGAAGGAATAGTGATTATAGATCCCTTTTCCTTTTTGTTTTTACCAAAATGTCCAATTAGTAAAAGATTCACAAAAAAATACTAAGTAAAATAAAGTTATAGTTCTATCAATTTAAAATTTAAAATAAATATTATTTTGATGTTAAGAAAACATTTTAAAATTTAATGAAAATATGAGGATTCAAATTATCCTTTTTATTTATGAATTATCGTCTACCAAAAAAAGAAAAATGTGTTAATAATTATTTTGTGCAATTTGATTTTATGCTTTAACCCAAAGGCCTACTGTAACATCCCAAATCTCCCGCTTATAGATATTGTCCACTTTGGGCTTTGGCTCAGCTAAGCCCTCACGATTTTTCTTTTCCTGAGGCCTTCCCAGGAGGTCACCCATCCTAGAACTACTCTCACCCAAGCACATTTAACCTCAAAGTTCTGATGGGATCCGGTGCATTAGGCCATGGAAAACACATCTGTAAAGGAGAGGTATCCGTACCCTTATAAGGCGTACTTCGTTCCCCTCTCCAACCGATGTGGAATCTCACATTCTCGACCCCCTAGGGCCTAGCCTTGTTGGCACAACGGTTCGGGTACTGGCTCTGATACCACTTGTAACATCCCAGATCATCCGCTTATAGATATTATCCGCTTTGGGCCTTAGCCCAGCCAAGCCCTCACGGTTTTACTTTTCTTGAGGCCTTCCCAAGAGGTCACGCGTCTGTAAGGGAGAGGTATCCGTACCCTTATAAGGCGTACTTCGTTCCCCTCTCCAAACGATCTAGGATCTCACACTCTCCACGCCCCTTAGGGCCCAGCCTAGCAGGCACAACGGTTCGGGTATCGGCTCTGATACCACTTGTAACATCCCAGATCTCCCGCTTACAGATATTGTCCACTTTAGCACTATGGCCTAACCAAGCCCTCACAGTTTTGCTTTTCCCGAGGCCTTCTCAAGAGGTCACCCATCCTAGAACTACTCTCACCCAAACATATTTAACGTCGGAGTTTCGATGGAATCCAGTGTATTAGGCTATGAAAAATGCGTCTGTCAGGTGTCAAAGTACGCAGCCCAGATATTGTCCCCTCCGGGCCTAGCCCTCAGGGTTTTGTTCCTCCCGCACACTCGCTCAGGAGAACGCATCTTAGGGGGAGAGGTATCCATACCCTTATAAGGCATACTTTGTTCTCCTCTCCAACCGATGTGGGATCTTACACCTACTTTTTGGCCCTTTTGAGAAATGTTATAGTACTTGTTAGCCCCTTAACATTGCAAGACCCTTTTTGCTAGCATTGGTTAGCCTTGACCAATGTCTAGCATGAATTAGGCATGAGGAAGGCATGCCAAAGGAACCAAGGTAACTTAACTAAGTAAAGATCAAGCATGGTTTGAGTTGCGATGACTGTGAGGCATTGATTGGCTTGGTGGTTAGGGCGAGTTGGACTTGCCTAAGACCATGGTGCTCAAATGATAGACCATGGACAAACGAACTAGACTATGGGTGTGCATTGGTTAAACCGTATGTGAATTGGCTCGAGACTTGACTAACCTTCACCTTTAGATAAAGATCATGGGTGACGCAGCAAATTTAGTGGGATGAATCATCAAGAAAGTGGGATGACATGAAAAAGAACATGGATGAGGTGTCTTGTAAGCATTTTACACATGTTGCTTTGAATTAGGAGTGAGATAGTGGTAAGTTATGTAAACCACCCACTAAAGTAGTGCCTAAAGTGGTTGGGGATGTCAACCACTAACTAAGTTAGTGGTTTAGTGGCCTTAAGATCACTTTCTTGTATTCTTGCCAACAAGTCTTCTAAAGCCTATAAATAGCTCATTTGAGCAAGGCTTCATCCATTAGAGAAAGTGGGAACTTTTTATCCTTTGTATCAATTGTGAGTAATATAAAGGTTGACAATTTTACTGTAAGGCTGTGTGCATCTTTCTCTTCTTATTGTTATCCATTCTATTAAGTTGGCTTAGTGAATTCCGTGGGTTTACTTTACCTTTGTGGGAAACACCTTAGAAATGAGGGATTTAGGAATGTTGAGTTTAATTGTAGGAGTTCAACTACTATACTTAGACTTTGGCGCATTTTGTGAGCGAACTTAGAGTTCGTTGCATAATCTTTGTAACAGTTGGTATCAGAGTCGTGTTGGTGATTCAATGGATGGTGGTAGTAATCTTACGGAGCATGTCATAAGGGTGGAAGCGCTCATCGATCCTTTACCTATTGGTGAAGAAGAAGTTCCATCTTATGAATCACGTTTGAAGCTTTGGAAGGGCAAATCCAAGCATTGCAAGATCAAGTGGCTGAATTATTTAAAGCACAAGAGGATGCTAATTTCGAGATGATTATCCTTAGACATGAGATTGCAACTATAGATGTGGGACATGTTGAAAGCACCATGCTAAAGGTGCATGAGCCAAAAGTCTTTAAGGGTATTCAAACCTCTGTCGAAATTAGTGTTGGTCATCCTCTTGTTGATATGTGGGAGAGGATGAAAAAGGAGCTGAAGGATCAATTCCTTCCAAACAGTACTACTTGGCTTGTAAGGGACTTCTTGAAATAGTTCAAGCATGATGGTTCAATAAGGGATCATGTTAAGAAATTTAGTTTCTTAATGTTGATATTGAGAATATGTTAGATGAGGACAAGCTATTTAACTTCATGTCAAAATTACAACCTTGGGAACAAATGGAGTTGTAAAGGCAAAATGTCAAAGATGTTATGGGTACAATTGTGGCTGCGGATGCTTTGGTAGATTTCAGAGTGTCAAAGGAAACTAAGACCTCTTCCTCTTCTAAAAAATTGAAAGGCATTTACAAGAGAAGTATAAAGGAAAAAAAAAAAGAAGAAAGATCAAGGTGAGAAAAAGGAGAATGATCAAAAATGGAAATCCAAACAAACTGGGCAACCTAAACAAGGTGAGAAGTCTTCTAAGAAAAATCGTGGTTGTTTCTTATGCAGTGGCCCTCACTATGCCCATGACTGCCCAAGAAAGAGAAGTTGAAGGCCTCAATAGTAGATGCGGATGGTGAAAGTAATCACTCGGAAGCTGGGCTAAATCCTATCTGGTTACTCAATGCAGTCAGTACAGAAGTAAGTCCATTTGAGCGCCTTCTGTATACTAAGATACAAGTCAATGGAAAGGAACTCACTACTATCATGGACAAAGGTGTCACTCATTCCTTTGTTGCAGAAAGAATGGTGAGAAAGCTAGGGTTGAAAATTAGCAAGACCCTTAAAAAAATAAAAAATCTCACAGCTAAAGCACAAATAATGGTAGGAGTTGCATACAATGTTCCTTTAAGTATGGGAAATTAGCGTGGGAAGTGTAACATGATGGTGATACCTCTCAAGGATTTTAATTTGATTTTGGGCATCGATTTTCTCAAGATGGAAAAGGCAGTGCTATATCCACATCTTGGAGGTATAATGTTTATGAATGATCAAAATTCATATTACATCAATTATTGTAAGTTTAAGAAAGGCATGGAAACTTACCTTGCGGCCATGTGGGAAATTACGGAAGACCATGTGGTAGAAGTCCTGGATACGGTGTAAAGAGTATTGAGGGAATTTAAGGATGTGATGCCGAAGGAGTTACCAAAAACTCTCCTCCTCCTCTTGAAATTGATTATAAGATTGAATTGATGCCAGACGCAATTCCTTATACCCGACCACTTATCGGATGTCACCATTAGAGTTGGTGGAACTACGGAAGCAGCTTGGTGAATTTTTGGAAGCAAGTACATCTAACCATCGAAAGCCCCTTATGGAGATCCAGTTTTGTTCCAAAAGAAGCAAGATGGAGCTATACGGATGTGTGTCGAATATCGAGCTTTAAACAAGGTGACTATTACAAATAAATATCTTGTTCCTTTAGTTCAATAATTGATCGACATATTATCAAAGGCAACGGTGTTCAAGAAGTTAGACTTGCGGAGTGGGTATTGACAATTATGAATCGTCGAAGGTAACGAGCAAAAGATGACTTATGTAACTCGAAATGACTCATATGAATTTTTCGTTATGCCATTTGGCTTGACTAATTCCCTTACTACTTTTTGCAACTTAATGAATGACATGTGTTATGACTTTTTGGAAAACTTTGTGGTAGCCTATTTAGACAATATTGTGATTTATAGCACTAATATGACAGAGCATATTCAACATTTAAGGAAGGTATTTGAAAGGTTACGATAACATAAACATTTTTTGTAAAGATGGAGAAGTGAGAATTTGCATAACCGAAAATAAAGTTTTTAGGACACTTGGTAAGCAAGGGCCAAGTGCAAGTGGATCCGAAGAAGGTACAAGCTATTGTTGATTCGCAGGTTCCAAAGATGGTAAAGGAACTTAGGAGCTCTCTTGGCTTGGTGAACTACTGTCGCCGATTTATTGTGGGATAATCGAAAAAGGCACCACCATTGACTGACTTTATTGAAGCAAAAACAAAAGCAGTGTTGGTCAGAAGCATGTTAAGAAACCTTTGAGAAGTTGAAGGCTGCCATTTCAACTAAACCTATGTTGAAGTTACCTAACTTCGATCTCCCTTTTGAGGTACACATAGATGTTTCAGACAAAACTATTGGCAGAGTCTTGGTGCAAGAAGGACATCCAGTGGCATTTGAAAGTTGCAAGCTTAATGATGTTGAGCAATGATACTCGACACATAGGAAGGAGATGTGGAAGTAGTACATTACCTAGAAGGTTGACCGGTTTACCTATTGGGTACCAGGTTTGTGGTTTATATGGACAACATTGCTAATATCTTTTTCAAGGCTTAAAAGAAATTATCTGCAAGGCAAGCCCGGTGGTAAGGGTTTCTTGCCGAATATGAATTTATATAGGAGCACAAATCGAGAAGACATAACAATGTGGCAGATGCATCAAGTAGAAAGGAATCTTTGCATCGAGCAGAAAGGTAGCTTATCGGCTCAAATTACCCGAGCGTTTAAAGGTACATCCTACTTTTCATGTGAGTTTCCTTAAACCATATCATGAGGATTCAACATATCCTAAAAGAAGTCAAGTAAAAAGAGCTCTACCGACGGTAAAGAAACAATTTAATGAGAAAATTGAGAAAATTTTAGATCATGAAATATTAAGGCAACAAAAGAAGATTTGAAGGATGGAGTTCCTGATTCAGTAGAAGAATAAGCCAGTCTCAGAAGCTACTTCAGAGAAAGACACAACCTTGTGGCAATTCGAAGACTAGGTAAATGACTACCTTCATTTTGTTTTGATGAGGCGTCGGGTTCATCTAGTGGGAGTAGTTTGTTAGCCCCTTAACATTGCAGCCTTTTTGCTTGCATTGGTGAGCCTTGGCAAACATCTAGCATGGATTAGGCATGCCAAAGGAACCAAGGTAACTTAACCGAGTAAAGATCATGCATGGTTTGAGTTGCAATGACTGTGGGGCATTGATTGGCTTGGTGGCTAAGGTGAGTTGTGTAAGATCCCACCCTTTCGAGACACGTACTTGACATCCTAAGTGATGTCCGAGTGTGGATAACTATCTTTCTCTTTCTTTCTCATTTTCGTTATTCTCTTCTTCTACTCCTCAATTCATATTTTTCTTCTTCATTTAAAAGCAAGACAACACTTCTTCTTCCAATCATCCCCTTAATGATTGAGAATTGTCCAATTTGCCCTTCCATTTATGCCTTATGTATTTTATGCTTAAGTGTCTTGCCAAAAATACTCTTGAATATTTTGACAAGGAAGATGAAGTAATTTGATAACACTTTATTTTATAAAAATGTTCCCCATTGTCTTAAGTTTCCAATGACACCAAAATCATTCAATTTGGTTCAGAAATCCAAAAGTTAGACCCCAAATATTTTCAGACTGTGCCTATTCTAAAACAGTCTTCCATCCAGAAATTCAACATCTTAGAGACTGAATTACAATTTGATTTCTTCGTATGATTTGTAAGCCTATGTCTGATTAGGATTGTCTTAGGACGGTTTCAAAGAGGACTTCGATATCTATAACTTTTATAAAGACATTGATGATAGATTTTGTCATTTAGAGAGTCAAAATTGGACCAAACAATAGAGTAAGACGATTCTAGATGAAAGGTCAGACAATTTGGGACAATTGGCATAACTTTCTCTATAGATGTCGAGTCAAGGTCATTTTTAGACAATTTCAAATAGGACTTCTAGATCTACAACTTTCATAAAGACCTTGAATATAGATTCTATCATCTAGAGGGTCAAAACTGGCTCAGACTATAGGATAGACGATTCAATCTACAGTGGATAAGAAGGAAGGTTTCAGTCTAAAACCTATTTTGGAACAATTGGTGTAACTTTCTCTATAGGCGTTGGATCAAGGTCATTCTTAGACGATTTGAAAGAGAACTTATAGCTCTACAAGTTTCATGAAGGCTTGAAGATAGATTCTATCATCTAGAGGGTCAAAATTGGACCAAAATATAGGGTAGATGATTCAGTCTACAGTGGATAGAAGATGTTTCAGTCTACAGTGCATAGAAGATGAACAATGCATAAGAAGATGCACAATGCCTAAGAAGATAAACAGTGCATAAGAAGATGAGCAGTGCATAAGAAGATGCATAGTGCATAAGAAGATGAATAGTGCATAAGAAGATGCATAGTGCATAAGAAGATGAACACTGCATAAGAAGATGAACAATGCATAAAAAGATGTTTCTACTGAGTCTCCCTCACATCACCAAGAGTTTTGAATCACTATCTACACTTTCCAGAATATCTCCACTTATAAAGATCATAACTTTCGACTCTGATATCCAAAATTTTCATACTATATACCGTTGGAAAGCTAGAAAGATAGGCTACAACTTTTTAGAAGAGAACTTTGTCTAATTTAGCCTATATATATATATATATATATATCAACATTTTATGTTCAAGAATCATCATCTCAAGTTAATAACTTCTTCACATATACCTCATTCCAACTTAACCTCATCCTTAATCAATTCACATTTTAACTTAACAGTTGTCCATACACATTTCATATTCCCTACTTGATCATAAACACTCAAAATATAACACAACATATACATTCATCCACCACTGTATTGCACCCAGTTCTCAACTTCATGACAAATTTTGATACTCTTAAAGACAGAATTTAAATTCAATGTCTTCATAAGAAATGTTACCATATTTCTCTAGTTTAATCCAAATGAAAAATCATCTCATTTGGATAACTAGGGAAAAATTTAAGGTTAAAACACAGAAACATATTCAGAGATCATATTGCTGCTACATTTTCCAGATCAACTACCAATTTTGTTTCCAAATCTTACCCTAACATAACTCATACAAAGATCACACTTTCTACTCCCTCTACTCGTCATTCTCAATAAAATCACATTTAAAATCAATTATACCTAGAAATTATCAATGAATGCATATACAATTATTTTTATGTGCAAAGATTCAATATTTATGTGCGTATATGCTAACATTATGCATGAGCATGAAAATGCATTTTCTTAATCTCTCTTTGAGCTCACATGTACCGAATTTTCAGGTTCTAACCCTTAGTATAGGAACGGGATGTTACATTTCTCCCCTCCTTAATAAATTTCATCCTCGAAATTAATATCTAATTGATCAATAAGGCAGGGGTATTATTTCCTCATATGCTCCTCCGTTTCCTAATACTTCACCACTCAAATACGTTATTCCAAAAGACCACAGTTGATAGATTCAATATGTCTCTCAATCACTTGTTTAAATATCACTCTATCTTGACTATTTTATCGATATAATTCAGATTTTCACTTCGCAAGCTGACAATACATCTTTTATCAGTAACACTAACACATAATAATTTTCGTACATGCCAATTCATAACAGCTTAGCTTATCCTTTCTCCGAATCTGAGCACACCTTACTAAGGTGGTACTCACAAAAACACTTCGTCTTTCCTTCTATAATTCACTTCTCTTCAGTGTTAATACATTCAACTCTTTTGTCTATTTCACTATATTACATAACCTCGATGTTAATCCATCAAATTCATTCATCTTCCATAAGCCACTTAATTTCTATTACAGATTCATTCCACACACTACAGTATCTTAAATTTATTCTAGTCTTTAACCATTTTTAGGCCCTCATAATTCAATGTAAGGGTGAACAACTCTTTTTGTCTTATAACGCCTCATACAGTATTCTAATGATAGCATTATGATAACGATTGTTATACCTGTAGTCAATTTGAACTATACATTGATCTCATGTTCTTATGAACTCCAAACATAAAAGCTTTAAGCATATCTCCAACAGTTAGAACTGTTGGTAATTCAAGCATTGAATCACTTGTTTCTACATCCTTAGCAGCTAAATACTATTTTGGCGTATTCTTAATAGGATGTCTAGCTTAGGTTGTTACTTGCTTTCTCTAGTAATCTCTTTGCTCAATCATCTTTACTACGCACACGTTCTTCTTATTTCAATCACAAAATATCATTCTTCCTATTCAAACTCAAAACTTCAAATTCATTTTCAATTTCCTCACTAAGATTCACAATTTCTGAATCCTCAATTTGGGCTTTGTTAATCTATTCCTTCATAATTGATCTTAAATTTCAATAGCTACTAGTACTTTGATTTGTCCAAATTTCAACTTGACATTTTATGCTTTTTATTGCATTAGATTTTATAATCTTAATATCCAAATTTGTGATACACTGCTATTGAATTTTCTGTTTAATGCATCAGATACACACTAGCTTACTGGGATAGTACTCATTTCTACCATTATAATCTTTCAGTGCTTTTATCCATTGTCTCAGTCTCGTATTCAATTCTTTCAAACTCAATAATTAGCTCAATCTTTACTTATCTATATATTCATAGATATCCAAAATGTTTCTGTACCTATACTGTCTCCCAACTTTCAAAGCAATTACTATTGCAGCAAGTTTCAAATCCTGTATCAAAATTCAGCTCATGAGGCTATAATTGTCCCTATGTACACAAAGTCACTTTATAATATTACAACATATTGCATTTTAATCTCTAATGGGAAACTTTGTTATATGCTGCATAATCTCCAAATTGAAGCGATATAATTAACATTGGTGTTATAATTTCCTCAAAATTTCTTCTTTTTCTTTTTCATTCATCACCTATATGATTTACATAATTTTCCTCTAGTATACAATATATTCTCTTTACTTTTCGAATACACTCAAAATATCATCTATGATCATAGTCACTAATTGTTATAATTTTGCTTGGATCACTTTAATCTTCAATACCATAATACTATTAGGGGCATTGTATAACCCAAAACTTTTTGTGCCTATGATTTGTTCTCGTAATTCTTTAAGTATCTAACTCCTCAATGAGGTAGTATTCTCTTATATTATTTTCAGTTTCCTAATTGACTTCTTCTCTGAATGATTTTTTTTCAATTCATTTGATTTTCTCTAATTTTCACATGGATTTATTCTAATGTCTGCTTATTCATACAAGTTTCTCCGCACCTTTCAATTTATTTACAATATTAACTTCCTGTGTTAGTAACACATTCATCATATCTAATTTGTATCTCTTATACTTAATGTCACCTCAAATTCAAGAAACCAATTAAATAGTTGGATACTTTGTATCAACAAAATGCATACACTCTTAGTAGCATATTCTACCTCCAATATTCACTGTTAATTCATTACATATTCATTTCTGATTTGTTCCTTGATTTATCATTCTTAATTTGAATCATCTTATCGACTCAACCTAATTCAGGGAAATTCTTCTTTGAAAGAAGATTTCTTGCTACTATTATCGATACTATTCATATAATCCTTATCAGTCAACTGTCGTTATCATCACTTATCGATCATTCTTAGTACCTCATGAAGATCAATTTCTATCATTTCGTACACGGTCATAATGTTTTATTCATCAAAACTCAATGATGTAGTAGACACCATTATTGTCACATATGCTTAGATGTGTATCAT
>JANZLC010000200.1:14261785-14272609 GCA_026413385.1 Erythroxylum gracilipes
CCTCTTCAGGTCTCTACAATCAGTATTCTTTCACTCTTAGCCTCTTCAGGCTATCTGCACTACTTTCAAACTGAAAGAAGTTTCGAGCTTGTTACAAAAAATAATAGCTCTAAATTGTTCTCATAATACCTCTCAAGAATTGATAGGCTTTTTAATCTCGCTAAAAAATTCTGTTCGAACTCTTTGACACTACTTGTATTTATAGCCTCCGTCTTCAACTGCTTCTTGATCTTTCAAGAATCGGTTATTCAGTTGAGTTCTGTAACTAAATCAAGCTGATGTGTCTTCTAAATTCTTCAGTATGTTTTCTGCTTTCGCGTCTTGCATCTGCTTTCTGCCGTCTGTTTTCTTCCGTCTGCTTTTTACTTAAGCTTCCGTCTGCTTTTCACTTAAGCTTTCGTCTGCTTTTCTTCTGTCTACTTTTTACTTAAGCTTTCGTCTGCTTTTCTTTCGTCTACTTTTTACTTAAGCTTTCGTCTGCTTTTCTTCCATCTGCTTTTCACTTAAGCTTCCGTTTGTTTTTCACCTAAGCTTCCGTTTGCTTTTCTTTCATCTGCTTTTCTTCTGTCTGCTTTTCATTTAAGCTTCCGTCTTCTTTTCTTCCGTTTGCTTTTTACTTAAGCTTCCATCTTCCTTTTTTCCGTCTGCTTTTCACTTAAGCTTCCGTCTGCTTTTCTTCAAATAGCTTCTATCTGCTTTTCATTATTTTGCTTTATTATTTTTTTCATCAAAATCATTAATCGTAAAGTCATTTTGACTTAACAAGCATCTCACATAATTACTCAACCATTCATGCATAATACTTAATCATTTATCATGCTCAACAAAGTAAATGCAATGCACAAACAAATGGTTCGAGGGGTCCCATGGGTACGAAATGGAGAAACCGAAGTTTACACCATTAACAAAATGAGTCCATTTTCGGAGTTCATATGCCCAAGTGGGTAGTTGGGAGAAAGCTCTTGTCTACGTGCACGTGACGAACGAAACGGTTCCTCTCTTGCCCAAACAAAAGCACATATTCATTTTATCATATGCTCATACTTTCATACTTTTTCCTTCTTTTCATTTAATTCAAAATGTTATACCCTCATCAAAGCAAGAAGAAATGATGAACTTACCTCTAACAAGCTTGATTTCTCTTCTTTTTCTTCTTCTTTCTTTCTCTCTCACGATTTTCCTCTTCTTCTTCCCTAGCTTCCACGGTTCTTCTTCTTCTACTCTCTTCTTTCACGTTTTTCTTTATTCTCTCTTTCTTTCCATGATTTCTCTTCCTTCTTTCTTACTTCAACACCATTTATTTAGTCTTTTCCCATTTTATCCTTCATTTACCTTATCCTTCACATTTTACCCCTTATGTTTATTAACACTAACATCTTATACTTCTAACAACTTAACTAATGATCATTGAAAAATTGAAGAAATTTGATAATACTTCCTTCTAGAAAAATGTTCCTCATTGTCTTAAGTTTCTAATGAACTAAAATCATTCAGTTTGGTTCAGTAATCTAAAAATTATGTTCCAAACATTTTCAGACTATTCTTATACTAAAACAGTGTTTTGTGCTAAACTTCCATCTAGGAATTGAAATTCTTAGAGACTGAATTGAAACTAGATTTCATCAAACAATTTGTAGCCCTAAGTCTCTAGTTTACTCCAAATAAAAAGTCATCTCATTTGGATAACTAGAGAAAAAGTTATGGCTAAAACACCGAAGCATACTCAATGAACATGTTTTAACTATATTTTCCAACTTTGGACTTCCAACATTTCACATATAACCTATAATGTACCTAAACCATTTCTCACCTCATTTCTAATTCAAGAATTCTCCTTTTTCTTTCCTCATAATTAATCATCAATAATTTCTCATTTAATACTTTTAACTTCCAAAAAGAGTTCAGGGTCCAACAATTCTCCCCCTTAAAGAATTTCGTTCTGGAAATTCTACCCTGACTGATCAAACAAATGGAGGTAATGTTGTCTTATGTTTTCCTCAGTCTTCCAACTATCTTCTTCACTGAAATATTTTCTTCCAAATAACCATAGTCAATAGATTCACTCGGTCTTTCAATCACTTATTTAATCATTCACTTTCTTAACTAATTCCTCAATATATACATCTCAGATTATTCACAATTTTCCATATCCTACGACGATAACACCAATACCAAATCATATTGATACTTCTTATCATACTCACACATAACACATTATGAATCTGCGACATCTTTGTTAGTAATACTAACTTATAAGTCAATGGTTTGATTCTTAATAACTTCCTATAGACCAACATAATTCAAGCTGAGTTGCTTCTTTATCCTAACTTGCGCACATCTTGTACTCAATCTAAGCACACCTTGGGAAGGTGATACTCTCAGAAAAATTTCTTGTTTTGCTTCGTAGTTCACATCTCTCTAGTGTCAGTACACTTAACTCTTATGTCTATCTCACTGTATTCCATACCTTTGGTGTTGATCCATCTAATTTATTCATTTTTTCTTGAGTCACTTAATTTCTAATACTTATCAATAACCTCACCAATCAATTATAGCCTTCCATCATTTTAGACCTTAATCATTTTAAATGTAAGGGAAGATGACCCTTTTTGTCGTATAATGCCCCATACAATATTTTAACGACATCACTGCGATAATGATTGTTATGCTTAAATTCAATCAAAGTTGTACATTGATCTCACATTTCTATGAACCCCAAAAATATAAGCTTTTAACATATCTCCAGCAGTCAAAACTGTTGGCAACTGACAAGTGTGGTCATTAGCTTCTACCTCCTTAGCCATCAAACGCTATCTCAGCGTATTCCTACTAGGATGAATATCATAGGTTGTTTTTTATGCTCCTCTAACAGTCTCTTTGCTCAATCATTGTTATCGGTACACATACTTCTTATTTCAATCACAAGGTATCATTCTTCCTATTCAAACTTAAAATTCGTATTCATTTTCAATTTCTTAGTAAGATTCACAATTTATGAATCCTCAATTTTTAGTGACTAATAGTACTTCATTTTGCCCAAAACCTTAATTCAACATTCTATGCTTTTGATTGCACTAGATTTGATAACCTCAATATCTGAATTTGTGCTACATGCTTTTAGGGTTTCTGCTTAATGTATTAGATACAACTCTAACTTTACTAGGAAATACTCATTTGTACCATCATAATCTTTCGGTACTTTTATCCATTGTCTTGGTCTCATATTCAATTATCTCAACTCAATAATTACCTCAAACTTTAATGATTTGTATATTTATAATTATCCAAGATGTTTCTATATATATAGTCCTCCAACTTTCAAGCAATCACTATTGCAGCAAGTTTCAATTCATATATCAATTAATCAACCCATGAGATTTCAATTGTCTCCATTCAAATGAAATCACTTTATCATGATGCATTGGATTTTATCATAATCTATTATATAACATCATTGTATACTATAAAATCTCCAAATCCAGATAATATAATTAATATCGGTGTTATAATTCCTCGAAATTCTCTTTACTTTCATTATTCATACAATTTACACGTTTTTCCTAAAGTATTCAAACGATCCTTCTCAACTTTTCGCATACATTTAATATATTATCAAATTTTGCTTGGATAGCTTTAATCTCTAATATCATAGTGTTGTTGGTGCATTTGTTAACTCGAACAAATATTTCCCAAAGTTCCATATGCCCATGATTAGTTCTCATAATTCCTTAAATAACTCCTCAATGAGGTAACATTGTTTCATGTTATTTTCAATTTCCCTATTGACTTACCTTTCTTAAATGACTTTCTCCATTCCTAAGATTTCCTCATAATTCACATTGACTTATTCTAATGTTTGCCAATTCATACTAATTTTTCCACACATTTCAATTTATTTGCAAACTCAACTTCCTGTGTTGGCAACACATTCATCAAAATCTAATTTATATCTCCTTTGCATATTCACATAGAATATAATGTTGATCTAATTTCTTCTCACATTAGCAATAGTGTTACCTCAATTTCCAAAAATCCACTCATGTAATTGGATACTTTACATCAAACAAAATACATACTTTCTCAGCAGCATACTCTACCTCTTATGCTTGAATCTCTACTAGGGATATGACTCCAATTTTTAATTTTGATCCATTAAATATTCATTTCTGATTTGTTCATTCATTGATCATTCTTGATATAATCGACCTAATCTGCTTAACCTAATTCAATGAAATTCTTCTTTGAAAGAAGATTTCTTGCTACTATCATCTATACTAATCATGCAATCTTTATCAATCAACTGTTATCATCATCACTGCTGTTTCAGCCATTCTTAACACCTCTTTCAACTATTCATGATATTTCAATTTCTGTCACACTTTACATGATCAAAATATCCTTTATAATAAAACTCAATGAAAGAAGAGGCATAGTAGTTTACTCTTATATTTTGGTATGTACCATCAAGATCATTACATCTTATATATAAAAGTAATTTTGGTAGGTCACCAATTTATATCCCATGCTAATGATACATCAATCGTAATTGATTCCGAACAACCCCTGACTATTCTATGACTATTCAAAATTACTTCTCCATAGTAGTTACCTTTTCAGCATAATCACCGATACCATACTTCCATCGCGTTATTCTGATTCATCTCATTATTTTAACTATAGAGATCATAGATTATCTCCTATACCATATCCAAATATAGATCTCGTATGTACTTAATCACATTATTCACCAATGTAACCACATTATCGGATAGATACTCATAATAACTGGTCGACATAACCTTAAGAATTTCTACATATATTACTATCATTTGTTTCATTTTCCATAGGTACGTTCTTAATCAATTTAGAATTATAAACGCATAACCATCTTAAAATTCTGATCTCAAATTCACTAGCACAATCTTATGCCAAATCATAAATTCCAAGTTCAACTTTTCAATCCCACTTTGCTTGTACACCTTAAATCTTGTCATTTCCACCCCCTGTCTTTATTTCGTTTCTGGTCAATTCATACATTCATATCAATTCAAGTATATATCCACAACGAAATTCCGTACCATATTCGCTGACATAACCACAAATACTGAATCTATGTCTAACATATTGGACTATGTAATATTTCTTATTTCTAAATATTCACAACTTTCCTTATCTTACCCCCTGACAAAGCACCATTCTTCTCATTGTTTCTAATAGTCCAAACTCTTAACGAAAGTTCATATATATGACCCATGCAGTTGCAATTATTGAGATTCTACACTCATCAGTACCCTTCTCTAATGTTGAGGAATCAGGTGCCACAGATTCTTATAAAACTCCTCGTGTTCTTTTACATGGTGGCATCTTACTCCTCCAACGTAAACACTAACTTTTAGCTTACATTTCCTTTTATTCTTAATTCCTACATGTATGCATGTCGCTTAATGCAATCAATCAATTCATAATACAATACTTAATCACATAGCATAACAATTCATCTTACTATACATTCTAAGCCTAGGAAAAGCCTAAGCTCTGATACCAAACATGTAGGTCCAAACTTCGTTCCCCAATCCCGAGGCGCCCATTTGTGGCAATTGGGAGGGATCTTGCGAGAGAGACGTGAAAAACCACTCAATTGGTGAGAAATTTCAGCGTCAGCGTTGAGGGGTTCGTCGCGGCGAAGTCTCCTCTCGTGTAGTTTGCCGCGGCGAAGTCACCAAATTTAGCGCAGAGATCCTTCGGGAAAGGTTCGCCGTGGCCAGGCCTATACTGCCAATATTCAACAACACAAAAAAACATACATTCATACAAATCTTTCAACTCATCATCCTATTCCATCACTAATGTAACCACATTATTGGATAGGTACTCATAATAACTGGTCGATATATCTTTTATTTACCGACGATCATCTTATATTCCATCACAAATTTTGTAGGAATGATTTCCCTCCATATTTAGTGACGGGTATTAGTACTGCCGTTAAATAAAAATTTTTCCGTTAACTTTACCGATGGAAATAGATTTTTCGTCGATAATTTTCAACATTTTATTTTCCGTCGGTAAGTTCCGTCGCTAATTTCTCATTTTCTTGTAGTGTGAATGGAACCCGTCTTCTTATCCATTTTGATTTTCGTAACCAATTTTTTGTTTTGTGCGTGCAAGGATGACAACCAAGGGCGAAAGTCGCTTTTCAAAATGTGTAGAATAGGTCAAAGAGTTCTTAGAGGTACCTTGGCAGTGAAAAAGCTTGCTTTGTTCTGACCAGTAAAATCTATCTATCATTGTCAATTTTGCAGGAACAAGAAGGGTCATATAACAAATGCTGTATTGTTTGAAACGTTCACTGAGGTCAATATTATGATGCTAAATTCGATTCTCGAAAAATGTTATCATTAGGTTTACGACATATGTTAAAGTGAAAAAAAAAGCATTTCTCTGTGAAGATAAAGAAAAGCATTATACAACATATACGATCAATAATTAATAAAATAAATATTAATTATTTTATTAGATAGTCCAAAATTTGTCTTTTTTTACATATTTTAAAGTTATTTAATATATATGTATGTATCATACTTAGTCAATAAAAATACTTTAATATTTTATACATTTTACTATATTTAAATAAAAATATATAATGAATCTTTTCTAAATATAACAATTCTTTTCAATTGTGATATTTTTTAAAAAAAGCAATCCATTAGAAAGACAACTTTTCGAAATATGATTTGTTTCCTTACTTTATTAACTTTAAAATCTTCACATTAATATATACTAAAGAGAAACTTAAAATTTAATAAGATTTATTGAGTTTGCTACCAATAATAACGAAAGATATGTTCACATGTTACTTTTGTTGTACAGTGAAACTTCCAATTGATTGAATTACTTACTATGCAAGATAATAATATAGGCTGGACATACTAACTAATAGAATTACTATGCAATAAAATTATAAAGAATGATTATTCGAAATGATAGAATTACCTAGTGTATGAGAAAAGAAAACTATATAAAATGAATTTCCAAATTGATAGTGCTGCTAGAAAATCACGTCAGGATCTGATCCTGTGCATAGTGGAATAATTACGATTGTTTTTGTATTTTGATTTCTTGAAAACTAAGATTTCTTTAAATTTTTTAAAATGGTGTAACACATAAATCATAGTAAATCGTAAATCTTAATTTGTACCTTATTTCAAAACTTGATCATTTTCTTATCATATATGTTGATCAACGTTTTTGAAACTGGTTTATCTTAACTACTGTAGCTTCATAAATATCTGATCTTTAATAGTATCGACATAATAAGTTGAGAAAACTATGTAACTATTACAAAATGATTTAGGCAAGGAATGTTAGCTTTCTTAGGGCTTATATTTATAATTAGTATTGGACATTTTAATAATTTAATTGAAATTAAATTCTAATTTTAATTAAAATTTAGTTAGAATTACAAATAATTCTAGTTAAATATCAATTATACCCAAATAAGATCTAATATATGATATTAATCCTTATTTATTAAATATATCATATTTATTTATAAAATTTCTCAAACTTTACAATCAAGTCTATCTTGATTAAATTATCTTTTTTCTCTTGAACTTATTTTGTGTGTGTGACCCATCAGGTTCTCAAATATGTTAGCAATAGATACAATTATAACCATAGATGATATTTAGGATTAGATAAATTAAACTCTTTTAATTTATCTTTACTTCTCTAATTTTAACAATTTATACTCATAGATTAAGATTGACATCTAGTAACACATAATAACTACCAAAATATTTAGAAATATCAAAGTAGTTTTGAATAAGCTTTATGTGCATAACTTTTTTGTATAATTCAATCATTTCATTAAATAATGTTATGATTATATATAAATTAATGTCTACTCTATTTGAGTCCAATCATATTAGTTCTCTACTATTAGTAATTGTTATTATAAACTATTTATGACGTCATTCTACTTTGGCTAAGAATTTCCCAAATCAATATGAATATAAAATAATGGAACATTCTCCCTAATTACTTTAGGGTGATGAATCTTATATTGATCACTTAACTACCTCCATATAGTTTATGATATATCCAATGACTACCAAATGAACTATCCATGATTAGAATAGATCATAAGTAGTATTAAAACATAGTAATTCTTATACAAGATAATTTTGAAAATCTCAAATCAAAGGATCACTTATATAATCATCACAATGAGAATTTCAATAGACATACAAGTAATGTTTTGAATGGATTGCTCATATAGTTCAGTAAAATTGTTCACTAATAAAGATTTACACATTTATTTAAGTATTTTCATACTTTAGTCTATGAGATCGACTACTTCCTTTGTGAGGAAAAATATATCGTGTGCTAATCATTTTAGTTATCATCATAATTAAGAGAATGTCTAAATACTTGAATCTTTGATGAGACCTTAACTCCTTTTTCAGGCCTAAAGGTTCTAATGATCTACAATACATTACTATTTGAATAATGCAAGGAACTATACCCAGTTCATTAAAGAACTTATTGATCTAATTAATTATTTCCATTAAATAAAAAATGTATTATGGCTTACTTAGCAACTATTTCTACCGAAGAACCTTTCAAACTTAAAATAATATTATTCTAAGTAAAATATAACTTAATTAGAATTTACTTCTAAACTTAATATCCATATATCTTGAACTCAAATACCAATTAATAAATAAAATAATGGATATTTTTAATACTTCACAAGTATTAGATATCTCAAATACTGAAAACCTTTAATGCATTATCTATATACTGGGACTAGAATAGATAAGCAACTTTCATATCTATCTCAACAGATTTATATGTAGTTAAATATCTCAACTTCCATATTTAAATTTTACGCTCATCTTTCTATACGTAGATAAATATTAATAAACATACTATAACTTGCAGCATTTAATTTAAAAAATTTATATGTTACTATAAAGTTAAATAATTTGAAAATAATTATTTAATAAATATTTATAAATACTCGAAGCTCGTTGAATATGAGAATGAATAATAATTTTTTGACAAGAAGGAGAAATTTGACCGTAGTATTTATATAACTACTAATTAGACTAACATTTTAAAGCGTTCAAAATAAAACTTAACGTTTTAAAAACATTCAAGTTGAACCTCTATAAACAAAAATGCAAATAAAGGTACGACTCAATCAAATTTTTACTATAATGATATGAATATCATTTCATACTAGCCAAAAAATGATATTAATGTCGTATCATATCAATTATAGATACCAATCCGAATTGGCTCTTTTGCTGAGTACCAACTGGTACCTAAACTACCGATTTTTACTAGAGTGAAATTAGTAAAATTTAAAATTTATGGACCAAATAAAAAAATAAAACGAATTTAAACCTAGATGGTATCATCCCTCTCATACTTAGACACTCAAACCCACTCAGTCCCTCTCCTTCATCTCATTTTGTGTAGCTTTCACATGCCTCACTCTATCCTTCTCATTTTCTCTAACTTTTATTTCTCCACTGTTGGCCTCGAACTTACTTAGGCCTCATCACAATTGCACAAGCTCTATTGTGACATCACCGACCACTAGGCCCTCACTATCAGCACCTCCCCCTGTTCTAAGCTCTCCTTTAGCTCACCAAATTTTCCAAAAGCCCAAAACCACCATGAAGATTCAATGAACCAACATGAGTTTATGCTAGATCGGTTCATGGTATGAAGAACTATACTATTTGTTTGTATTGCAATAAACATTTGAAATATAGGAGAATCACTAGATTAAAGAAGTATTTAGTTGAGATCAAAGGTGATGTGAAGCTTTGTAAGAAAGTTAGTCATAACATAAAATGGTAGATGAAAACTTTGTTTGAAGAGTGTTAAAATGAGAAAGACAAAAGGCAAAGACTAAACTAAAAAAAATAGTAATGAAAATTCTTTTTATAGTGGTCAGGATAATATTGGCAATGTTGAAGGTGGTATTCATATCCAACAAGAAGGAAATTGTTGCACCAGATGTGAGGAAATGAAAAAAAAATGTGTAACTTTTTGCATCAAGAACAACTCTTAAAACTCAACTTTTAATTTGTAGTACCTTACAATCTAAGGAAGTAGCCCATAATATGGATATGACAATGGTTAGATGGTAATATGATATAGGTGTATCATTTATTGTTGACCAATCTTATTATTACTAACTTATAATGGATGTTATTGCCTCTTATGGTCTAGGATATCTTATGCGTAGATTTATTTATGAAATAAAAAGTTATTTGGATGAAAAAAGAATGACTTGGGAAACTTATAGATGTTCAATTATGTATGATGGTTAGACAAATAGAAGATAGGAACCTATTATCAATTATTTTGTTTATTTTGCTAAGAAGAGGATTTTTTGAAGTCCATTGATACATATGGCCTTGCTAGAAATGTTGATAGTTTGTTTGACATATTTGATAAAGCTATGAATGAAGTTGGGTTAAAAACATTGTAGAATCCATCATTGATATTGGTTTTGCTTATAAAGTAATTGAAAAAAAAGTTAAAAAGTAGGTATAATTTATTTAATGGACTCCTTTTGTTATACATTATATTGACCTGATGTTGAAAAATATAAGAGATACTAAATACTTCCCAATTATTGATGAGACTGTGTAAAAGTAAGAAAAAAAAGACTAAGGTCATCCATAATCGTACATAGGTTCTGAATTTGATGAGAAAGAGTTTTACTTGTAACGCCCCAAATTAGGGGTTAGAATAGTAAAAGAAGTTATGACAAATTACGTTTTGCTCTTGCTTATTGAT
>JANZLC010000200.1:14272709-14302931 GCA_026413385.1 Erythroxylum gracilipes
TCTTTTTCCTCTTCTTTCTTCCTCCCTTCAAGCTTCGGTCGACTCTTCTTCTTCTTCTCCTCTATTTCACGTTTTTGTTCTTCCTTCCTCTTTGTTTCATACGACAACTTCCTCCCCTTCTTTCTCTTTTAATTCATTCTTTTTATTCTCACTTAAAATCCTACTTAACCCCTCTCCAAAACTACATAGTTTTGGCCATTCTCACTTAACCTTGCTAGTGGGCTCTCCTCCCTCATAAGCCCACTACACATTACACCATCTAACTCTAATTCTATCCTTCTTCTTATTCCACTAATCCTTTAAGCCCAATCTTCCAAAGCCCATACTACTAATCAAACACTTTAGTCTAATTCTAATTTCTAATTCCCCTTTTTAATCACTATAAAAAATAAAGAAGACTCATTTCTAAAAATTATTAAAACAAATTTAAAAGCAAAAATTAAGAAATAAACAAAAGAATAATAAATAAATAAAAAAAATAAAGAAAAAAAATTTCGGGGCCCAACATGTTCAAACTCAGTTGCTCTTGTGGAACAAGAAGGAGAAGGATTAAGGTGAGGATTAGACGAGAAATCATAAGAAGAATAACAATTTGGCAAAATCTAGGAGATACACGAACATGTATATACTTATACAGTTGTGTAAACATTCAGAAGATAAATTTTTAGTTAAACTGTTGGATACACGATCGTGTATCAAATAGTGTATCTTCATAAGTTTTACATTTAATTGACTTATACGATTTGATATATGACCATGTATCACACCGTGTATATGCCCAAAATCCTAATTATTACTATAAATTGAGATTTTAGGCGATAAAATAACTATGGATCATTTTGGGACAAAAATGAGGAGCAAAACAAGCATATTTGGGAGACCCGTGGAAGGCTAAACTTCCCTTACTTGGTTCGGAGGTGAAATCGAAGCCAAAGACACGTTTTAGGCAACTCTCCATTATGTTTATTGTTCTTTCTCTCTCTAGGGATTATTAAGTTATCCTTTGCTTAACTGATTTGGGCATTCATGTATGGATGATCGTTAATCTCGTTATAGTTAGATTGTTTATATATGAACTCATTGCTAGAATCGTTAATACAATACGTAATCATTGTATTTGGATTCATTTATGGCAACTAGTGACATTGAATCATTAAGGATAACTTAACCTAGGTTAAATGACCCGAGCTTGTGTAGTTGTTGCTTAGATTGGTCTATTTTCCTTACTCTTAATCCTTTCAATTTTGCGTGTAGGAGTGTATAGCAGCTTTGGACAATGTTGGAGAAGTAAAATAAGTGCTGATAGTGTAGTATATAGACTTGGGCATCCTTAAAACTAGTGACTAACTCGCCCCTTCAGTGGTACGAGTACCAAAATTAATGTTAAAACCACTATTAGAACACTTAAAATTCATATTGTTTGGAGAAGGAGACACTCTACTAGTAATAATCTCAAAAAAGATAATATTCACGTAAGAGAAGAGATTAATAGATGTTCTAAAGAGCTTTAAAGCATCCATCAGATGGATGATAGAGATTATCAAAGGTATTTTCCCTTCTACTTATATGCATAGGATCCTCTTGAAGGATGGAGCTAAACCTATAAGACAACCCCAGAGAAGATTAAACCTCCAATGATGGAGGTGGTAAAGAAAGAATTCTTAAAGCTCTTTTAAGAGGACATAATTTACCCCATCTCAGATAGTGTGTGGGTTGGCCTAGTACAAGTGGCTTTGAAAAAGATGGCCATTACCTTAGAAGGGAGATTTAGTTCTCACTAGGGTCTAAAATGGATGGCAAATTTGCATCGATTATAGGAAGTTAAATTCAGTGACTCAAAAGGACTATTTATCTCTTCCTTTTATTGATAAGATGTTAGAGATACTAGCTAGTAAAGCATTTTACTATTTTCTTAACAGTTTTTAAAGGTATTTTCATATTGCAATTGCTCTTAAAGATTAGGACAAAGCAAGATAATTGATTGATGAAATATGGAAAGAGGATTAGGTTAATTTGTTTGAAACTTATGAGCATTTAAGCCTTAAAGGATAGGAACATCTTATATCTATCCATTTTCCTTTACTATGTGATTTTTTATCATTCGGATACCTCTAGACCTTACATTGAACCAATTTGAATCACTATGATTGCATGAGACTTGAATATGATAAAAGCATTCTTTATTTTAACTTATTAAACTTAAAAGCCACCTTACTTAATTATCCCTAGTTCATCCCTTTTGAGTCATTTTTAAGATCTAGTTTCTTTGTATTTTGAGCCCACATCACGAGCTTAACCTACAATATATCATATCACCAAATTACAAGCTTTTACTATTTAGAAAATTATATGTGAATTTGCCTTAAATTTTGTTTTCAAGATACTCATTTGTATTCAGTTTAATTTTGTATGATGACTACCATTGATGATTGTTTTAGAAAAAAATCAAAAATAGCATAATTGCAACCATGATAAGAGTTAAAGATGCTATTTGAGTGGAAAAAGAATTAGGCCTTAATTTGAATTAAAGAATTTAGTGGAGAATCAATCTGAACAATATCAAGGGTGAATTAAAGCGACTTAAGTTGATAGTCGTAGATTACCTCATGCTTTGTGGGTAGTTTAAGATGTGTTTAGTGGTTAAATTTAATTGATTAGTGCGTGTTTAGGTTAGAATTGTGTTAGTTAGTGAAATATTTATTTCTCGAATGTTTTGTGGGTTAAAACACGCATTTGAGCTTCAATTTTTTGTTTTTGAGGTGTCATGATGTGTTTGCTAATGTTTCAGGGAAAATATCGAAGAACGAAGGAGATTCGAAGGAGGCTCGAACCAAAACAAAGGGGCACAATTGTGGCTAATCCGCCACAATCGTGACAGAAGCATGGAGAAAGGGCCATGATTATGACATAAGCAGATGCATGGAGCCACAATCATGGTATGTTCTGCCACGATCATGATAGAAGAGGATAAGATCGTGGTCTATGCGCAAACAGACGTAGATGCCCTTTCGGACTTAACTTTTTAAGGAACTTTGCAGACCTAGAAAAAGTACTAGGGTTGCTCAAAACAGAAATAATATAAATAGGAAAGAGATGGAACCCTAAAAGAGCCTCCAATCTTCCATTTTGGGAAACACTTTAAGAGGAGAGAAGAAGAAGAGGGCGAAAGAGGAAGGGAGGAGAAAGAAGCAGGTCTTCGTGGCTGGTGCTTTCCTGAGGCATACTGCTCCCCATTCCACGTGTTTTTCTTTCATCTTTGTTTTCATTTTCTTGAATGTTAAGATGAATACAAATATGTTTATGGATTTGAGTTTGATTAAGATGTTCTAACTTTCTTTTGGGATTTTTCCTTGAGTTAATGTTAATCTAGTTTTTTTTTCATTATTTTGATTAGATGTTGTGATTGATTGTTATATCTTCATGCTTCGGTAACAAACTGAGAGGATGAGTCGATTGTAAAATGATAAGGATGAGAGTTAGGCGATCCAATAGACCACACAATCAATTTAGTCAGTTATTATATAAAGAGAGAGATCTCGTGTGAGACTCTATTGTTTATTAGAGAGCTTAAAAACTAATTAGGTTTAAGAATGTTAGTAATTAAGAGATTACTCGTTCGGTACTTAAACCAATTAGGGATTGTTAATTAGGGTGCGTGATTATAACTCGAAAGAGAGTAATTCCCCCTTTGATAGTCTAGAACTGACATCCCATTAACACATAAATGGCTAGGTTAGCATTAATAATAGGAAGAATCCCCTCTCTCATACTTAGATAACTTTTCTTGGTTGATTTCCATTGTGACTTTTGTGTTTCTTGATTTCAATTTCTTTTTGTGTTAAACTTACGAATTAATTTCCTGATAATCACTTTCCTGTATTTATATTTTTTTCCAATTTTGTTTTCATTTTATTAATTTTCTTATCCTTAGATAATGTAGGATTAGATTAGTTCACACCTACTCGTGGAATCGACCCTTTACATACTATGTTTCATAATCCGTGCACTTGTAGTATTTGTGGGCTATAAATTATAAAGCTTGCCTAACATTATCAAGTTTTTGGCGTTATTGCCCAAGAGACGTAGGATTAGTTTAATTCTTTTATTCTAAGGGATTTTCATCATCTCTTGTGATTGTGGTACCCAATTACAAGAAATATAAAAAATATGAAAAAAAAAGAGAGAAAGAATTTTGGGCATAAAGTAGAAGAAACATCAATTTGGACATCATAAGGCAACTATGAGGAGTCTAAAATGTTAAATGATGGAGGAAATATATTATAGGGAGCAAAGGACCTTTGCGAAACTCAATGAGACACAATTTGGTTGGGGAAATTATCATTCTTATTGGAACATATACAATTCGGGGTGGCAGAACCATCCGAATTTCTGTTGGTCTAACAATGTAAGGACTCACTTGGGATATCAAAACTTCTTAGGATTTCAGCAAGAAGAGTCCAATTCATGGGATTCTAAATTGGAAAAAAATCATGGATAAGCTCATGAACATAGAAGAGGCCCAGAAGAGACTAAAAGAGAAGCTTAAGCAAGTAATAGAAGATCATACATCTTCTATTCATAACCTAAAGGTTCAAATGGGCCAGTTTTCCAGGGAGTTTTATAAGGGAAGTGTGGAAAAATTTATGCGCAACATGAAGGTAAATTCAAGAGAGTAGTGTAAGGCTATCACATGTAGAAGTGGGAAAGAGCTAGAAACACCAACAAAAAAACATGTTGAATCCCACTTTGTTGAAGACCAAGAGAAGAAGGAGGGTGAATCATTCAAGAAAATTGATGTGTCAAATCTTTAAAGGAGTAAAAAGAAAAACAGATGGCAACAGATATAGAGCTTGAAGTAGATATGAAGGTCTCTGTTCATAAAGTAAAAGAAGAAGAAGAGATAATGGTGACTAAGGAAGAAAAAGCACAACTCACCCTCTTATAGGAAAAACTGTTGGATTCGATAGAAGATTCAGGGAGTTTCATTATTCCCTATTTTGTTGACAGTTTGTTACTTAAAAGGGCATTATTAAACTGACTTAGTTTTCTTGATTTAATTAGTTATGTCCTTTTGATTATCTTGCAATATATAGCTTGTTTATAGGCTACTAAACTGAATCTGGGCAACACGGGTGGAAGCAAGCCACTCATAATTAATTATGGCTAAGTTTCGAAAGATGCAAGGTCAAGCTAATGACCATAACTTATCACATTTAGTAGTTAGATTTAAATTGTTGTGTAGATAGATTTGTTTTAAATTCTATAAATAAATTATGAATGGTTTGGAATGGTTTGGATTGCTAATTCTCATACTCTCTTGAATCACTTATAAGATAGGGAAACACTCTCGATGTTAAGTGGATTTGGTCTCAACACTATCACCATCACCACCTCCATCACCATAACGGTTTGGTGTTCTAACCCTTTCTCTTTTAAATTATGTCTTTATGTTTTGTTTTATTTTATGGTTATTCCCACCTTTTGTGTTGTTGTTTGCTCTTCTCACATTAAGGACAATGTGTTGTCCAAGTGTGGGGAGAGATGTGTGTTGTATGCTTTTATTTTTAATGTGAATTTAGCATGCTAGTTTGTTTAGGTTTGCATGATGTGATTCTTGTGAATGCATCAATGGCTAGGACTTAACGGAATCGGTTTAACTTTGAACATAATCTTTTTTATTGTGAAGATTTATTAGCTCATGAAATTGGTGACCTAGGTTACTTTGGTTAAATATACATGTTAATTAGGATATGATGTTAGTTTATTCACTTTAGGAATTTGTCACATTCATTTATAAATTTAGGCCAATCAAATAAGTAACATCGCTAGTACTTTTTTTGAGAACGATTAGCTAAAGAAATGAGGTAGGTAACAATAATAATAAAAAGTAAAGTAAATTATAAGCAAATAACTATTCCGTTAGCCTTCAGGTTATGAATAGAACTAGTAGCCCATTAAGAAAGTGATGTAGCTGAGTAACTGGATTAACACGCAACACAAATGTGTTCCTTCGTGTCAAAAGGCTATAATGACATTCCAACCAAGCCTCTTAATAAAAGCATGACCTAGTTGAGTAACCAGATTGACATTCATTACAAATGTTTACCTTCACGTAAAAGGCTAGGTTCATGTCTATAAAAATTAACAAAAACAGTGTTTTGTCAAATAAACATACCAATCCTTTTGAATAGCTTGAATTTTCATGAAAACTTACTTAGGGATATTTACATTTTTAATTGACTGAATGATTATCAATGTGTGTATGCAAGTGAAAAGGGTGAACAAATTTTGAGATTAAGGTTTTGCTTAAGATGTATATTTATTCCAAGGTACTTATATGCAAATTTGTGCAAGTTAATAAGTTAGAAAAACTTGAGGGATAGTGTTCGTAGTTAAATTACTTTCGTGAAGTTGAATATCATTACCTCATTATTGCATTTGCATGTTTTGTGTTTTCATATGTTGTGGGATTTGTTTGTTTTGTTTTTGCTTAAGGACAATCAAATGTTTAAGTGTGGGGATGTTGATAGTCGTAGATTGCATCATGTTTTATGGGTAGTTTATGATGTGTTTAGTTGTTAAATTTAATCGATTAGTGCATAATTAGGTTAGAATTGTGTTAGTTAGTGAAATATTTGTGTCTTCAGTGTTTTATGAGTTAAAACATGTGTTTGGGCTTCAATTTTATGTTTTTGAGGTGTTGTGATATGTTTGCTAGTGTTTCAGGGCAAATATCAAAGAATGAAGGAGATTCAGAGGAGGCCCAAACCAAAATAGAGGGCCACGATTGTAGCTAATGTGCCATGATCGTGACAGATGCATGAAGGAAGGGTTATAAATGTGACCAATAAGCCACGATCGTGACAGAAGTAGATGCAAGGAGCCACAATCGTGGCATGTTTATGGATTTGGGTTTGATTAAGATGTTCTAACTTTCTTTTGTGATTTTTCCTTGAGTTAATTAATCTAGTTATTTTTGTGTTATCTTGATTGGGTGTTGTGATTGATTGTTGTATTTTCATGCTTTGATAACAAACCGAGAGGGTGAGCTGAATGCAAAATGATTAGGTCGGGTTAATGACAATTAGGCAATCCAATAAACAATCAATCGAGTTAGTGATTATATAGAGAGAGATCTCGTGTGAAACTCGATTTTTTATTAAAGAGCTTAAAAACTAATTAGGTTAGGATTGTTGGCAATTGAGAGATTACCTGTTCGGTACTTAAACCAATTACGAATTATTAATAAGGGCACATGATTATAACTAGAGAGAAAGTAATTTCCCCTTCCATAGTCTAGAACCGACACCCCATTAACACATAAATGGCTAGGGTAACATTAATGATAGGAAGAATTCCCTCTCTCATAATCTGGTAACCTTTCTTGGTTGATTTTTATTGTGACTTTTGTATTGCTCGATTTCAATTTCATTTTATGTTAAACTTGCGAATTAAATTCTTGATAATCACTTTCCCGTATTTACTTTTTTATGTAATTTTATTTTCATTTTATTAAAATTTTATCCTTAGATAACGTAGGATTAGATTAGTTCACACCTTCTTGTGGGATCGACCCTTCACATACTACATTTCATAACCTATGCATTTGTAGTATTTGAGGGCTATAAATTGTAAATTTTGCCCAACATCAACAAGTTTTTGGCGCCATTGTCGGGGATTATATCAAGGGTGAATTGAAGAGACTTAGGCTAACATAACTTTTTATTTTGTATATTGGAATGAGATTATAGGAATCTAAGTGAAATTTGAAAAAATAATGTAGCGTGATCTTAAACGTATACAGGCATGTCAAAATAAACCTGGCCCGGCCCAACCCTACCTGTGGTTAACAAGTTTAGCCCTGTCAAGGGCATTTCAATCCAAGCCATGGGCCACGAGTTGTGGCCCAAGTCGAGTAGCCAAGTCCGCGAGCCACGAACAAAACGACGTCGTTTTGTTTGTTTCAAAACGATGTCATTTTGTTCATATTTAAATTATTTGGTCCACTGATAAAACGATGTCATTTTGCTTTAAGAGTAAAACGATGCCATTTTCCAACTAGATAGTTAATAAAATATGAGACAAAACGACGTCATTTTTTTGCAAGTAAAAACGACGTCATTTTGCCTCTGATTAAACGAAAGTCACGCCACGCCCACCCTGCCACCCAGCTGCCTGTGGCCTCCCTCCCTCGCACTGCCTGCCTCCATCTCCCTTCATCCCTGAGAACTTACAGTCTCACAGTCTCCCCGGGAACTCCCTTCGTCCTCGAGAACTCACTTATTTCTTTGTTTCACTTTGTTCCTTCAATCTTCCTTTTCATATATCATATGTCTTGGCAAAGTCGAAGGTAAGCTCTCATTCTCTCTTCGTCATTTTAGTTTTTTTTGGTTGTCTTGAGATGTGACGTGGCTAATTTGAGAACTTTGTATATTAATATTAGGAATATGGGATAATGCTTGTAATGTGTTTCATGAAGTGCTGTAGATATTAATCAAACCATCTTTTTAAAATTGCTTGTTTTGCTTACATATAAGGATCCAATTATCCATAAGTTTTTGTTTTTAATGTAATGCTCTTGTACCTACTTTATCTATAAGGATTGCTTATTTTGAAGGAGTCCGTAGACTCTCTTAGCAAGTAAAGTCTAACTCACTACTATAATTGATTATATTTTCAATCCTCCTTTACTTTTACGGAAGGCACATTGTTTTTTAGCTAACCTTGCCAAAGTTCCTTCTGTAAGCTTCTTCAGACTAGAAAATTCCTTAAAATATTTCAATCTCCTTGTTAATCTTTATAGGAAGTGCAACGTGGGTGTATGTAGTGGTTGGAGAGGACTGAGGACACTACTCTCCTTGTACATAATAGAGTTTCGTTTGTCCAATGCTCTACCATAATCCTGATTTTGTCAATTCAGTGTTGGCATTCTCTACGTGTGACCCTAGTTGCAATGATTAGGATGCTAAGATATATGAAAGGAGGCTCTTTAAGGCTTAGGTTAGCAAATTTAATAAAAAGAGAAGCAAGGTGAGGTGAATCTTTAGTGACCATGATGATGATGTAACTTTATAAGATTGCTTGAACTAAAAACCTTCTGTCCTTAGAGGGAAGTTTTTACACTTATTATTAAGGCCATTTACATTTGTTATTGAGGCCATTTAGTAGATAATTTGTTTTTCACAAAATGAAAAGGGTCATGATAAGTTGGGATGGAAGCTAAATACAATCGACTAATCTTATTATTATCTTTTATTCAAGGGGTTGTTTTCTTTCTCTTTTTCGTTGTACTCTCTCTTCTTATTCTTATTCATTTATTGTAGTCATAATAGCTAAAAGACAAAAACAGTCCAGATTTAAGATGCAACCATTTTTGCATGAATTAATTTGCGTTGGTGAAATTTGCATGATGGTTTATTTATGCTCCATTCCCACATTAAATAAGGCTACACTAGCTGTTCAAAGTGATTTAACAATTCTTAGTTACAAGTGCATCATAGTTTTCAACCTTGAAACAGAAGTAACTTGGACTATTAACCAGATTCTTATCTATCTATCGTTGTGACTATTAGTTGTAGTTAGGATATGAGCAATCAAAGAAATGTACCTGGGCAACTAAATAATGGCTAAAGGTGAATCCACCATCTATAACTCTGGTTGAAAGAATTGACAAGTAGGATTTCTCAATCCTTGTTGATGTAAAGAATGTTTCCCAAACATAGAACAGTATCTTCAAATACCATATCATTTTTACTTCAGCTGTACTTTTCAATTTTTTACTTATCTAATGTGTGATGTTGGTAAGAAAGTTTGCTATTTTGTGTGTCTATGCTGATGTTATTGTTGTTTCCAATTGGTCCCTTTTTAAAGTTATGTTCTAGTTATCCTCTCTTAGGGTGAAGGAATGAGTTGATGAGAATCTTATGCAATTAACAATTATATCCCAAGAAAACTAAGTCATAAAATATTATATCCTAAGAAAACTAAGTCATGAAAAATGGACCAACTGGGCCATGACTTCTCCCTTGTACTAATACATTATTAGTCATCATCATGATTTTTTGTTTCTTTAAAGTACCTAATTTCATTTGTTAATGTTTGTATTTAAAGGATCTGAGTTGTTTTCAATAGGTTATTTTTAAATGCCATTTATTTTCCTTTCCCTTAAGATGCTGCATCTCAGTAATTTACCTCTTTTTGTACATACTCGAGTAATGATTTACGGGATGAATATCTTTCAATTTCAATAAATCCAACCCAAAAAGAGGGGGTAAAACATTACAAATCAAATACAAAATTGAATTGCAATATTTTATTTCTAATCTCAAGTATTTATATGTTTTTGGTCAGATGGATGAACATATTCCTTCAGTTGAGAGTTCTAATCCACTACCGGAGGTAGAAGTGGAAACTTCTATTATGACACCAAGTGACGATAGAAGTTAAAATAAAACTTAAGTTAGTCAACATAAAAGTGAAGTTTGGAATCACTTTAAGAAGACTATATCGATCGACATAATTGAAAAAGTATAGTACAATTATTTTCATAAGTTGTATTCAAGTGGTTCGAAAGGTGGAACGTCTCATTTAAAAAGATATACAGAATTATGTACTAAAAGGAACATGGTTTTAGGAGGTCAAACATTTTTGACCTCTAACCTTATGAAAGGAAAGAATCAAATGACCTTAACAACTTTTTACAATAATAGATCAAGAATTTTGATGGCTAATATGGTTATTGGAGATTAACAACCATTAGCTATGGTTGAAAGCAAGAGATTCAGGATATTTCTCAATTCACTCCAACCGACTTTCAAGGTTCCAAGTTAGAACACATTGAGGAATGATATTTTCAAATTTTATGAGGACAAGAAGAGAGAAACATTAAGAGCATTATCAAGTGTTCAAGGGCGAATTGCCATAACAACGGACATGTGAACAGCTGATAACCAAAAAAAGGGTTACATGGCCGTGATGGCACATTATATTAATAATGATTGGAAGTTATGCAATAGACTTTTGAGGTAATTTTATTTCTTTAAAATTATTATCATTTACTTTTTCATTATTTTATAAATTTATGATTCATATTAGTATGCTTTTTCATAATAGGTTCATTTATGTGCCGACACTGTATACAAGTGAAAAATTGGCAAACGTGTTGAAAGACTGTTTGATGAATTTGAACATCGACAACAAAGTATCCTCCATCACAGTCAATAATTGTAGAACAAATGAGCTATGATTGAGAAGTTGAAGGGTAAGATGTTGGTTGGGAGCTTATTGGTTGGAGTTAAGTTATTTCATATGCGTTGTTTTGTGCATATTCTTCACTTGATTGTGAAGGTTGGGTTGGAGATGATAAAGGAAGCAATAGATTGTATTAATAATAGTGTTTTATATTGGAGTGTAACTCCTAGAAGAGTCAAAACTTTTGAAGATGTTACACAAATTTTATGCATTTCTTGTACAAAGAAGTTGGTTTTGAATTGTCCTACCAGATAGAATTCAACCTTTAAGATATTAGAGTCAACAATCACATATGCTCAATTATTTATTAGACTAGCCGAAAGGGATTCTCAATATACTTGCGTACCATCAGAGGATCAATGGGACTTGGCTAGAGAACTTTGTTTGAAGTTGAAATTATTCAATAATTGGACTGAATTATTCTCAGGAATAGAATATCTAACTTCGTACCGTATCTTGATCACTATGTCCAACATAAAGCATGTTTTATCATTATGGATGTTTGACTCCAATGCAGTGATTCGGACTATGGCGGGGCGGGTGACGGAGAAGTTTAATTCTTATTAGTCTAAGGTTGGAGATATTGTTGCAGTATTATATGTGTTGGACCTAAGATACAAGATGGATGGGGTTGAATATATTTATAATGAATTGTACAGTGGTGAACCTCAAGAGTGTCTACATACCATGAAACAATTATGGTATCAATTGTTTTATGATTATGAAGTTAGAATGAAACAAACTCATAATCAGGATGCAGACAATTCAACTCAAACTTCAGTTTCAAGTTTGACCTTTTCTTCTGATGCATCTCTCATCATCACACATCACATATATATATAACACCCTCTTAAAGATTGTATAGAATTTGCCAAAGACAATAATATGCAATGTATAATTAACCTCAACTAATAAGTTCCTACATGCCTAAATTTGAATTCAATTAATTTTCTCCAAACAAGAGATTCATACAAGTCTAGATATACTAGAATAATAAGTCTTATATAATGAATGTTACATGCTTTATTATGCTTATAACTAATTGAACCTGATAATGTGGTTTGTATATACTTTAATTTATTGTCAACTAATAGGCATCAATAACCATCTTCATCACCACAAATCACATAAATATATAGCACCCTCTCAAAGGTAATAATCATAAATTAAAAACTCACAAGCCCATCATTTTAATAAAGCCTTAAATTTTACCATAACTCATACTTAATGTTACGAACTTCTTTGTCAATCTCAATAATCAAACTTGCAAACAAAAATTAAACATATAATAAAACATTCATTAATAAATAATTATTCAAACATAAAATTCTAAAAACTCCAACTAACGCATGCCACCAATTACTCATATCATATGTACCTTAAGTTCTCAATGTTAACCTTTTCAAAAACTTTTTTAAGCTATTTGGTCGTCTTGTAGGGTGATTCGATTAAAATGAATGAATGAAATTTATGAAAACAACACCATAATTTGAGTGGTAATTCTATCAAAAATTATGTTTAACTGATTAGTCAATATACCGATTAGCTTTCTTTGGTAGACTAAATGCTTATATTTATCTTCATATTAATTTTCAATAGTTCTATTAAATTTTCATATCCTTTTCAATAACCCTAATTTAATTATCCTGTAAAAAGTGTTTTCTAAAATATTGAACAATATTTAGTTTTTACATTAGATTGGACTATTATGCTTTGACACTAAATTGTCTTTCTTTCAAATGTTATCATCACAATTAATCAATCTTACACCTATTAGACATCAAATATCAAACTCAATTCAAAACATTAATCAATCTCTTTAAGGTATCAAATTCTATCAAACTAATAAGAATCACAAAAGGCCCAAAAATTATAAGATCTCATAGTTAAGCCAACTCATTCTCATATAATTTTCTTATAAGTACATTTAATTTTCTTATAAGTACATTCAACTTAAAGTTTCAAGTTGGTTTACTTTTTGGTGTCCAATAATAATTGCTTTATATACAAAGGTTATTACAACAAAAATAAAAGTTTAAAAAATGGTGAGAAAATTTTTTAGATAATGACATATATACTAATTAAGTTCCTTTTTATAAACTATAATATTAAATTCTATCATAAATCATATTGGGCCAAGTGTATATAAAATTATATTTATATTGACCTTTTTACTGAAATGTGAGGAGAGGATATAAATTAAAAATTGTATTTTTATTAAAAAGTAACTTTTATACAATAAATAGAATTCTTTGATAATTTAAGTATTTTTACAATTAACCATATGCTACTTAAATAAATTTTAAATAATTTTAGTAAACTGATAGTATGTTATAATATGCATATGTGTAATATAATATTTTTATATATTTAAAAAGTTATAGAAAGAAGAACAATCTTTGCTAAAAAGAACATATATGCTATAATAAAATATCTTCTTCTTTTCATTGTTTTTCTATTTTTCTTTAATATTCTTTTTCTTCAAGTCCTTGTTTATCAATTCTTAAGTACCTATTTATCAACAGGTGAATAGTCTTAATAATATAATCATATGGTTTAAAAACTAGTTTTTTAGAAATTAATTATAAAATTTCACGAATGACATTTATAGTTTTTATGATTAAAAAACAAAATATTACTACATAGTAAGGCGATGGTACAATTACATAACTCATCAACTAGCAAATATAAGTAGGCTGCACAAAGTGACATTTTAGCTAATAAGAATATGATCTATCTTGGCCAATATTTAGACCTTTGAAAACTTTTTCAGGATTGCTAATACTATGTAATCATTATAGTATTTATTTGCCTTTGTCACTTTGCTCGATAATTAAGCTTAACATGTTTTAGCATATTATGATCTAGCATTTGGTTTTGTGGTAAAGGATACTTTATGTATCTCATCTATCCCATTTTGGGTTTATCAGTTAATTACTTTGAACTTAAAAAAACTCATTATTACTAATGATTTAATTTTTATGTCATTGGACAACAAAATTATCAAGAATCAAATGGTATATAAAAGCATAACCATATTATTAAGTAAGCATTGAATAAATAAAATCAAACAAAGATCAAGTAGGAAATAAGTCAAATTCCAAGAGTAAGTAACGATTAAAAGTAAAAATTATGTCAATTAAGTTAGAATGACAATGACCAAAATTAAAAACGATGTTAATTAAATTATAATTTTTTTCTTGTTACCCATTCTTTTAATTTTTAAATCAATTAGGAGTTTAACTACATTTTGTCATTTTTCAACATTTCAAGAGAATCATTAATTGGTTCTTAAAAGATCCTCTTAAACTTATTCTTTAAAATTAGAGAAATACGTGAATAAGAATGTATTGAAATAGATAGTTTAGAAAAGATAGATAAACTTTGAAAACTTATTGGATTGAAGAGAGTAGATAAACTTAATATTAAAAAGTTTTAAAAAATTGTTAAACTAAAAAGATTAGGTAAACCTAATATATAGGTAATTTGACTTTTATTCGAAGTTTTGAAAAAATAAATTTCTTGTGAGTTTGTAAGGCTTTGGCCACTTTATCCATTGCTTATTAATTTCCACCTATTTGATCATTAAGTTTTATCAATTGCTTATTAATTTGTACCTATTTAATCATTAAGTCAAATGCATGTTCCTTTAAGTCAATCAAGAAGATGACTAGTTTTTAATTATTATAACGACTTTTTCATTTAATGTATAATTTCTTTGCTCTAGGGCTAAAAACAAAATTAGAGAGTATCAATTCTTTTTTTTCTTAAGAAAAAATTATTTCATTGTGAGCTACTGAGTGATTATTAAAATCTTTAAATGAATTAAGCATTCATTTGAGCCTAGTTTGATTATTTAAGGAAAATTTGGAGGTTATTGTAAATTAAGAATTGTTGTTACAGTTAATTCAATTGCAAACTTTTGAGGTGTAAGTTTATCCAAAATAGTGTAAACAGTTCGTAAGTGTTGTTGTGAACTCTTGGAGAACATTGTACAAAAGTTATTGTTTACCCAATTTGAAAGAAGATTATAAAGGATTTGAATTCTTAAGAAAAGATTAACAGTAGTTATAAGTTAATAAAAGACCAAGCAAGTATAAACACATTTGTATATCTCTTCCCTATTTACTTTGATAATTATGTAATTTGTTGATTGAATGTAATATGGCTAATTTGATTGAAAACTATTAAAATTAGGGATAGCATTCTTATAAACTTACATAGCATTTGCACTCAGTAAACATCTAATTCATACTACCTCCTTTTAGATATCTAAATGATTAAAAATTAGTAATAGAGCTTTATATATCATTAGTCACATTTAAAAATATAATGATATTTTAAAAATAAACTATACTGTCATCTAGTTAAATGGGTCAAAATATAAATATAATTCAATTCTTTAATAAGATAGCTACTTATATTAATTGAGAAGGATGCACTACGATAAAAAGTGCTTTAAGCAACAGACAAAAATGTAGCCATAAGTACAATTACCATTGTATTTTTATTAAGGCAATAGAATTCATATCGTTGCAAGAAGTGACGTTGTAATAAGTATAAGGCAATAAAATTTTTTGATTAGGCAACAAAATAAAAAAATGTTGCTTTAAGTTTTGATTAAGGCAACACAATAGTTTCAAACTATAGTAACAATGTTAAATAGATATTTCAAAACTTTTAAGTCTTATAAGGCAAAAAAGTGGAATTTTTTAGGAAACAATTTGTAATAATAAAAGCAACAATTTATTCTTTTGTTATCAATATTATTTAACGTAAAATCAAACTCTTGTCATTATATAAGCAAAATATAAATTTAAAAATATAGATATTAATTTATGTCTTAATTGTGTCGTACTATCAAATGTAAACGACAAAAAAACAACATTTATATATAATATATAGTCCATAAGGACTTGTAAAATTCAATATTTTAACATATTTAAAATACAAATGCAAAATATCATTAGCTAAAATATTGATCTACAATATTGTCCTCCATTCTTTATGGAATATAAGTGAATTAATATAAATGCTAAACAAAACCAGTATGTATGGGCACTCTAAAATCCTTCACCAAGTACCTCATTGTCCTCTCTTAATCATCACCATCCTACAAAAAAAGAAAGAAAGAAACAAAAGGTATATTATAATTGTAAAACTATATATTATAATTGTAAAACTACTATGCTCATAAACAGGTTGATATATCTAAAAAATGAAATACTAATTACTTCATTATAACCTTAATTTAATCAAGACAAATAATATAGTCTAAAAAATAACAACACAATAATTCAATTTTTTTATAAACAAATTCAGAAAGCATAAACATAAGCAATTAATCTTAACAAAAATGATAACAAGATGATATACAAGAACAATGAATTAAGGAAATGAAATCAGCCTAGTTTCTAGAAAAGAACTTTGAGAGTATAACTTTGATTAGGTTTTTTTGTTGTGTTTAATTTTTAATTAATTAACCTCGATAATTCGCAAGTGCACAGGCCATTCACGTAGTACCTAAGGTGTCGATCCCACAAGGAGGGATAATCTAATCCTAAAATCTAAGGCCAAAACAAATCGTAGAAATTTAAAATGTAACGAAACTAAAACAAGAATTCAATTCACTCAATCAAATTAATTCAAGAACCAATCATGAAAATATTAACAATTTAGCAGTTGAAACGCACACTCAAGAATCAACCTAAGGAGTTACAAATTAAGAGAAAAGGAAATTTTACCTACTTTTAACGCTAACCTAATCGATTACGAATTACTGGATTATTGGTTCTAGACGATCCTAGGGTTGATTACTCTCTCTTAAGTTATAACCATTAACCCTAATTAGATTATGGAAGTTGCAATTTCTAAATTAACAACCAATCCAAAACCCTAATTAGATCTGAAGTTGTCTAATAAACTATCAAAAACCTATGCAAGATCTCTCTTCGCACAATTTACCGATTTGATTTAATTATTGTTCTTTTAAATCACCTAACTTTCGTTAGCCCAATTTAATTATTTTCATTCGATTCACCCTCTCAGTTTATTATCAAATTATGCATGTTCAAAATTAAATCACAATAAATCCAAATAACATATAAGAATCAGATTTTATTAAATCAAAGATAAATCCTCGAAGGTGAGTTTAGAACATCAACAACATCCAAAATCCTATCATCAATTGTTATTCCAATTTTATACAATAATAAAGCTAAAAATAATAGGAAATATGAATTGAACGGATGACAGAGGTACCAATGTCGGGAAACTCCTGATCCGGGAAGTACGTCGAGTCAGCTTCTTCTCCTCTTCTCTCTTCCTTCTTCTCTTTCTCTATCTCTCGATAATTTTCTTTAGGGTCTTTAAAAATGACTGATGCAAAAGCTTCTCTTCTCTCTTTGTCTTATTATTTAAATACCTATTATGTTTTAAGTAGCCCTAGGATTTTTCGGGGTCCAAAAGGTCTAAAAATTCTCTCGAAATTTGACGTTTTTGAGTGTTTGCGCGTCTGCCTGATGCAGGCCACAATCGTGGGCCACATTTGAGCCTTCTGTCATGATCATGGCAAGCAGGCCATAATCGTGGCATATGGGCCATGATCGTGGGCTAACTTCAGTGCTTCTATCATGATCATAGCCTGTTGTGCCACGATCGTGGGCCATTGTTTCGGCCTGAATGTCTCCGAAACTTCTTTGTTTTTTGATATTGACCCTCAAATACTAATAAACACATCAAAGTACCTCAAAAACATAATAATTAAGCTTAAAGACTTGTACTAACCCATAAAAACACTTAAACACAAATAATTAACAAGCTAACAAAATTCTAACCTAAACACATACTAAACGATTGAATTAACAATTGAATACATATCAAACTAAGCCCTAAAACATGATGCAATTCACACTTATCAAACTTTGAGAGTATCACAATAATATAATCTTGAGGTTTCCATTGAACTTGAAACATTTAATCCATTTAGAATAGAAAATTACGTAATCTATGATAAGAAACACTTTAAGCAATATAGAAATAAACTAGTCACTTTTGTTTATGACAAGCAAACAACTAGTCCTATAACATGCCCTATGATGTCACAACTCCCACAACCACAAATGAAAAGAATAAAAATATAAAAGGTTATCAAAAAATGATTTTACATATTCATACAATAAAAATCAAAGTAGTTATTTTCTTCATAGGATAATTGTTCAAGGTTGCTATAAGCTTACTACAATAGATGAGCTCCTGGAAATGTAGCTAAAATCAAAAGATTGACTCGAAGGACCATAAGGAACTGCAATTGACAAAATGCTCTCGGAAGGCACAAAATGGCCACACGAGAAGAAATGAAGCTTAACATGTGATCTCTCAGGAAAGTCGCTCCCTTATTTCTTCTATGGGTTGCAGGGTTTCCCCAAGCTAGTATAATCGTATAAGCTTCACTAATAATCTGCAAAAGTTAAATGAAATTCACTATTTGGGATATCATCATCTAGAGGCAGTGACTGAATATAGGCACACTTCAACCTAATAGCTATATGATAGAGTCAACTTGTGTGCATTTTGAATGTGAACGAACATTTGTTTGAAGTATACAAATGTTACGAATTCCTGAAAAGTGAAATGTGAAAAGTATTCTCAATAAACCTCAGTCAACTAAAAAAAACTTAAACAATTAGCATAGCAAAAAGCAGAGAGTTGACAATTACATTATACATGTCATATAAAGAGAAACAGAACAAGATTCAAATTTGTACTATATAGTATAGAAAAATCGATGTGTGGAACAGAAATACAAAGTAAGAAACTAAATTTAACGCTATTAGAAACAACATTAAGAATATTCAAAGATTAATGCTAAGAATAAATAGAAGACATGAAGTCCCATAAGAATAGAATACGTGTATGTATATTCAATCAACAAATATTTCTATATCAATAATCTACGAAAACAATTTCGAACTTACACAAAGATTTGTGTCCTTTCGAGTAGAGCAAGACTCATTTGTAAATGTGGAGTCATCACTGAACAACATATCTATAAACTGCTCAGCTGTACAAGGGAATACATCCTAAAAGAAAAAGCTACAGATCATACAAACTAAAAAAGATAGCTTATAAAACTCAAGAATGGGTTGCATAAATAAAATTAGTTTATCTTAAGTTGCAATGTTGAAAAGGAACACCACAAGTAAATTTGTACCTATTTTGGTCCTTAATCTTGAGCAAAGTTGGACTAATGAGTTGACAGATTATTGTTCCACAATAAATTCCAAGATGTATCAATGGTGTAGTGGCATATGCTTGTTGAGTGAATATCTGTGTATAGTTGCACGTGCTTGTTGAGTTTAGTATGTAGAATATATGTGCAACTTAGTAGAATATGTAATGTGTTTTCATTTTACATGCAAATTATGTGCCATGCTCGGTACTTCTTTAATTGGAAGTTCTGTTAAATACTAGCCCCTTGCTTTATAATATATTGTGTTCTGCTACAGGTTAGCAATATCTCTTCTGACTTGATCATTGCTTGGTATGCTTCTTTAGAAGCCTCCTATCTAGTTGAGATATCCAGTGGAGATTATGTTAATCATGACTTTATCCAAATATCTAACACTTGTCCATGCACTTTGCCTACACATCCTTTGGCTGAAAATGGAGCACAACAATTGTAGCTGCTCCCCATTCCCACATTAGCATATCAACTTTGTTAAGTTAGATATTCTTTCCAAATTCTCTGGCACTAATACTGTCGCCATAAGCTAGTAATTTAATCACATCTTGATTATATAACACGTTTAGACGATTTCACTTTTACATATTTATATAAGTTTGTTCCTAGATAATCTATTCTCTACCACCAAAAGTCTAGCAACTAACTAAGAAGAAGAAGAATTACTTGTAGATTTATTAAATAAATAGCACTAAACACATTATTTGCAAACTTGTTTAAAATTTTTCAGTAAATAAAAAACAGTTGCAAAATCTTCAATCTACTAATTTAAATTGCTTAACTAGTATCTAGTTTAGGATTAATGATGCCATAATAGGATGCACTTATCCAAAAGTTCCATACAGAGAACAAAGAAAGTAACACAAATAGAGACTCTTAATCTATACAGGAATGACGATGTCAAAGTAACAACTAATCATATAGTCAGAAATCAACATGTAGAAGGTTTTAAGATCAAAGAACAATGGAATTGCTTTAGTTGAGTTCCAAGAACAACACATAATCCTTTTATTTTTTTAACACAATAGAGAATTAGAAAGAAAAATAACAAGAACTTGTAATTGCGCGTTAATAGAAGTTAATAAGGTGTTTTTTAATATATTTCAAAATACAAATAAAAGAAGTAAGAAAAGAGCGCACCTCATATGAAATTTCAACGACGAAATGAGTGATCTAAATCGCAAAATATTGAAAATTCCTTATTCACTGATGAAGGTACCAAAGGCAAATCATGTTAGAAAATTTAACGTCGATTTAGTTGTCACATTTTCAAACTTATCTTCTAGTTTCTTTCTTAGGAAAATAAGAAACTCTATCGGCTAACTCCTAACTAGGGATACCATTGGGTTACTTTTACACATGCGCCTCTAGTATAAATTCAACTAGGTCATGTGTTTGGAGTTTGGAGTAACCTTGACCATATAGACTTTTATTTTCGGCTGACTTTAATTGTTGAAATGTAAAAATAATTTTTTAAAAAATAAGTAATACAGACAATATTATATTCACTTAATACTTATAATCCTCAAATTATTCTCATGATTAATTATGATATTAGATATTATAACTATAACAATTTTAGTTTGTAAATAGATATTAAAACTATAGCAACAATTCCAAACATTGCATAAATAAGATTTTATTGCAACATCAATAAGTCAAAATATTGCATACATAAGATTTTATTGCGACATTTTTAATTTTGTTGTCTTTTCTTATTTGTAGCAACAAATTATTTTTCGTTGCTTTTTAATATTATTAAAGGCAACATTTTAAAAATTGTTGCATTATATTAATTTTTAACAACACCTACTTTTTAAAATGTTGCAAACATATCATTGCCTAAAGTTCTTTTTGCCATAGTGATGAAATTTTTCTTCATGGCCTTTGGGATTGACATATAAGAAATAGTTAAGAATGATCTCATGTATTAATGAAACTATAGTGAAAGATGAGGTACTTATTAAGGTTTTTAAACAAAAGAGTGGGTATGATGATATCAATAAGAGATTGATTTCTTTGAATATAAGAAGGTGCATGTTTTTTCATGCTCTATGTAAAATCAGTTCAATAAAGTGTTAATATGTGTAACGATCATGACTTATGGCATTCATTTAAAGTCATATATGAGGGTACTGGTTAAGTTAGAGAGAGTAAAATAAGCATGTTAGCAAACCAATACGAATTGTTTCACATGAGACATAAGAAGTCCAATTCTAATATACACACATGACTCACTAATATCATAAATAGCTTGAAAGGTATTGGTAATACCTATATTGATGTTAATTATGAGAAAATTACTTAACTCCTAACCAACATTATGAGAGGAATAGGAATATATCATTCAAGAAGTTAATAATTTGAACACCTTACTACTTTGAAAAGTTGATTGAATCATTCCTAATATAACCTAAATGCGTGGGGGCTTCGTAGGAGAATTGGACATTCTAGTTGCACATCTCAACAAACCACAACCTTTAATAAACTACCAATTATGCGTCAAATAGGTAAGTACGCCAAAAGCTCTTTTATAGGTAAGAATTGGTAACTTTGTAAAAGGCTTTTACAAATTTTATGTAATGATTTATTTTCTCTTTCTAGAGTGCAAGGTGAAAAACATTATGCATTTGTCATTATAAACAACTATAGTAGATTTACATAAATATTGTTTCTTACAAGCAAATATAGACCTTTTAATATGTTTATTAAGTATGTTAAAGAGAGTTCAAACTGAAAATAAAGTCTCCATTACATTTCTCAAGAGTTATCATAGTAAAAACAATAGAAGGAAAAGCTTAAAATTTATATAAAGATAATTTTACCTTTGTATTCTTAGTTCATCAAATCCCTTAATAAAATACAATTTTTGAGAAAAATATGATATTAAAAGAGATAATTAGAATCATAACCAATGATTATAACTTCCCAAAATAATTTTTAGTGAAAAGCATAACACTCGTATGTCACATTTCTAATAGGGTCTTAGGATGGTCATCGAATGGATTTTGACATGAAAATTTATTATGTAATGTTTAATTGCAAATGTTACATCTTGAACACCAAAGACAACCTAAGTAAAATTAACTCTAATGACAATCAAAGCATCTTCCTAGTCTGTACATTAATTAATATAGCACATAATCTTTAATAGAGAAAAAGTTCTATCAATGAGGAGCCAATGCATATTATTTATTTTATGAAACTAATCACACATATTTTAAAAGGAATATCATGATTATAATCTTGTGTGAATTTTAAAGAAATTGGATTAGTTGTACCTTAATGAACAAGAAGATTTGCATTAGGAGACATCATAAGAGCAAATTAAAAAAATGCTATTAGATTATATGGCGAAAGAAAAGGAAAATTTTTAAAGAATGAAGATACAAAAAGATCCATGGTTGAAATAATATTTGATATTATGCTTAAAAGGGTAACAAGAGATTGTTTCAATCGGTAATCATTTTAGTGCAACAACTCAAAAGAACGTGGCATGATAGCAACTCTTCGTAACATTGAAGGAACATTATAATGTTTGAATTTTAAAAGAAAATTAAAGAATAGATATAAGTCGAGAAAGTGTGAATCTACTATATACGCATCGTCTCTATTTTCTGATATTATTTCTTTATTATTATGACTAATTTGATTGAAATTATGGAAATTAAATATTTTATTCATATAAATTTATGCGGTGTTTGCATAATTACTTCAAGGTCCTTTTTTGTAAGTATCAAATTTACTTGTATAATCAAGTTTTTTCATACAATAAGGTATAAGGGCTTTATTCATTTGTTTAGTAATTTCAAAATTTGGGAAACCCTTCAATCCAGAAGTAACAATAATAGATTTGAAGTTAAAAAAAAATCTGTACAAATAGATGGTACATAAAAAATATCCATCCACCTAAGAACCGTGAATGCAGAAATCCATTCTATATACGGAAAGCTCGGGACTAAAGGAAAAACAGCTCAAGAGAAAGGCAGCTCTGATTTTAAAGGCCTGGAAGCATCAACAGGTTGCATTGAGCTGCAAATATAGTAGGAAAAATCAGAAATAAAAGCCGTGGAAAATAGAAGCTCTATTAATACCAACTTTAAAGAGACAAGAAAGAAGCCAGGAACCAGCTAAACAGGGATTTTAAGTGATCCCGACTATAAGTCTAGGCTTCCTAGTGTAACTGGGATGATACTCTTATCTACTTCCGCTTGATAGGAAAATGGCAGCTCTGATTTCACTGCCGCAAGTAATGAATGGAAATCGTCATGTCCTGCTGGCTTCAAGAACGTTAGCACATTATCACCATTTTCAAAGTGCAAACACTGCATTTTCCTCCTCTGCATCTCATCCTTCACTCTCTGAAAGAAGAAAAAGGATAGAGTTCCCCAGTGAGGATTCACTCACTTCACCATGAATGGCAATAAAGAAGAAGAAATAATTATAGCCAAAGTGACAAGAAACATGTAGCATCATAAGAAATTTTAGAACCCAACCCCACCATTTTTTCCTTTTCAAAACCACTTCCATAATTAACAACTTAAGAAATTTAGCTACGCGACAACTTTTTGAAGGTAGCATTACCCACCAGTTTGCCTTCGGAAATCAAATAACATTCTGGTAAGTCACATCCCATGTAAACACAGCCCAGTTATTTCTTATCCTAATTCCCTCACCATGAAAATAGTCTAGCTTGGTCGTGTGTCTGATGGGACTTTGTTTCTTTTACAGCCTAGTTGATATTCTTTATGTAAACTCTCTCCAGAGGAAGCTTTTCGACGAATCTGATCATCTTTCACTATATATGCCAACATTTTAATTCCGTGAAGTCAAATTTGACCAATAGAACTGTATATAGAGAAGCATCTGCTTCTCTAGAACCTAGGCCCGATATGTTTACCATAATCTGTTTGAACACAGCCCACGCAGAACTAATAACACAAAGAAAACATACTCAATGCAAATGCTGCAATAATTTGGACGGGATCATGAGATGAATGCAAAGACCTAAAGAAATAAACTACAAAGTATAGAATCAAGGAAACAACTTTCAAGTTTTTGATCATGTCAGTGATTACACAAGTCTTCTCGTTATTCAAAAACACATCAAGGCTCACAGACCAGGAGCACAGATGTAGTATTATTTGACAGTGATCGGAAATCACAGCAGCATAGCCAAAGTTCAACCACTCTATGACTCTTTATCATTATCTATTCCTATTCTAAACTAGACAGTTTAGAAGCAATTGAAAGCCGTCAGTTAACCTAAATATAAGTTTCACAATAAACAACATCAACTAGCTTCTAGCACCCGCAATGCCAAAACAAGACTCAAGTAACAGAAGGGAAAAAAAAAAAAATCAGAGAAACAAACCTGCAACAACCTCGAGTCAAAATTGGGCAATCCAAGTTGTTCAACAGTAAGAGAACCAAAGAAATTCCCCAAAAGGGCAGCATCAGAAACAGCCAATCCCTGAACCAAACCAGCCACAAGCCCACCCAAGAAACTATCTCCTGCACCAGTAGGATCCTCTTGATTAGCCAGAAACGGAGATATTTCCATCTCACCGTCTCTCCAATAAAGCTTGCAACCCTCTTCTCCATTAGTCACCACCACACAACACCACTTTCTCACCTCCTCCAAGTCCATAAACACCGCCTCATCCGAAGAAGCCTTCAACACCCCTATTCGTTTCATTAATGGATAGAACCTTGTTTCACGTAAATTAACCAGCTTTACAGTCCCATCAACATCATCAAACTCTCTAATCAAAGATTGAATATCAATCAACACCACCTCGCAAATATCGAGCATGTTCTCAAGCGTCTCGGGAGATATCTCCCCGCCAACACCAACCGCCATACCGTACTCGAACCTCGTTTTGGGTAGATCCGATGGCGCAATAGGGTCACATGCGCAGACCCGTTTGAGGACCCGATCTCCTTGGCCATCTTCGTGCATGCCGTCATCAAAATAGGCATGAAAGACCGTAGTTTTGGAAGTGGGTATCACAATTGGGGCTAGATTGATTTGGTATCTGAAATCTTGACCCACTTTGGAGACCAAATCGCAGGAAATGGATAAGCCGTTAAGAACCCGGTAAATAAAGGAGGAGGCGCCTCCGAGAGACTCGCCCTTGACAGCGTCGTTGTGAATCAAAATGTCATGGCAGTAGTTGCCTACAACCAAAACACGGCGGCTTGGAGGTTGGTGCTGGGTTGTTCTTACCATTGTAAAGAAGCAGCTGTCTTCAAATGAATATTGAGGTCAAGAGTCAAAGAGGACTAAAAAGAATGACATAATACAAAAACCAAAGACCGACAGAGTAAAAGCAAGCCCGGGGGAGAGAGAGAGAGCGATATTTGAAAAAGGCTTGAGAGTTTTCGAAAGGACAGAAAGAGAGATTGTTTGGTTATATATATATGACGAAGGAAATGAGTAGCAGAGAAGGGCCAAATCCAGTAAAGGAGATGAAACTCTCTGCCGTTGAGACAGGCAAGCGACGGAACGCTCGGACCGCCATACGTGTGCGTGTTGAAACGGCAATGATAATGTTCTCCTTAGGAGAAACAAAAATTATGTAAAGTGCGTCCAGGGTGGTTAAACTATGGCAAGATTGACAACAACACTAATAATTTAGCCAAGCCTAACGCGTGGATGCATTGAATGGAGAGACATACAGGATGACATACGAATACAGAAATAGAAGAATTGATCCCCTTAAAATCACCCTATTCCATTCTCACATTGACGCTTATGAATAGATGGATGGATAGAGAGGGCACAAAGTGGCACGCAAAAATGAGAATAGGAAAATTAATCCCCTTAAAACCACCCTACTCTACTCTCTCACATTGACGCAGGAGCGTAGTTGCTAGATTCTAATGTACTCACGCCTTGAAAACATACTAGGTTCAACATTTAATGGATAAATGGATGGAGAGGAGCACAGGGTGGGACACGAAAATAGGAATAGCCATCCTATGACCAGTTTTAAGACTCCGTCACAAGTGCTTAATGGCTAATGCCCCACGTACCACCCGCCTTGTAGTTCCAAGAGTTGAGTCGCTATATGTCTGGTTATGAAGTTAAAGCACATTTCTTTTATCCATAGTCGAGATTCCGTCTGATAGCCATGCTAAGGGAAACCTTAAGTTGTCCTTTATTGACCATTATGTACTCCTAGTCTTGGGCTAAGTCTTAAAGCAACTCAGTTACTCTTTTATGATTAAAAGATTACAGGTTTGAGTCACGGAAATAACCTATTTGTAAAATACAAATGATATAATTAATGTTCCTTCCTTAGACCTCACAAAGCTGAGAGCCTTGTGCATTAAGATTATTGTTGTTTTTATGTATTCCTAGTCCGAAATTAAGTTGCCTTGACACTCACTTTTAAAGTTTTTAAAAAGTGTAAAGTCATCTTTCTACCATTGGCAACTGCCTAGTATTTGTGTCCCTATTGCTTTCCACTCATCCTCAAGGCAAAATATATTGCATAGGTCTTGAATTCTTCTTCAAAGTTTACCCGTGCACTTACATTTGAAGAATAAATGATATCTAGTTTTACTTTCAACACGAATGATATATAGCTTCTTAAACACAAATGATACATACTACTGATATTTTAAAAACTGGACCAAAAGTTAAACCAATAAGACAAGAGGTTTAAGGTTTAAAAGACTCAACCAGTATTAGACCCTCATAAAATTGACTAAAGATTGAATAAAATTAAAGAATTTAAAATATGAATGAAAGAGATTGTCTTACCCGTTGAAGAATTTAAAGTTTAATTAAAAAATATTAAATGAAAATTAATTGATTTATTTTAGTTTATAAGAAGCTATTAATTTACAAAAATTGTCTGATTAATTAATAAATTGGTTGGTTTTTAACAAAAAAGTTATTAAAGTAAATCAAATCAAAAAGTTAAAAACCAAACCAAAAAGTTGGACATTTCAAGATTTCTTTTTATTGAATCAGTCAAATCGGTTAAGTTTTTTAATCATTGCCTATTACTAATGTAAAAGCATTTTAGAATCTACTAATCACCTTTTTTTTATAATGTTAATTCTCAAGAAGGATTTAGAATACAATTTTAGATTTGTGTCAGCAAGAATGTTAAGGGATGCCTAACTTGGCTAGTGGATGGCTAAGGTAGATCTAAGGGAGAATGGACTATGTACCTTATATGCTTTGGCGTGTGCATACATAGGATATGCAAGGAAGAAGTAATAGATGCTTCAAAGGATTAGAGAATCCTAATAGGTGCTCTAAGGATAGTGTTTATTCTCAATAGGGGAGTAATTGATTTAGAATGGAAGTGCAAAAACTTATCAACCAAGCATCTTAAAGGATTGGAAAATGTTTAAAAAATCATTTATGATGAAGAGGCTAGGAAGATCCTTAGAATTGGAGTGAAGATGACGAATAAGCTAATATATGAATATGAAAATTTGAAGTTGAAGTAAAAGGACAGTTAAAGGAAATCACAATGCATGCAAAGTATAACTAATAATTTTCATTCATTCACAAACATTGTAGGAGCTTATTCAATACAAAAAGAAAGGATAGCATTTACGGGAGGGAAGCATTAATAAGGACAATGGATAATTGCTTATCAATATAGTAGCTTAGTCCCCTAGAAATATTTTGGTAATCACTACTACTTATTTTGACCTCAAATAACCCTTTCAATAAAGGGAACTTGAGTATATGATGAATGCAGTATAGAACATTAGGTAGGAAGAGTTTACAACAAGGTGATTACTAGAGTGCTATAACCTTTCCTACATGCAAATTGAAGATAGGACAAATGTATTTAAGTGGACCTTGATAAGCAAAAAGTGTGGCCCTATGTAAGTTTTAGTCTTCTAGTTGAATGAATTATCTTTGCTGATAGGGTGGGACTACTTTTAATGTACTTAATTGTTGCTACATGTCTTGTATGCAATCTATTTTCTACATGTCTTGTATGCAATTTATTTTCTCAATATATTAATGGAATCCTTTAATTTATAAAAATAATATATACTGAACAAGTAAAATTAGAGAAATGGGAGCTTTTAACTCTATCTAGTGTAGCTAATATTTTCCTAACCATTAATAAGAGAATGAAAGTTGTTTTTAGAGGATTCTATTTAAACCAGACTGATTTACTCCAGTGTACTTCTCTTTATGTTAATATGAGTATGTCATAGCATAATTTGTTATTGTAGACTCCAAGAGTATGTATAAGCTAATGGAGTTTGTCCTCTTATTGCTTGCAAGGTCTATAGTTTGGAAGTAAGCCAAGAAAGCTAAAGGATCCTTTAATCCTTAAGTACCAATCATTCTGCTTTATAACCACTTTTACTTTATCATAAGGATACAACATATACTTCAATTGTAGTATCTCTGGAATTGTAGTATCTCTGAAATTGAAGTAAAGAAACCCTCTTACACTCCAACTTTCATACCATAACTATTAAGTTTTGCCATTTTTAACCTTATGTTTAATCTCCTAAGTTAGTTTCCTTATTAATTCAAGCATTTGGTGCATGGTCCATGAAGTATCCACTTTAGGTTTGATTGACTAAAAGCTTTTGTCCCTATAGATTTTCCTTGTTAGTGAAAATCCTCCAAATTATCTTAGTTAGGAGCACTTTATTGGTTATCTTCATAGACCATACTCCTAGTCCTTTTTCCTCCTTAAATAGACCAATTTTAAACTATTTGATTGTTACTAAAGATGCCTTATATTGATTCCCTATCCAAAAAAAGTTCATCATAAGTTTTTCTATATCTTTTATGATCTTTTTAGTAAGTACTATATGAGATAACCAATAGGTAAGGAGATTGTACAAAATAGATTGGATAAGTTGGAGTCTCCTAGTAAATGTCAAAAAAATTTACTCCAATGTTTTATCCTTATTTCCATCATGTCAAATAATTCTTTCCAATCTCTTGTTTAAGCTTCTTGGAGGAGAAAGGAACCCTTATATAGATGAAAAGGGGCTCCTTGAGCTTCATTCCAAAGATAGTGTAGAGTGTTTGACTAAAAGGAGCAGTAGTTGCTAATAAATTAAAGAAACTGTTGTCTAGATTGTACAGTTCAGATAGCTTATTAAAAGTGTTAAGAGAGTTCATTAGTGCTTCGATAGAAGATGGATCAACTCTACAAAATATATCAGAAGGTCATCAGTAAAGGTTAAGTTAAACAATTTAAGCTTACCATGTTTTTTTTTATAGAATACAAAGGAGTATTCCCTAAAGATGTTATAATACGTAAGCCTTATTTGGACTTGACACTAATAGAGAAGAAGTAAAGAAAGGCATATCCCTCCCTAATTCCCCCTTCCCTAAATTATCTTAGTTTGCTTAAACCATTTAAAGAATTTGTGAGGAAACCAAAAAGAATAAAGTGGGTGAAGGATGAACTCCTAATTAATTAAGTCAAATAGTATGTGAAAGTCAATCTCACGAGACAATTCCTAAAAGAAGAGACCTTTGGTATCTTTTAAGGAGCTCTTATGCCAAAAACATATTGTCTCCAATGATTCTTCCACTTATATAAGCACCTTATGTTTTGTTAATGAAGGATTTAAACACTATTTTCAATCTTATGGTAATAATTTTTAGATATTATTTTGTATAAAAGATTATAGTAAACTTGTTGGGCCCCGATTCGTATTAGGCATGGTTAAATTATTTTGGGACATGTTTATATTATTTTGAGGATTTTAGTTTG
>JANZLC010000200.1:14311916-14326069 GCA_026413385.1 Erythroxylum gracilipes
AGAAAAGAATAATAGGTTTTTGATTAAATTGATAAGTTTTTGATTGATGTGGAAGAGTTAAGTGAATTGAAATTTGATTGTGGATAAATTTCCAATTGGGAAAATTGAGTTGCTTTGTATGAGATTGAATAAAGATGAACAAAAATGAAGAAAAAAATTTACATTGTTTTGGATTAGTTTAGACCGGGATTTGTCTTATGGTTTCCAATGCGCTAATTTTTCTAAGGTATGCGTTAAAGGAGGTCGGAATTTTATGAATTCGTTCTTTTGTTATTCGGCTCAATTTTTGTAAATTCGTCCCTTCGATTCCGCTTTTGATTTTGTTTCCGCATTATAATTTCCGTTTCGATTTTGTTATTCATTTTGTTTCAGACCTTCACTTTTTGATTCCGATTTGTTATTCGTTTCGCTTTTGACCTTCGTTTTTGCTTCTGCTTATTAATTTGTGTTTCGCATTTTCGTTTCGGCCCCCTTTCGGGTTCGATTTTCATTTTTTTATCTGTTTCTGTTTTTCCAATTGGGGTCTGGTTCTCAAATCGGGTCCCAACACTCCTACAAAGATTGGCATTCACTCCTTGACTAGATTCATAAAAGAATCAATTTTTGAACAAACAAATTATTGTCATAGAATAGTAAAGTATAAGTAATAATCTCCATTCTTAACAATACGTATTGCATTTTTACCTTTCTCTTCCTCCTAACCTAGGTAAATCCATTGAAAAACTTTTGCAGAACGTTTTGTGGTGAAAGGGGGGGGGGGGGGTATTTCCATTAGATATATTTTTAAAATGAGGTTTGAAGTTTAAGGATGAGAGCAGTCTGAGCATAATTTTCCATTAAATTCATAAAAAATGATCCTATTTAAGAAAGTATCGAACCTATTCCATAACTGCAATTCGCTTTGGGTGCAATAGATCCAGACATAATGTCTAAAAGAAAATTTCTAGGAAATTAAACCTAGAGCTAATACCTCTCAAACTTTAGTTAACATTCTAAAGCTAAGAAACATAATAAGTCATTAAATGAAGAATATAATACATTGCAGAAATGTTACTTGGATTTAGTTTGATAATTAGCATGTGAAAGGATATCTATTGAAGGTTCCAATTTTTCAATCTATTAAGCATATCTTACCATAAAAAGTTAAAGTGAAGGAAATAATACAAGGAAACAACTTAGATCTAGAACTTAGAAAGGCTCCTCAATTTTTATGGATTATTTCTTCAGTTATAACCTTAATTATGTCAAAGAAGAATATATTAAATAGCTAAAACAAAAGTCAAGATGTTTCACAAACAAATCTTGTCATGTGCTACCCAATCTCTATTCATGAAGTACCTTAAACTAAGGTAATCTAGTTCAAAGTGTAACTTACATAATGCACCACTTGTTTTGTGGTTGGTAATCCATTGGGAGTTTAACACAATGGATAGGTTTAAAGGCAATCATTCTTACGACAAAGTCTTTAGATTATGTGACGTAGCAAAAGAGATCTTAAATCATTTTTTTGGAAAATATTTACACTAAACAATTATGCAGCAAATAAAATTAACTTAAAATTATTAAGTGGACTAGAAAAGCAAATTACCAGAGCAAAGTTATCTTTAAGATTGTATGCAGGTGTACCATATATGGTATTTAAAGAGAGAAAAAAAAAACATGAGAATTTTTAGGGACGAAACTAAAAGGAATGGAAGAATTCTTTTATAGAGTAGGCAAATAATTATTGTAAAAGGAAATTTCAGACTTCTAACCTAAGCACCATGCCAGGTGTTCACTTCGTCCTTTTAACCTATTTTAAGTCTGTGCCATTGATTTTTAAGCACACATTTCCCACATAAATGTGTACAAATCTGTTTCCTTCCTTTTATGTATTAACTTTATCTGGATTCATTTTGTCTGTAGCATTGTTTTTCTTTTATTGTACTAATGGCTTTGGATTTCCACCGTTAGTTGTGCTTAATACTATTCTTTTCTAACTTCAAAAAAAAAAAAAAAGGTAATTGAGCGCTTTGGATAATTTATGACTATAGGGTTTTTGTTGTTTGAGGGACAATTTTGATGAATTTAAAAGAAATGAATAAAAATAAAGAGACAAAATCATAGGGGCGTCTTAGTCATTTGTCCTGCCATAGCTTAACACTCGTGCCCAGAAAGCTGGTTCTGGATCTTTCAAGAGAGGATAAAACGACGTCTCTTCGTCCCTTGCTTTTTCTCGAGAAAGAGTGGGGTTGAATAACTAACTCTAGCCGTCACCCTCTTTGCACATTTCTCTTGAGAAAATCAGTAAATGCATGTTTGGTGAATTTCCAGTCCCTCCATTAAAAAGCACGTATTATCCCAAGAGAAAATGAAGCCTCGGTGACTCTGATTTACAGATGGTCCCAAATGTCTTCAGCCTATCACTGTTTTGTGTGAACGAATTGATGCTCAAGGAGTTGCCATAGGCAGGGTCTATTCATTTCATCTTTGATTCTATCTATCTGGTTGATGCTGTGTGATTTTGTCCTCAGAAAAGAGTAGGCAGGGTCTATTCATTTCATCTTTGATTCTTTCTATCTGGTTGATGTTGTGTGATTTTGTCCTCAGAAAAGAGTTGCCATAGGCAGGGTTTATTCATTTCATCTTTGATTCTATCTATCTGGTTGATGTTGTCTGATTTTGTCCTCAGAAAATTATTCTCGTCAATTTTTTGGCCATTGGTTATCACTTTATTCTTCTGTCCATGTACGTAGTCTTTTCGACTTAACTTTTGGGATTTATTCTGTTAGGTGTCAATCTTTGACTGAAGAAAGGCTTTATGATCGTTTATGTTATTATTTTCCTTCGTTACCTTTTTCTGATGCTTTCTCCTTTATACACTGGTGGTGCATTTTATTTTGGGCGATTCTCTTCATCTTTTAGGTCTTTGATTTTGTTTTGTTTTAATGTTTAAAGTTACTCTTTGCAAACCAGAGATTTCGCTTCTGAAACATGGGGAGTAAAATTTGGAGTTTATCTTTATGTTCAAGAATTTGATTGATTGTTTGTTTGATTTATAAAATCAAATGTTAGTTTGCTTAAATTCGTTTCGTTGTTAGGTGGACAAAATTAATTCTCATCGTCTTCGGTCAACAAAATATTCTTTACCTCATCTTTCTCAGCAAGTAGCAGAATAAGCAACTCATAAACGGTTTTTCTTATAGTGATTAATAGGCCATGTTCGTCTACTTGTAGGATTGTACCTTGATGAAACATGACGTTTGATAGCTTTGAGACGTAATGACTGGATGTAGGGTCACACGGAAGCTTTGATCCAAAAATCTACGTTTGCGGTCCTACTAACAAGGTCTTAAATATACATTAATCATATTTACGGGTGGTCTTAGCGTTAGTTTTACAAGCAAGTCCTTACTTAAGCCCCCTCCTTTGATAAATTCAATCTTAATAAATTCGACTTGGGCCGAAGTTCCAAAAAAATCCTATCTTATTTCCAATGTTTTTACAAAAAGGATTAATATTGGGAGGACTCGGGTTTCTAAGGGTCTAATCTAAATCCTTAAACTCTAAAAATGATTAAAACAAATTGCATTAATTTAGATTCTTGTTTATGAATGCTTGCTTTATGAAATTGTTTGGCCCAAAGATATGAATGGAGAGAGGAATAGAAAGCCCTTTTCTATTTTTTTAAATAAAAGAATAGTATTAATCACTAAATTATGCAAGTGACCAAGTCAAAAAGAAAAAAAAGCTAGGCTCTGAAAACCAACAAAGAAACAAAGAATTTGGTGGAGAGTGGCCATATTTTCCCCAACACTGCCTTTACTTCAATGTATATCTCATAGAATTAGGTTATACATGTGCAAAGATGCATACTTACAAACATGCCCTTAAACTATACAAGAAATACAATTACAATTAAGTAATATCACTGAGATCCCTTGATTCACATCCCCCCTCAAACTGATGTGGAGACAACATTAGTTTGCTTACAAGAAAATCATGTCGAGCTTGAGTCATAGACTTTGTAAACAAATTCGCAAGTTGAAATTTAGAAGAGATGTTAGGCAATGAAATGAGACCAGCATTAAGATGTTCTCGAATATAATGACAGTCAATCTCTATATGCTTTGTACGTTCGCGGAACACAGGATTAGACCCAATACGAATAGCACTGAGATTATCAGCATAGAGAGGTGTCAAACTAGGAATATGAACCTCAAGATCTTTGAAGAGACCTTGTAACCAAACTATTTCACTGCATGTAGAAGACATTGCTCGATATTCGACTTCGGTAGAAGATTTAGACACCGTCGGTTGCTTTTTACATTTCCAACAAATAAGCGAATCACCAAGAAATATACACTAGCCTGTTGTAAACTGTCTAATATCCGGATAATCAGCCCAATCAGCATAAGCCTGTAGTTGAAGAGGAGAAGTAGAAGAAAAGAAAATCTCATTGGAAGTGGTACCTCTAAGGTATCTAATAATCCGATGAACCGCACTGAGATGAAGTTGGCAAGGCGAAGAAACAAATTGGCTAACAACTTGAACAACATGAGAGATATCCGGTCTAGTTGTTGTAAGATAAATGAGGTTGCCAACTAACTGTCTATACAAAGTAGGATCAGAAAGAGGAGTACCTTCATTTGTAGAATATTTCACATTGAGCTCCATAGGGGTGTCAACTACTTTAGCATTAGTGAGATTGGCATGCTGGATTAAGTCTTGAGCGTACTTTCTCTTATTGATAAAATAACCATGAGAAGAACTTTGAATTTCTAGACCAAGAAAGTAAGTGACAAAACCAAGATCCATCATTTTAAAGGACTGATTGAGCAATTTCTTCAACTGTTCAATTCTTGTGTATCATCACTAGTAATGAGGACGTCATCAATATAGAGAAGAAGAAATGTCATACCCCTTTTTTGAGACCCAATGAACAAAGAAGAGTCATAGCCACTTTGAACGAAACCCGCATTAACCATAACTTCACGAAATCAATCAAACCAAGCTCGAGGAGCTTGTTTCAAACCGTACAAAGATTTTTTTAATTTGCACATAACAGAACCATCCGAACAGTAACCTGGAGAAGGTTTCATAAAAATTGTCTCTTTCAAGTAACCATGTAAAAATGCATTCTTTACATCGGCCAATGACGAATGGCAGACAAAGCTAGAACAACTCTAATGGTAGTCATCTGAATTACAGGGGCAAAGGTTTCTTCGTAATTAATGCCATATTCTTACTTGTATCCCTGAGCCACTAGTCGGGCTTTGTATCTGTCAAGACTTCTATCAAACTTCAATTTGACACTATAAACCCATTTACTACCAATTGCTGTGGCATTTTTAGGAAGATGAGTCATTTCCCAAGTATCATTCTCAACTAGTTCTTGTATTTCAGCATCCATAGCCTCTTGCCAACATGATTGAGAAGCACTTCCTTGTAGGTTCTAGGAATTTGTGTTATCTCAAGAACAACAAATAAGGAACTATATAGTGAGTCAGCAAAATGGGAGGGTGGATGAGAGTTTTATGTAGAACGAAAAACAACATTTGTATCTACATCAAGACTAGGTAAAACATGTGAAGGTTCAGAAGAAACACTTACAGGAGGGGAATACATACTAGGTGGTGAACCATTACTTGAAGAAGGAGGAGAAGGTGTGTTGGATGAACCGTCAATATCTAGAGAAGAGCTAGAGGAGTCTGAAGTATCAAAGTCATGTAAAGTAACAATAGAAATATTGTTTGAATCCACAGAAGTAAAGTAAGGAACAGATTCAAAGAAAACAACATTTCTGGAAATTCTAATTCTTCAAAGGATAGGATCATAACACAAAAATCCCTTATGTTTAGGACTATACCCCACAAATACACATTTTGCAGCTTGGCAAGAAAGCTTAGTATGCTCATGAGGAGGTAAATGAACAAAACACATACACCTAAATACATAAAGATTGGAGTAATCTGGTGTACGTTCTAAAAGGAGAAGTTTGATTTAAGATCGGGGTGGGAAGACGATTTATGAGATAAATGGTTGTAGTAGCTGCCTCAACCCAAAAATTAGGAGGAACATGAGATTCACTTAAGAGGGTTCTAACAACAGTAAGGATGTGTCTATTTTTCCTTTCCGACACACCATTTTGTTGTGGTGTGCCAAGACATAAATATTGATTTAAAATCCCATTTGTATATAAGAATTGTTTAAAGTCCCAATTAATATACTCACCCCCCGAATCAAATCGTAGTATCTTGATATTTGTAGAGAATTGAGTGGCAATCATAGCTCTAAAACTTTTGAAGTAGGGAAAAACTTCAGACTTCTTATGAAGAAAATATATCCATATGTAACGAGTGTGATAATGAAAATAAGAAAATACCAGAACCCCAAACATGATGTACAAGGAGCAGGCTCCCAAATATTAGTATGCATAATATCAAAAGGAGCAATGGTAGTATTGGTTCTAGATACAAAAGGCAAAACAATACTTTTATTTAAAGAGCATGTGGAGCAAGACTTGTCAACAGAAGAAAGAGATGTGAATTTTGCGTTTAACAATCTTGATTGAAACAAAAAGTCAATTTTCTTAGAGTTTGGATGGCCAAAACGTTTATGCTATAAGTGCCAAACATTATTAAAACCTACACTAGAAGAAAAGGCGGACAAACTATGTAAAGAATTTCCAGAATTGTGAGCAAGTTGATGCAAATCCAAAACATATAGACGGCCCATCCTACGCCCCTTCCCTTTCACTTCCCCAGTATACAGGTCCTGAATAAGACATCCATTGCGAAAAAAGAGACAACATTATCCTCAGTATCATCAACCAATTACCCAACTGAAATAAGATTAGCAGTAACTTTAGGAACAAGCTGAACATTTGTTAAAGATAAGCTAGATGTGGGAGATAGAGATAATGAGAAATCCTTGGTACCAATAATATCAAGCTCATCACCACCAGTTGCAAGAATTTTCTTTGTACTAGTAAAAGGCTTAAATGACATATTTAGAGGATAGGTACCAATCACGTGATTAATGCAACCAAAATCTATAATCCAAGGCAACCTAATAGTAGAAAAGGCAGAGGAAATTGCAGTGGATACCATGTTTTTTACCAAGGTCTTCACATATGCAGTGAGCATATTGGAGGAAGTACCTGCTAGAGTGGAGGACGAGGACACCTCACTTTGCCCATCAGTGAGAACATGATAGGCTTTGGGAGTGTGTTGAGATAATGCTCCCTTAAATCCCTTAACAGTCCACTCAGTAATGATATGCCTATGTTTCCTACAGTATGCACAAAAATTCTTCTTCTTACAATGAGAAACCACATGGTCATACTTTTTACATTCGTGGCATTAAACCTTAGACCAATCCCTCTGAGCTTGCCTTCCTTTAATTCTTCCAGCAATAAAAATTGATTCTACTCCCTTATTACTTTCTAAATATGCCTGAGTAATCAAGTGAGTCTCTTTGCGTAATAATTCACTAAGGACTGAATCAATATCAGGCACAGTAGTCCGACTCAAAATATTCGCCCTAACAGGTTCATATTCTGGCCTAAGAAATTGCATAACTTTTCTTTCATCATATAACGCATGAAAATTCTGAACACAACAATTATTGGTAATATTCTCCATACTAGCAACTTCAAGATCAGACCACAATGCCATGAACCCAGTATAATATTGATGTATATTTTTATCTCCCTGAAAATATTGAAAAACGTCATGTTCAATTTGGAACTTACAGGCAAGATTAGATCGTTGGTATACCTTGGTAAGATAATCCCATATCTCCTTTGCAGTACGCAAACCTCTCATAGATGACCCTATGTACATGGTAACTAAACTCAGAATCTAAGAGATAATCTTTGCATCATCGACCAACCAATCTGCCAATTCTTTCCCTTACACAAATGGTTTTGTGATAGAACCTTCAATATGTCTCCAAAGACCCTTCACTTGAACAAAAAACTGAAAGTGAAACCTCCAATTTGGATAATTGCCACCATCAAATTTGATGGTAATGAAATCTCCATTTTCAGATGCCATAAAAACAATCCTAATCAAACAAATTAATTTAAAACAAATGAAGAGAATGAAAAGCAAAGTTCAGATCAAAACTGAACAGTAGAATCTCATAAGAATAGATGAAGAAATTAAAACAAAAGGGAAATCCCTTACTCTGATACCATGAAAACCAACAAAGAAATAAAGAATTTGGTGGAGAGTGGTTGTATATGCCCCAACACTCCCTTTACTGCAATTTATATCTCATAGAATTAGGTTACACATGTGCAAAGATGCATACTTACAAAAATGCCCTTAAACTATACAAGAAATACAATTACAATTAAGTAATATCATTGATATCCCTTGATTCATAGGCTCTTTATAGTTTCATCAATTTAAGGTGGAATAAGCTATGTTAGTATAAAATTATAGTAAGCTACAAAGCAAGTGCTATAATCAGGACAGGAGATTGTTCATAGGCAATTCCATAAGCTATTACAACAAGCCTAAGATTGAGAATGAATTTTCTATAATTATTCAGAATCTGAGTTTTGGAATGTCCAAAGATTCCTCTATTTCTTTCTCTCAATATGAGTTAAACAATCCATCTAAATGCAATCTTAAAAAGCTTATTATCTACCTTATTCTTTAAGAAGAGGTTAGAGGCCCATTAAGTGGTAGTTAATAGTCCTCACTAGTACACACTAGATTGAAAAGTCAAAGTAAAATTTTCCCCATATTTGAGTAGTAAAAGCACTTATAAAATAGATGATCATGAGTCTCCTGCATATCTCCACATAGAATATGTTGTCAATTGGGAACTTAATCTTGTCTTTAGTGCTAAGATCTAAGATATTGCTAACCAAATTATGATGGAATAGGAAGGAGCAATTAGGGGGTTACATGTTAAATCAAAGGATTGTAAACTTCATGAGGATCTATTAATAATTTCTTATATTAGTAGTTGGAAAATTTCAAAGAATTGTCTAAGGCATTAAACATAATTTGATTTGTTTGGATTAGGAGGATACCTCGACATTAATTTGATTATGTCATGGAATCCCTTAAAAGAGTGGAATGACCAATGTTAGGACTTATTTGGCAGTATAACTTTAACCTTAATATTGACAGGAACAATAGCCTCGAGTATGTTGAAGTTCTCTTGACAATAAAGAGTGCCAAGACTATACCAATGATCAAACCAAAAGTTAATAGTTTTTCTATTGCAAATTTTGTGTTTAACATAGGCCTGTATGAAGCTCCTATTGAGCGAGCCTTGATGAAAGGTATTTGACTGGTTAGGCTTTATTCTCATTATCCAAATGCTTTGATTTTTCAAGTGGTATGTGTGGATTTACTTTAGATAAATACTCTCTTTCTACGGGAAAATTTCACAAACTTTTGTCCATTAGTACTTTAGGCATACTCTTGATAGGGAATATGTATAGTTCTTTATTCTACTTAGGGAGACAAACTGTGCTCTATTTGATACCCGAAAATCTCATGTTCTGCAACTTCCACTCGATATGGAGTCCCTTATAAGCTTGTCAATTTTCTTTATGTTCCTTTTAGGTAGTGCTAAGTGGGAGCACTGGTAGACATTAAAATTGTTGAGCATATATATTGCTAGTTAGAGCCTTCCAACATAAGACAATAGCCTATTACATCAATTTTTAAGTCTTCTTTCTATAGAGCTAATAAGGGGAGATAAATCAACTACGCTTAATTTCTTTCTAGAAATAGTAACCCCCAACTACATAAAAGGGAGTTGTTAGAGTTATAGTCTAAGGGATGAGGTAAAAAGCTAAACATTTTTGTGATTGGAAGCTAATAGATAGAAGTAACTTTTCATTAAGTTAAAATTCAAACCTGATACCTCCTTAAATATTTCTAAAGACTTCATAAGTAACATAATAGAGTTATGATCAGCCCCACAAAGCAGTAAGAGATCATTAGTAAAAGTAAGATGAGATATTTGAAGCTTATAACATCTATAATGGAATCTAAAACTAGGAGCTTTAGCAATGTTAAGAGCAACGATCCTAAACATAATCTCCATAATGGTTACAAATAAGTAAGGGGATAAAGGATCTAGTTTAAAGAGCTTTAATGGCTCCCTATTAATCACAACAAAATAAAAGATAGTAGTGATGCATGATTGAATCTAGTTTTTTAATTTAGGATGTAATCAAGGGACCATAGGAAATTTAAGATGAATTCCTAATAGATAGAGTTAAATGCCTTTGTGAATTCTAACTGAATAACACAATTATTAATGGTTTTGTTAGTACCATAACCTCTAAAGATTTCTTGAGCAAAGAAAATATTATCACTAATACTAACTTGTCCCTAAAAGGCCTCCCCAACAAGGAATAATGAAGTTAGAAAAGGACTCCTTCATTTTGTTTACAAGGACTTTATAGATCATTTGTAAATAACATTACAATAGGCAATAGGCCTGTAGTCATTAATGCATGATGGGGGGGGGGGTTAGGGACCTTAGGGACTAAAAAATATTTTATTTAGTTCAAAGAGTATCTTCCTATTAGAGAATAATTCTAAGAATGTTTTAGTCACCATAGGGATAGTTTGATCCCAAGTGTTCTGAAAGCATTAAAACTGTCAGGATAAGGATATTTGTAAGGAGGAAAAGAGAACAGGACAAATTTGATCTCATTTGGAGTAACCTCCTCAATTAATAATGGAATACAATGGGGGAATATAACATCCTAGAGAGTTGATAAGATTTTCAGGGAGGTTGGTAACATTTCTACTTTTACCTAGGAAATACTTGAAATGTGCTTATGTAAGCTCCTTAAGCATATTCTGATCATTTAAAAAATCTTCATTAGAATCATCTAATAAGGTGATTCTTCCTTTATTCCTTCTTCCTTGGATCATGCTATACAAGTATTTAGAATTTTTATCACCCTCTTACAACTCTATGATTATGGCCTTTTGTCCTAATTGGGAGTTATAGTTTTGCAAGGCTATGTCATATTTCTTTAGTTTAGCTAGTTTATTTGCTTTTAGGATTGGATCATTAGGATGAAGGGAAAGGGCTTTCTAAGCTCTATTAAGTTCATCAATTGCCTCTCTTTTATCTAGTAATAAAGGAATTTCACTTACTTTGAGGAGGAGTTTGAATTCAAATTTAATTGGCTTAAGGATTTGAACACATCTATATGTATGAAAGTCTCTACAATCTATATTCAAAACCTTTCCAATTGAATATTTGAGATGAGGATGTTGTAAAAAGAGAATTAAAGAATTTAAAAGGGGCTTTGCTTTTGTAATTCAATTGGTTAAGATTAATAGAAATGAGAGAATGAACCATGATATGAGAGTTACCAAAGTGGGCAAGATTAATCTCTGATCCATTGATCAAGCATCTATCCAATTTCCCTTGATTAAATCTGACACCACTTTACTAATTGTTCCAAGTATAATGAGCCCAAGTGTATCTAAGATCTAATAATCTAATAGTAGATGTTAAGCACATAAAGGGTAAGAGTATAATTATAATCCGCTACAAACATATAAGGGGATCTGATGTTGGCTCTAATTTGCTTTTAATACCTCAATAAATTGTCTCTTTGAAATTCTCTATTTTCTACATACTCCACTATAATTGTTGAAAGGGAATGAGATAATATTTGGACCAGTTCACAGTAGATATATTGATCTAAACAGTACCAACTTTCTATGTGAAAAGAGAGGGATCAAGTGAAATAATCACCCTACCATTAGGATAATTAGAGTGATTACTTTAGGATATCCAATCCTTCTAAAAAAAACAAAGACCCATGTTAAAGTTCTCCTCTTTAATTTTTATCTCAATAAGACTGAAAAAATACGACTTTTGTAACCTTAACTAGTTTTTGAGAGCCCTCTGTTTATTATGGCAATTAAGGCCCCTTATGATCCATATTAGAAAGTTCATCCTAATTATTTGTTCTTACCCCTCTTTCTTATAGTTTTTTTATTACTATAGCTAGGGTTATGATTAAGTCCCACCTAGTGTGTTTTATTTATTAAAGAACTGCCAATTGTTGTAACCTCCTTATTGGCATTCATTATGTCTTTATCTTTAGAGTAATTGGAAAACACCCCTTATTGGATATCCTTACTCCTTGGAGTAATTTTCCTTTCCCCTTAATTACTGTTGAGGTTCCAATGAATCATTCTTACTAAGTTTAAGAGTACCCTCACTACTTTCTACCATATCTTGCTTTTGAGCTTGTTCATGTTTGTTTTATTAACTAAAACCTTTAGGTTGTGAGGGTTTTTGTGTTAGACCTCGAATTTTCTTGTAATTTTGATTTATTAAATGAGGAATTAGTGGTGTTTAATGTTGTATTTGGGTAATGGTAATTGGAGCAATTGCAATGATATTTTGAGGTTAATATATGAAATGGGTATTTTGTGTATGATTGTGTATGACTTTTGTGAAAGAGAAATGTGTATGCGCATATTCTTTCTTATTGAGTTTGCTATTGGGTATTTGCTTTGGAATAGCATGTTGGAGTTTTGAATTGTGTTTGAGATGAATTGGTTGAGGTGGAGCTTAATAATATCGAAGAGTATGTGTAGTGCGTGAAAATGTGAAGTTGATGTGTTGGTAACCCTTCCTAAGTATAGGAATGATGTTCAGAAACTTTGATGGAAAAACTGTATTGATCAAGATAGATTTAACCAAAATGGTCTTAATGAAAGTTATAGCTTGTGTTTCTATCTTTCTAACACCATAAAGTATGAAATTTTTTGATACCGGGGCTAGAAGTTAGGATTATTTGAAGTCTTGTCGATATTTAGGATGGACTTTTGGGGACAGAAACTTTGAGTGAACTTTTGACCCTCTTAAAATTAGAGATTATTCTTAGGGTCTTCATAAGAATTGTAGATTATGATTTTATCTTTTCATTGATATAAAGCATGAGATTTTTAGATAATGCAATAGGAAGTTATGGTGTTTAAAATTTCTGTTACTGTTTAGGATGACATTTTTGGACAGCCAGCTTGAAATAAAGTTTTTTTAAGCTGAATTGATTTGTAAGTTCTTCATAAAAATTGTAGAGCTTGTTGTTATCTTTCTATTGATATAAATTATGACATTTTTGGACAATGGAGTGAAAGGTTATGATGCATAGAAATTTTGATGCTGTTTAGGATGAAGTTGACGACCAGTCACTTTATGTGATCTTTTTGACCCCTTTAGAGACCTAATTTGTTTTTAAGTCCTTCATAGAAGTTGTAGAGCATTTTTTTACCTTTACATTGATATCAATTTTGTAAAATTTGAAATTTTGGATCAAAAGTTATGAGCGTTAGAAATTAGGAAGTCGGATTGCAAAAGGGCAAGCGCTCGCACTCGTAGTCGATTTTTTAAATTTTTCTTCAGATTTGACCTTTTTTATTCTTTTGTCCGATCTCCGATTGACCCAATTTTTAAAGTGTTGGATTCATAAGACATCTCTATATCTCTCCATACCAAATTTATAATTTTTGATATTAATTTGAAAAAGATGGATTGAATCAAAGTGAGATGATTGGTTAAAAGGGTTATGAGTTAGATATTTTTCTGAACATGCTTCAGTAATTTGGAGATATCTTGATCTGTAAAGCTCCAATGGAGTTTATTCTTATTTCAAATTAAACTAGAGACATGGATCTACAAGTGTTATTAAGAAGTCAGATTTCAATTCAGACCCTAAGATTTTCAATTTCTGAAGTGAAGTTGGTAATAGTTTTCAGTCTCGGTTTTGTAAGAGCAGAAAGTATTTTGGCCATAACTTCTTCATTTATAAACCAAATTGAGTGTTTTTGGTATCATTAGAAAGATAAGACATAGAGGAACATTTCTCTAGAAGGAAGTATTATCAAATTATTTCATTTACCTAATCCAAATAAGGAGTTAAGATGTCAGTTTTAAAGATAAAATAAGGGCAAAGTGGGAAGATCACTTAAGGTTAAATGGTTTAAGGCTTATAAGGAGGGGCAAATGGGTCATTTTTGTTTCATTAAAAGAAAGAAGGAAACAAAAGCATTTTGTCTTGCTTTTTGAAAGAGAAGAACAAAATTTAAAAGAAAGGAGAGGAGAGTGTTCGGTTGAGTGGAAAAGAAGAGAAGAAGAAGAAGATAACTTAGGGTTTT
>JANZLC010000200.1:14333269-14367003 GCA_026413385.1 Erythroxylum gracilipes
TTAGGGGACCTCATCACGAGGGACCAGACAGGCGCCTTGTACTGCCGGGCTGTGCGATAGTTTAGCTTCGCGTTTTTTTTTCCATTGTAATAAAAAAAAATCAGAAAAGAATAAGGACTTTGGCTAGTTTGGATTATTCCGATTTTTTACATTTAGGTGACTTAGATTGTCTATCTCTCTTTTTTATGAATGTAGGTATCAGTATGGTTGTACATGATGACAGCAAAAATGTCTGACAATGAATGTATGACAATAGGAATCGTTATTATTCAGTGCAAATGATGGCCTTTATATGGGCATGCAGGAAAAGATTGCTTCCTTAATTATTGGAACAAACTCAACTACTTTCTAATATTTAGGTACAACTAAAACAAACTCAACTACTTCCTAATGACTAGCAACAATCGAAAAAAACTCAATTACTTCCAAAAAAAATACGAATTGCTAAACAAACTAGTAGTATACTCAGTCAATTAAAATCTTAACTGATGTTTGTAATTCTAACACTCCCCTCAACATCGGCTTCCACTCTTTTCACCATGCCAAGTTGACGATAGAAGCTTTCTAACTTAATGCTAATTAAGCTTTTTATGAATAAGTCCATAACTTGGATCCTCGTGTCAATATCATTTTGATTTCTTCTTGTAGGACTTCTTCCTTGATTCCCCTACATCTTCTTTTTCTACAATAGTAGCATTGGCATACTTAAAATTCAGCTTTCTTGTTCTTGTTGATTTTCTGAGTGTATTGGGTGCTTCGGCTTCATTAGTATCACCTTCTTCACTTGGTCTTTGATACACACCAATTTTCCAAAGGCTTTCATTTACACACTCTCCAATATTGTCTCCATTTTATGTATCTTTTGCTTTTCCTAGATTGAACTGAACTTGAAAGGATTCCACTACTTCTTTAAAATCATTTGAGCCTGGTAGTAATGCATGCTCTAAAGACCACCATGAAGACACTTTATCAAATACCACATTTGTGGATATGTAGCACTTCCTAGTTATAGGATTGCAAAACTTCCACTCTTTTCTTTGATTGTTGTATCCTATAAAGATACACCTAGCAACCTTCTTGTCCATCTTATTACGTAATTGGTTAGGAATAAACACAAAACATACATATCCAAAAAAATTGAAAATAACTAACAGTAGGTTTCATGCTCCATAATTTCTCAAAAGGTGAAAGAAAAGATAACCTTCGTTAAGGAAGCATATTAATCACATAAGTAGTAGTCTTCATTGCTTCCACCCAAAAACATACCAGAACATTTTTCACATGAAGCATACTTTGACATCATCCGACTAAGTGCCTGTTCTTCCTTTCTGCTATACTATTTTTCTACGGAGAGTTGGCACATGTAAACTAATATTGTATTCAACACTTGGGAAGTAATCTTGAAAACTTATTTAAGGTATACTCTCAACCATTGTCAATGCATAGACATTTGATTATCTTACCAACCTCTGCTTCAATTGATTCCTTAAACTCTTTAAATTTTGAAAAAGTGTTAGAATTTTCCTTTATGAAGCACACCCACACATACCTAGAAAAATCATCAATAAATGTCACCATATACTTCATTCCACCAATGGAAGCTTATGTAACAAGTCCAACATGTCAGAGTGAATTAACTTTAGTGGCTCCTTTGCTTTAAATTTGGACTCCGCATATGGTAATTGATGTTCTTTTCCAAACTGGCAGCCTGCACATATAGTGTTTGTCCTTACTTCTAGTTAGGGAATCCTTTTATCATCGACTTCTTCATCATCACATCTAACTTAAAATAACTAGTGCGACTTAACCTTGTATGCCAAATATATGTTGTCTTGTTCTTTCTTATCTTATCTACATACGCAACTTCCGCAAACACATAAATTGAACCTTGCTATGCCCCTTCATCATTGGTTCTTCTTTAACCTCAAGGTCATGATATGTCTTCACATCTCTTGGACCAACAAAACAAAATGGCCTGAAGGTGTTAATTGTGCGGCTGAAATGAGATTTTTCTTCATACTTAGGACAGATAGACATTATGAAGTGGCACCTCATTAGAACTACACTGGGGACATATTACCATATTACCAATATGAGCTATTGGTATTTTTGAATTGTTTATTGTCACTACCACACGACTTCCTGTATATTCTGATAGACCCTACAACTTCCCTTTATCACCAGTCATATGATTTGAGCAACCCAAGTTAACAATCCAATTTTTCTGAAAATCAAAATGTTCAAATATTGTTGCCATATGAGCTAACTCCTCTTCTACAGCAAAAAATGCTTCAACATCCCATTCATCCTTGCTTTTGGAAGTGGTAGCATTACTCTCCATGGTGTTCTTCTTTGACCAATAATCTTTTGTCATATGACCTTTCTTGTTGCAATTATAACACTTCCCTTAAAATTTCCTATTATTGCCATGGTTCTTTGAACCTCCTCCTACATGAGTACTCCTTTTTCCTTAATGACTTGTTGCTCAATATGGGCTTCAATGATTTCTCTCGAGAAGAATTTTTTGCTTTCTAAAGTATAAAAGATTTGATAATGATATCACTTTCAAGAATATTGATGTTGATGATGTAATTCAAGAATTTGATATGTTTCAACAAAAGCAGTGGCTCTTCCTTAAGTAGACATCTTCTTCAACTAGTCGTTGCTTCTCTTATATCTTGATTTGACTTTGAATCTTTAATACCATATTTGATAAAACCTTCCAGTATCCAGATGTTAAGACAAATGATCATATCACGGAGCTGATTGTGATTTGTAAGATCCTTCCAGATATTGTGGAATCATTTCTAATAAATTAGTTAAGTTCATAAAGAAGGTTTCTGCAAGAAAGGAAGCATTTATCATATAATTTTATTTCCTTTGGAGAATTAACTCATTAGAAATAGAACGAAATAAATCAAATTTGAAAGGTCATCATCAAAATCATTAAGCCTTGAGCTAACAATCTTTCCCTTTTTGATGATAACAACTAATAATAAATATATTTTCAAAATTCAAACAAGAGTCCGAGATATACCTATCAGCTTTATAAGTTCTTACTGAATAGAAGGAGTCTTTCCTTTCTTAGTAAAGAGCCCATAATTAACAAATCACATATTTAAACTTCACATATTCAGTTAGTAATATATATCCCACATCATGCTCACAAATCATGCAAGTAAATATCACCAACTTTCAGTAAAATATATCTGTCACTTTAATTCTCCCCATTTGTGTATTATAAAAAAAAAGAGGGAAAAGAACTAAACAGTCACAAAATATCACAAGTTTGTGAGAATAAACCAAGCAAAAATATCTTCATCTTAACTCTTAACTCTCACCCTGCATTAATGCTTTCCTCTTTCAAAGTTATTCTTAAGCAGAAAATTACTTAACCTTGTATACCATGCTCGACGAGCCTGCTTTAAACCATATAGAGTAGTTAACTTCATTGCATAATCTGGATGATCTCCATCTTTGAAACAATTTTTTTCATATAAATTTTCAAATATTCTATCATGTGTCTCGAATACCCACCATTAACTATTAATTGATTTTCTCTCTTTCCAGTATAAGTAATTGTTTCCATTGAAGTAAGGAGGCTTTGATACAAATTATCTTTCAAGGCTTCTCAAGTTGCTTTTCATGATATATCAAGTGTTGTAAAACACAAAAATGCCAAAATGTCGCTCTGATACCAATTGATAAAGCAAACACATGCAAGAGATACTTTTAATTTGAATAAAATGACAAGGGCTTGTCAAAGTTTAAAACAACAATAGGAGTCTGTTATGCGATAGGACCTGGTTTAAGCAATAGGAGCCTGTTAAATGATAGAAGCCTGTTAAACAACAGGAGCCTGCTAAAGGATAAATCCAATTAAGACAATTTAAAATAGAAAGCGCCTGTTAAAAAGAAAATAACCTCTTGCAAGTTGAAAATAGAAAGAGCCTATTGTAAAAGTGAAAGCACCTCTTGCTAAAATGAACATACACACAATATAATGCGAAAGTATAAGAGATAAGCGAAGAGAGAGAAAGACGCAGTCAATTTATACTGGTTCGGCTTACAACTCAAGTCTACGTCCAGTCCCCAAGTATCCAACTTGAGTGTTTCACTATGAAAATCCAAGTTGTAATTTGACCAGCCTCTTCAAGCTCACGAGTACATATTTTAAAGTTTCTCCAACCTTCCACACTAGTAGTATTTATCAAGCCTCTACAAGCTCACGAGTACATATTTTTCAAGGTTCTCTAACCTTCCAAACTAGTAGTATTTAGCTAGCCTCTATAAGCTCTTAACAAATGAAGTTTGCTTGATATGAGCTTCAATGATTTCTCTTAAGAAGAATTTTCATTTTCTAAAACACAAGAGATTTGATAATGATATCACTTTCAAGAGTAATGATGTTGATGTAATTCGAGAATCTGATATGTTTTCGCAAAAGCAGTAACTCTTCCTTAAGTAAAATCTTCTTCAACTAGTCTTTGCTTCTCTTATATCTTGAATTGACTTTGAATCTTCAATACCATATTTGATAAAATTTTCCAGTATCCAGATGTTAAGACAAATGATCATATTACGAAGCTGATTGTGATTTGTAGGATCCTTCCAGATATTGTGGAATCATTTCTAATAAATCAGATAAGTTTATAAGGAAGGTTTCTGCAAGAAAAGAAGCATTATTATATTATTATATTATTATATTTCCTTTGAAGAATTAACCCATTAGCAATAAAAGAAAATAAATCCAATTTGAAAGGTCATCATCAAAATCATTAAGCCTTTGAGCTAACATAACTCACTCTTGAGAAGTTGAAGCATCATGTCATTTCTCTTAGAGAACAACTTGGCGAATGTATCCCATGCTTCTTTGGGTGTTTCAACATTCTGGATGTGTTCTAGCACATCTTCCTCGATGGTTGTCTTCAAGACAAACATGGCTTTGCCTGCTTTTATCTTCCATTTCCACAAGGTAACATTTACATTTTCAGCCACTAGTTGCATCACTTCACCACCGTTGACGATCTCCCCCAATTGCATATATGACATCATACATGTAGACCAAGAATTATAATTCTAGTTATCGAGTTTCTTAACTCCACCAACGACTTAGAGGTCACACATTTTGTCAAAAGACAAAGAAATATGCCTGCTAAAATGCCCATTAACCAACTACTCTGATACCAAATGATGATAGCAAAAATGTATGACAGTGAATATATGACAGTGGGAATCGTTATTATTCAGTGCAAACAATGGCCTTTATATAGGCATACAAGAAAAGATTGGTTCCTTAATTATTGGAACTACTCAACTACCTCCTAATATCTAGGAACAACTGAAACAAACTCAACTATTTCCTAATGACCAAGAAAAACGGAAACAAACTCAACTACTTCCAAAAAATTAGGAACTGCTAAACAAACTAATAGTATACCCCGTCAATTAAAATCTCAACCGATGTTCGTAATTCTAACAGTACATTTACTGCTGGAGTATTTGGGTAAAAGTGTATGTTGTGGTCTGTTTCACACGAGTTGGTGGTAAGGATGTGGGAATTTGGATCAAGGATTGATACTGGTTCACGAGGGCTTGGATCGGTTCATGGGTTTCTTTATGGTTAATTTGTGTAGGTGGGTTAGATGAACAAATTTGAATTTTTAAAAAATCAGAAATATCAACGATTTGGACTAGTAGTTTTATTTGGTTGTTTGTGGCTAATTCAAGTTCTTGCGATCCCGTTCCCTTAAGCTTCACTAATTGGTCCCCCTTCATGAATTGCATAAAAGGTCAGTGTAATCCATCACAAATGGCCCAAGTTGCTTTAGCCATTGAACCACAGAACAACATCAACCCCACAAATGTCTAGTGCGTGCAAGTCAGCATGAAATTCGTGGCCTGTATCCTTTGGTGTTAACCTCTTCAATGTGGTGCGAGGTGGGGTTGGTAATAAACCCACTTGTGGCTTTATCAGTCCAGACTATGGTTTGGGGTAGGTGACGATGGGTGGTTGGACTGCTAAGGGAGCTACAAATTTCAGTCAAGCAAATTTCTTCGCTTCCATTAACTTGTCATCCAGCAACTTGGTTAGAGTCGCCGCTTGAGCCAAGCTAATGGGCTGAAACGCCTGCACTTCTCTCCTAATGTCTGATTATAAGTCGAATGCAAAATAGCTAAACAGGTATGAGGGGTGCAATCTAACAATTTTATTAGCCAAATTCTCAATCTCAGTGAGGTAGTCATTCAGTGATCCTTTTTGCATCAATTTAAATAATGCTCCCTTGGGATCGTCATAATATGAAGGAGCAAACCTGATCTCCAAGGCTTGTAACAATGAAACCCACGTCGTTGTTAAATTATTGTGAAGCATCCATTGACACCAACTCAGTGACGGGTCGTCCATATAAAATGAAGTCATCTTGACTCGATCTGCTTCTGAAGTTTCGTGGTACTTAAAAATTGGTTGATCTAAAAGATCCAACCCATAGGATTTGTTCCATCAAAGTGTGATATCTCAAGCTTAATAGGAAGTCGCGGGTGACTAGTCTCGCTTGTTGTTGTCATTGGTGGTGAGGAGTCCAATTGAGTAGGGTCGAGATTGTTGGGTAGGATTGGTGGCCTTCCATGAATGCCATCTTTGTATGATCTCATCCAACTTGTCGCCTAAACTAGTGTGAGTAGCAACCAACATATTATGATTTGCCGTCACCTTAGTAATAGCTTTTTCTAAGCTATTGATAACAACATTGGGTCTAGTATTTTCAGCTATTATCAGACCTCTCAACAAAAGCACCAAAAGTTGTCAAGTGTTTTTCCTGTTTTTGAGGTCAGATATTCCTCCGGAAGAAAGAGAAGGGAAACAATATTTTGTTGTACTCCAATCGTACCATTTGCATATCATCACCTGCTAAATGGCACTAATCCAGTAGTTGTTCTCGAAAGGTTAATTATTGTGAAGTGTTAGTAACTAACTTATAAGGGAAAAGGCAAAAGAGAACAAGAACTGCCAAGGCTCCAAGCAGTCATCTTCAGGTGTCTTTGCAAGAGCTGCTGTTGAAGAACATGAGCAGTTTTCCTCCTTTTACTTAACTCGGCCTTTAAAGGCCAACACTTTTCTATGAAAAGGAGGACAAGAAGACCAATGCACATCTTTCTGTTCTTGAGCTAGCTAACCAATTAAAAAGCTCAATAGTACTTATCGAAAACCATATGTTTCTGGACTGGTATTACATTTTTAGGCTTTGGTTAAATATTTCACACCTTCTAGACTCCGCGTATCAGCAAAACTATTACTGAGTTGCCCTTGATTAAATACTTGACACCTCTTTTTTTCCCAATATATACTTTAAAGAAATTCATCAACCCATGATGTTGCAATCTTAAGGCAATCTCAATAACTGTAACAATCATCCTCTAAGCAGTTCATAGTTGTAATCTCACATGACTTTCGTGAATAACTAAATTGTATGGCCTTTATAATCAAAGAAAACAAATGAAGATCACATAGTGAGTTTACCCCAGGAGGATGTAACACTAACATATATCAAGTCATAATTTACAACTCAACTCTATGCTCCTCCTACAGATAGCACTACCGAGCAATCCTACTATAAGATGCATGTCCCAGATCTGCAAAACAATCTCAATACCATACAAATGGTTAAGATTGCATTCTTGACCACTGCCCCCTAATATTCACAACTAATCTATCAACTTTACCAAGGGCCTGTTAATGTCCTTCTCAAGCATTGCCTTTTACCACTCCAGGGCTTTACTGTCTCTGTGAACTGCAAAAGCAGAAACTGGCTGTCAGCATTTGAATATTACCAGAACAATTGAGCAAGAAGGCTGTGTCCTCGAATTTCAGAACCATAAACAAAGGAAAGAAAGAACACTAATGGATTCTTGATTTTTTTAACACATATTTCAGGCAAGGAATACACCGATTCCAAATATTCAAGTACATTTGAGGAGGAGGTTGTGCAATGCACATCCTTTAAAATGAATGAGAGGACAGGGAGAGAAAATATACATCTCATAATCCAATCCTCATTGCCCTGGTATTTGGTTAGAACCAAATGACTCCACTTTACAAATCACCCGTGAAGCAAGTTTACCGTTCAACTTTTAATTCATTACAGACTGTTGCCATAAGTTTCAAGGAACACTGCTAAAAGTGGACAACCATCAATTGTCACTTCGAAAACAACATAATGAAAAGCAGACTAAAAAAATGGAGGCGGGATGGAGAATCATTAATATTTGCATGCTCTTACAATTCAGGCTAAAACCTATTTAATATATAAAGGACATAAGAATGTCATCATGCGATTGAAGCCTTCACCGGAATATAGGGGCAGATTGTACCTGATTCTTCTGCGTTTCCATTTCAGCCTGCAACAACCAAAGTTTTGTCAAGGAAGGTTGTGGAGACCCTACTTTTGCATAAATTCCATATTAACAAAGCACACCTGTTTTCTCTGCAGTTCTTGGTTCACCTGTTTAAGTTTTGCAAGTTCTGCTTCCAGTTCCATCGTATAAGCCTGCGTGAAGAACCAAAACAAAAGTAAAAAGAAATTATTGTTGTTAGGATCTGCTCATTTTTACTTCAAAATTTTGAAATAGGAATTTAAATAACCAAGAGTTACATGCAACCTTGAACTGAAAAGTAGTTTATGCACCAAAACTGGAACCGTCAAAAGTCTAAAAGACAAGTTCATCAAGTAATCCACTACCATCTCCAACACGAAGCATACCTTGCACAAAGTTCCTTTCAACCATGGGTGTATTAAAATTGATTGCTTTTAAGTTCGCATATTTGTGGTTGACATCATCATAATTATCTAGTTATTTGCATCTCGTCTAACATTATTTCTTTTGACTGAGCTAATTTCTACTTGTCTGCAAGTATACTAACAAAATTCAAAGTCCACCTATGTGCAGAACAATTATTCAAATCAACCATCTTTGCACTGCACCTTCTCTCTCTTTCTCGTATGCACACAAAAAGGACCAGTAAAAACCGGAACCAAACTAAACAGAATAATGCAGCTCTGCACCAATAGTTATTCGGATGAAATCATTGCCCAACACTCATTCTACAGTACCATAAAGACACTATTACTCGTTCTCAAATGCAATTTATTAGCATTTCTGAAAAAACACAACAAATAAAGAATTTCAGATGACATTAATGCATCAATCATCCATCGTAAAAATTTACACCTAGAAGCACCAACTACTGCAAACTAAGCAAGAAAGAGGACCTCTAAATCAATGCAGTAACTTATGACCTCCAAAACAACTGACCCGAACTACAAAAGCTCCTTAGTTAGACTTACGCAAACAAAGTTGGGCCGTGTTAAAGTGCAACAAACAAAATGAAGCAGGCATTGTCAAGCTACATATATACTAGCTCAATCATGAAATTCACCTGCTTGCGAGCCCTCGACCTTGCAGCTGATTCTCTATTTTTTATCATTCTTCTCTGTCTTCTCTCAACTACCTTCTCCAAAGCTGCATTGGGTTTTCTTCCTCGAGTAAACACATAAGGAACAGGTGATAGCGAGGATGTATCCACATTACTCTTTACAGTGATGTCTGGTGATATCTGATTTGCAGGAGATCCTGTCACAGCCGCATTTCCTATACCTACCACACTCATTCCTCCTCCCTGAACTAAGTTATTATTGATAGATGAGTGCATACCCACCACAGAACCTTTTGGGCTAGCAAGCTGCATATTATTAACTAAATGCATAGGGGATGTAAATGCAACAGTAGCTGGCTTGGGAAAGAGTGGCTGCTGTTGAGGCTGGGGATTTGGCAGTGGTTGAGATGATTTGATTCCACCCGCATTCAATCCTAAACTAGGAGGTTGATTAGCAGCCAAGTTATTGTTGTTCTCCACTGTTCGAGTACCTACTATCCCGTTAATTTGATTTGGCTGCTGAAACCTAAGAGCAGGACTTGAGTTGTTACTGTTATTAAACCGGTATAATTCACCAAAAAATCCAGTATTATTTGCCCTAACAATTTGCTGAGTGTCCTCTCTCACTACTCCTGCCCTTGCCAAGAACTCTTCCAAAGTCATTTCCCCTAAAGTCAGTTGTCTTTGTGGCATATTTCCTCCTACATTGTCACTTCCATCTTTAGAGCCGACAGCGACTTCCTTCATCAAGTCTTTCCAAACCTCATCAACAGTCTTTTGACTTAGTGTTCTAGGCAAAGTCAATGATCCTTGTCTTTGCAAATTTCCACCGGGATCACCTCCCTCTCCGACAACCACAGAACTTGTCAAGGCCTGATTCTCTTCGGCGGTGCATATGTTTTTCAATAGTTCATCCATGTTCATTGATCCAAAATCCTTCCCAGGTCCTCCTCCCCAAGTGCTTTGGAACTCATCAAAGGTCAAGGAATATATTGAAGGTTGGCGGACTAACAGGGGATCTGCTGAAGGCTTTGCATCACTGCTTTCTCCAGGTGGAGTGGTACCGAAACTATTGAAGTTCCAATGAGACCCCATCTAAAATTTTGAAACAGTAGAAACAGCGGATCCAATCTAACTGTTTTAAAGCATCACGTGATTGAAGCAGATCAAACTGGAATCTCACTCCTGCAAGCTTCTGTCTACAAAATGATATCCAAATTCCATTAAAGTCGTGAAGAAGAGAGTGGAGCCAGAATGGATTTTGAGACAAAGGTAAAAATTCTAATATGATAAACTGCGCAGAATCGATTGATAATTACTGCAACAGAAGCTTGACCCAGCTGGTTTTTCCTATAGCTACAACTTCAGAAGTACTATTTTCAAACATTCAAGTGAACCAACAAAGAAAAACTGTAAAGAATTCCAAGTTCCTCATAAACTCATATTTTCAGGAGAAACAAAAACTAAATTCTGGCACATATAGTTAGCAAGAGTTGGAATAAATAAAGCATCATCAAGAATCGTTCATCAAAGAATTTCGTTGAACAAACTGAATCATAGCTTAGAATTGTGAAATTAAAGGAGATTCAACTTTGTTTGAAGATCCCTTAAACTCGGTGAAGAACCAAGCTATATAATGCAAAAAATCAAGTATCTCGCACAGCATCCTATTTCAAGGAAATGTTATTAACAACCTAAACAACAACAAACTCGCCATCACTAAAGATTAAAAAGAACAAGAAGACAACATTAGAAAAGGAGAAGTTAAGGATCCCATCTCATTTTAAACAGTCTCTAACAGTCCAAAATGCACTCAATCATAAGTTAAATATGTCCTTCACACAATTATCCAATCGATGCAGATCATATTAAAGAAAGACACTGTCTTCTGCATTCCAGATCCAAAAACTTGATCAACAGTGCAAAAATTAAACTGAAAACTTGAAGCTTTCACTTCCATGCTCATAACTTCAACTCTCCCAACGCCTAATCCCATCAACGACAAGTCAATCTTAACCCCATAAAACACTATTTTAGAACCAACCCATCTTTACAAATCATAAACAACAGCCAAAACTAGTAACACCAAGCTTGAAAAGATTTTTTAAAAAAATCCTAAAATCGAACTGAAAACCCATTTCAAGTACTGGGTTTACGCTTTCACCACCAAAAGAAATCCAAAAAAAAATAAAAGATAACGAGTTGAATCAATCTACTGTTCAAATTCTAAACCCATTTCCAGGATTTACTTAATTTATTCTCCAACAAGTAATTTCAGCCGTAAAAACGCAAACTTTATTGCAATAAAAGTGCCATAAAATGAAAGAAAGAATAAGATAAAAGAAATAACACAGAGAGAAGAGAGAAAAGAGACAAATAAGCAAAGAGAGACACAAAAGTTTAGATTTTTTTAACTCACCTTAATTTATAATTATCTAAAAAATGATTTTTTGGTATGGAAAAACAGGTATGAGAGGGGAGGGAGGGGGAGAGAGAGAGAGAGGAGAAGAGACTGTGTCGTTTGTACGAGTCGACAGGTGTCTATTGCCCCATGACACGGTCCTGCTTTTAAGGACCTTTCATTTCAAGTCCATTTTTTTATTTTTTTCAATTTACAATATTACTCAAAGTCAAGGAAATCATGCAACGTGGGCCAATAAGGAATCAACTGGGGAACATTGATGTGACCTGAAGCCAATGGAGACGAGCTACGTGGGACGATCACAGCCGTGGACTTGAGCTTTCCGACATGGGCATAGGATGGTGACTGATTTAGGGTTTTACCAGTTTTTATCGGCTAGGAATATTATTCAGATAGAGAAGAGACGAGATATATAGAGAGAGCGATGATTATCTTCAAATGCGTGTGCATGATGAGATTTGATGTGAGCATACCGTTGGGTGTAGACTGTAGATGGAATAGACCAATGAAACAGATATACACTTCATAACAAAATCAGGTGATCTTATCCTTTGTCTTAGTCTTAGTCTTAGTCTTAGTCTTTGTACAATCAATTGCTAAGATAGTCACCGTATTGATTAATAAACAGAATAAACGGTAACTGAAGTTGACTTCAATTCTTTTATAGCATTGCTACCATATTCTTTTTATAGCATTGTAACAGAATGAAAATGGGAAGGATAAGGAGGAACATGAAGATTGATAAGAGTTAGATGGAGATAGTAGAATTACCTTTGAGGGAGAATTGAGAAAACCTCCAGAGTGTCATGGAGGGTAAGAACATGATGAATAGCTTCAATATAAAGATATGTATGATTTTGTTAGCACCAAAGAGAGATGATCTCTGTTGACGACACTCAACAATAAAAGTGTCATCCTTACTATTGTCCTTGATTTTAATATCAAGTTGGATGATTTTACTTTATCTGATGACTTCAAATCCAGGTCTAAATTACAGCAAGATCCTGCAATCATTATGGCCACTCTATACCACCAGATGATCTACTGATTGCATAATCATGTATAGTTCTCAATTTTTCAAAATTCACTTCTAATGCCTTGTACATAATAGTAGACAAAGCTCATAATCAGACTACTATTATCCAGATCCTAAAACAATTGCCACTAATGAAGCTCGGGAAAATAAAGAAGATCCCACTTTATTTTTATGTTTTTTATATACATTATTTAATTTGTGAAATTTTAACAAAAAAATTAGTCCAATTATTTAGACAAATTAAGTTGGTTTTTAAATATTAAGAAGAAACTTGGTAACTTAATATTAGACTAACTCAAATATCATAATAACAAATAAATTGTTTTGGGAAAACATAACTTCTTCTTTTTTTCTCTTTTTCATTATGTTTTGTCTCTATTAAAACTTTCAAATTGAGAATTTAATATTAGTTTATTTATTTAAATAATACGTCATTTTGATTGATTTTTATTAGGATATTATTATCAAAATTATACGTTACTTTATTTAATAATTATTTTATTTTATTTTAATGATTTTATATCGTAAAATAAGTTCATTATAGTTTTTTTAAATTTTATTCTTATAAGAAAAACATACACAATTATTTAAAATTGTATAATTTATTGAATCATTAAAATCTTTTTAATTATTTATTTATTACAAAATTTATATTAATTAATAATAATACAACATATTTTAATTAATCATTTACAAAATCAATCACATAATAATCAAACATAATTAAAAAAATTATTACCATTTTTAATATTTAATACCAAACATTAATATAACTGTTAACTTTTATAATCTTATATCTAATACTCGTATACTAAATACACATAATTAAGAATTTCATTCCTATTTTATTCCGATTTTTTCATAATTGGTTACTTAACGTAAAAGTTCAAGCTAAATCAATGAACTTTTGAATAGGAATATACGTTATCAAGATATGGTTACAAGTTTTAGTGGAAAGGCAAACAAAAGAACAAAAATTGAGCCAATGGAGAGCAGGAAAACCAAACACCTGTACTACTCCAATTGGTGGACAAAATTGAGCCAATGGAGAGCAGGAAAACCAAACACCTGTACTACTCCAATTGGTGGACATTAGTTTCAAATCATAGCACCGAGTCCATGGAATGGGCCACGCCATAAGCCATTGGTGCTAGAAGATAAAACAAGATAGGAGTATCCACGTATATTATATTCGTGACCTAGCTCCAAGAGACAGGTATGCACAAAGTGGTAAAATACCCAAAAAAACACACTAATGGTCTGGGTATTGCACAGCTAGCACATGGTAGTATTGTTAGTTAGAGCTTTCCTTGATTCTAGGAGAAGCAGCCAATAGAAATGGGTACAGGTCTTCTATATCCCCTACTCTATACTTACTAGTATCCTTTTGATCTTATCTATCCAATGTAATAAATTAGATGGTTAAGATTAAAAAGAGACAAAAGGTACTGAGTAAGAGGTACAGAAGATCAGGCTTTAATAAAAATAAAACTAAGGACCTATAAATAAGGTCAGTAAACACAATCTTGGGGTAATAAGAAAGTATATCTGCCTTTCTCTGTTTTATCTACCATTTTCATCACAAAGGAGACCAATCTAGATAAGCCATCTCTAATTCAGGCACTGATAGTGGGGTTCCATTCACCACTCATGATCCCTCCCTCCCACCATCAAATATGATACTATATCATAATTCATACCCAACATCAAAAAATGGTGGAAGCAGGACACCACCTCTGTTTCGATAACCTTTTTATCATTAGAATCAACCAGAAACTTGGTGCTCTTGCTCTTCTAGGCCCATTGTGGGCAACGGTGGGTGATGGCTAGGAGTGCCTGGTATCTGACACATTGTGACTGGAGCGGAGCAGAGCAGAACTGAGCCAATAATGGGATGTCAGTGTCACCAAATCGGATCAGAGGGAGGCGAGGAGTGTAGTCATGTTGATGAGATTTATTAGGCAGCAGCATGTGTTTGCTTGCAAATTCTGACATGTTTTTTGTGCTCTGCACAAAATTCAACGACAAAGCTTTGGAATCACGCTCTCGACTTCCATTTTTGCAGTTGCCACCACTTCTTGTCGTAGGTCAACTGCTGCTCCTCTTTTAGGTTTATAGTCTACGGCTCACATTAAACACTGCTAGGTAATGAACATTGATCTGAAGTACATATAACTTTAATTTTAGATTCTAAGGTTTTGCATAATTAAAAAATATAATGACATTATAAAGGATAAAAGAGGCAAATACTCTTTATAATTTCATAAATTTTATAAAGAGTTCATTTCTGTTGAAAATTTACATGTTTTGTGAAAAGTTTATATTTAGTCTTATTATTTTTTATTGACTTTAGCATATTTCATATTTATGAAACATATGACAATACCACATAAACAAATGCGAGACTCGAGTTGCTAATAATTTTTGAACTGTCCAATTTTTTGATTCAATTTACTTCAATAACTCTTTTCGTTAAAAATTGACTCAATTTATTAATTAATTAGATAAATTTAATTAATTAATTAATTTTTATTTAATTAAACTTTAAATTCTTCGATAGATAAAGACGATATTTTTCATTCTTATTTTAAATTCTTTAATTTTATTTAATCTTTTGTCAGTTTTATGATGCTTTGATAGCAATTAAACCTTTTGAACCGCAAATCTCTTATTTTATGATTTAACTTTCAGTCCAATTTTTTAAACATTGCATAAAATTAGGTCAACCAATAGAATTAAGGGTAATTATATTTATAATAAGTTGAAACTTTAGGAATTTTAATTAATATTTTTATAGTTTAAAGTAACAATATAAAATCAAATAAAATCAAATTTTAAATAATAAATATAATTTATCTATTTGTATTATGAGTGTGTTGTTATTTGCGCTCCCTAAGAGGTGGTCGAGTTAGTGGAGGGAGATATGGGGTCAAAAAGTCCTGTGTTCGAATCTTCCTACTTATGTTCTCTCAATCGAACTTATCGTACATGATTTACTTAGTACGAAATACCTAATTGACCTGATTTACAGGTTATTATGTCAATCTGAAGATCTATCCAGTGTGTATCTAAAGGATAACTTGACATCGCATTCTACCTTATTACTAAATTCTTCTAAAGTAGAAAATTAGGAATTTAAATCTTAGTTTTTATTTACCTTCAATGACAACAAAAGTGTACAATAAAAAACTTATCCTTAATCCCCAAGCTTTGCGCGTTGTGCCCAACTCTTCCTTGGCTTAGTTGAAAGTCTTTTTGGCCACACGTCTTCTTTATACTTTCTAGCCATGTCCACCATCTCGTTCTCAATTAAAAGATGAAAGCATTGTACGATCACTATGTATAAAAAACTCGTCATGCCATAAATGGTACCAAATCACTATGTATAAAAAAAGGTTCATGCCACAAATGGTACCAAATCACTATGTATAAAAAAAGGTTCATGCCACAAATGGTACCAAATCAATTCACCTATTTTATTGTTATGTTCCACTTTATTGAAATCTAACTCTCTAAACTTGTATGATAGTGAATAAACAATTTCTGATGACATTTAGGCCTAAACCTTATATGACTGAAAGTTTTAAGTAAAATCGATAGCGTTTTCTAAATTTTGAAATTTTAAAAAGAAAATAATTAAGTTAAGCTCGAATCCAATTGGGCTTTAAGTTATCCAAATTTGATTGTGCTCAAGCTCGAGCTGTGTGTCTCAAGGCCGATCAGGCTATCTGATCGGCCTTCCCTATTTATTAGGTGTTCAACTAAAGGTCTTAAAAGTAAAAAAGAATAATAGTTAATGAAACAAAGTACAATTTTCATTTAAATAAAAGTTGAATTATTTGACTTAATAATATATAAAATTAACTATTTAGAATGTCTTTTTTTAAACGGAAGAATCCGTAGCTGCTATCTTTTAGATTTGTATTGGGTAAACTTCCATATTGATGCAATAACCTGTAAATCATGTCAATCGGGTATTCCACATTAAGTAAACTTTGTATGACCGACTCAATCGAGAGAGCGTAAATAAGAGGATTCGTATACAGGACCTTTTGGGTCCATGTCCCACTTACTCTATCAACTCGACCAACCCTAAGAGTATGTTTGGATGTGGGTGGAGGGATGAAAGGAAATGGAATGGAATGACCCAAATGACTTAGGCCATTGTTTGGGAGTCTATTTTGAAACAGGATGGAATGACAATTAATGACTTTAAAAGCCATCCTTTGCCATCAAAAATTTAATATTTTGTGACCTCCCAAATTGGGAGGGTCAGGGATGGAATGACATGGCTTGCCTTCCAAACCTTAATTTAATGATGAAAATACCCTAAAAAATTAATAAAATTACAACTCTAATCCAGCAAATACCTACGAGGCTACATGCTACTACGTCCATTGTGTTTCTCCTTCAACTGGCTTCTTCCATTGACGAACATTTTCCTTCACAACTACTAGGGTCATCTGTCTTCGTTTCATCAGGTAAGTATCGGCTATTCTTCTGTGTTCATCTTCTTGACACTTTTTGTATGTGAAAAAATCAGAAATTTTTATCGATGCTGGTGTCGACTTCTTTGTTCATTGATGGATGTGCGTTTATTATATGTTATGTGTTTGGGAAGTTTTGTAAATCGAAGGAAAATGATTATCAACCATAACAAGACACATGAATAAATGCCTAATGAAGAGTACAGTGCGATGAGGGTTAATGAAAATGAACAAGAAAGTTTATTATTTATATAGGAAAATGACAAAACTATTTTCTGGGCATCCTACAATTTGAAATACTTTAGGGTTACTAAAATAGTTTCATGGCAACTATGCATATTTTATTACAAGAGTAATTTTGGAAAAAAAAATATTATAAGTCATTTCATTCCATTCATTTTTAGTATCACTTCTAAACAATGGTCAACAGAGTTCCTCTTTTATTTTATTTAAACTTCCAAACAATGGAGTGATCCATTCCATTCCATTTTATTAATTGTCATTTCATTCCATTCCATCCAAAACTTTCAAACATTCCCTTAATATATGGGATGGTTATTCTGTAATTATTTTTCTAGCCAATCAAATATTACTAAATACTTAGGACTAGAGGGGTAATAGAAATGCTATTTCCTTCGACCAAACAGACTGTATATGTTATACTGATACCAAAAAATATTATACTGTTTACGAATCTGTCCAACTTCTAAACGCTCTCTCTCTATAGCTTGATACTTTATATTTTATGGTGCATAAAGATTATAACTTCAAAGCAGAGCCTTTCCGGTCTAAAAGTCCTACAAAGCCTTGTCTAGCATTTAGACATCGCAAGACTCATGGGCGACTATAGAATGTGCGCGTGTTTCATCCGAAGGTTCAAGGTTTTGGAGGCGGGTCCTCCGCCGGACGTCAGAGAAGCGTTCAAGGACTATGCTAAAGGTGGTCCCATCATGACGGCGGAGCAGCTCCGTCGGTTCTTACTGGAGATTCAGGGTGACGCCGGGACTGATGCCGAGAAGATCGTTGAACACATTCTGCGGAAGAGACATCATGTCACTAAGTTTGCTAGGAACGGTCTTAGTCTTGATGATTTCTATTTTTATTTGTTCTCTGCAGATCTCAATCCTCCTCTTCATAACCAGGTATTTGACTTTCTAGCTTGATCGACTCTTGGATTTGTTATTTTTTAACATTATATTGTAGTAGCTATTGCCTTCTGTCACTCTGCTAGGCATCAGTGGTAAGTTTGTGCTCTTTTATAAGCAGAAGACTGAACTAGTATACGTTGGGCTCAAGTTTCTTTACTATAGCACGCTTCAGGGGATTTAGGCCCCATTAGAAGGTATTGATTGTGAAAGTAAATAGTGAATGGATCTTTTTAACCCTTAATGATGTTTTCGCGTTTCAATTTTGGTCTATTGTTCTTGATACTGTTGGTTTCGGTCGTACTTGTCAGCAATTTTAGAGTGAATATTGATAGTAGCCGGATGAAGTAGAGCTCACAGCTTTTATCTTTCAGTCAAAGGATCAACAGCATTCCCAAATTTTGGCGTTGGAGTGATCTCTAGCATATTACAAGTCGATGAAATGATAGTCCCCATAAACTTGCTGCAATAAGTAACACATTTGAGTTTGACAGCGGCTTCAGCAATCAAGGAATTAACTATTTAATCAGTTTATGAGTTCCTTAGATTTTTATTGATTTAAAACATTCCCGTCGAGCATTCTCAAAATTATATACAATCCTTCACCCTCTGCATCTGTGAAGATTATTACCTTGAAAAGTGGCCAAACTCTGATGACTGAAGCCTTCATATTCTCTGGATGCATCCAAGTGATTTCCAACATTGAAGTTGTTTTCCTTTCAGGTTCACCACGATATGACAAAGCCATTGTGCCATTATTTCATATATACAGGTCACAATTCATACCTAACAGGAAACCAACTCAACAGTGACTGTAGTGATAGTCCAATTATGAAGGCGTTGAAGAGAGGTGTAAGAGTGATAGAACTCGATTTATGGCCCAACTCAGACGAGGTACATGTAAAACATGGAAGGTACGCCAATTTTGTTCTTCTATAACGATTCTAGATTCTTAGAGTAGGATATGTGAAGGAGTGCAGATTTCATCCTCTTTTGCCATATATATGCTCTGTTCATTTCTAATTTCTTGCATTTTAATAATTTACTTTTCTCTGTTCCTAACCTGAAATACGTGAGACGCGCTCTTTCAACTTCAGGACCTTGACAACTCCTGTGGAACTCCTTACATGCTTGAAAACCATAGACCAATATGCCTTCTTTTCATCGCCATATCCTGTCATAATAACTCTTGAAGACCACCTTACCCCAGAACTTCAAGTTAAAGTAGCTCAGGTGATATTTAATTTTACCTCAATGAACGAAAGCCAACACTTTTTACTCCTGCAATCGCTTTACACTGACCAAAATGCCGTTTTTCTTGTTAGATGATCACCGAAACATTTGGAAACAAGCTGTATCGTCCTGAATGTGAATGTTTGGAAGATTTACCTTCACCAGAAGATTTGAAGTATAGGATAATTATTTCTACCAAGCCTCCAAAAGAGTATAAGAAGGCTGAAGGTGGTAAAAGCAAAGGAAGTAAATCAGAAAAAGATTCTGTCGTTGATTCCTGGGAAAAGGATCAGGAGCCATTAGATATCACAGGCGATCAATACATTGATAATTTGGTCGGTTAATTTATGCAAACTGATTATGTAACGGCCAAGGTGTTGATTTCCAAAATTTTTGCTTCTATTCCTTGCAGAGTAGTAGTGATACAGATGAAGACAGCGATGAAGAGCCGCTAGAATCACAGTATAAGCGTCTAATTACCATTCATGCTGGAAAACCCAAGGGTGGGTTAAAGGAAGCACTTAAAGTTGAACCCAATAGAGTTAGACGCCTCAGTTTGAATGAATTAGCACTAGAAAAGGCAACAGAGCATCATGGGAAAGATGTTATCAAGTAAACAGCCATATCACCAACTTCGAATGCAATATCGTCCCGTATTTTCTTGACATAAAAAAAGGTTTGCTTCCAATTTCCGTCTGCAGATTTACCCGGAAAAATCTTTTAAGAGTGTATCCTAAAGGCATGCGGTTTGACTCTTCTAACTACAAGCCTCAGCTTGGCTGGATGCATGGAGCTCAAATGGTCGCTTTCAATATGCAGGTTAGGACTCTTCTTTTTCTGAAAATTAATCATAAAGGATAATTTGCTTTTTTCTTTCATTCACTAACTCTCCGGACAGGGATTGAATGCTCAGTTTGTTTTTGTATAACTTGTCTTAGAGAAATAGGAGAAAGGGTATCTTCACCACATTTCGGTTTGCTAGCTTAAAGAGATAGAATTTTGTAAGTCAGGTAGTAGACTATAGTTGTCAAACTTAAGTTTGGAAAGCCGCATTAATTACTGCATCTTACATTGATATAGAGGCACTTTCATGGCTTGAAAGATGTTGATTTTTTTTTCATTCAAAAAAAAGGCCAATGGGTTGAAGATCTTAATGTTTTAAGGCCAATTGAGTTCTACTATAAGTACACTAAACACTCTTAAACTTTAATTTAAACATTGAACTTGCAATTTTTAGTTAAAGGTATTCTAAGTTTTAAATTTGCAAATGCAGTATGAGTTTAATTAATTAGACATTCCCCAAAATCCTATAGTCTAATGAACTTGTATCAAAATAGTTTTTACAAAATTTTCAATATATTCATAGGTTTAGATAAAACTTAAAGATTGAAGCATTAAATATATTTTTACAAAAAATCTAAAAATGTTATTTTCCTTTTTATTATAATAATCCAATTATTGCTGTAGGATCTGAATCCACCACTTGTCAAAATTCTTCGGACAGCAAACTTTAGTAAGACCAGTTGGACAAAACATTAGTGTCCACCCGCTTCACTCACACTTTGACTTTCTTGGATACTCTCACTTCTCTGCTCTACACCCTATATTGGTTTGTATTATCATCGTGCAAGAGCTAGCGTAGTATATGCAGGCTAATTAAGCGATTTCGTATAAGACACTGATGTCATAGCGGGAGTCGGCGCTCTCTTAAGGGCTGCTACTGGAACTAACAGAAGAAATATGCATGCTTAATCTTGCTTCCTTCCTGTAAATAATGACATACTGAAGTCGTGGAGTAACAAAATAAATGCAGTGCTTCAACCACTTTTGAGGTCTTCTTCTGTCGTAATATCATATGCAGGGATATGGAAGATCTCTTTGGTTGATGCATGGAATGTTTAGGGCCAATGGCGGTTGCGGGTACGTGAGGAAACCTGACTTTCTGATGAATGACGAAACGTACAATCCTAAAGACAATTTTCCTGTGAGGACAACTTTAAAGGTAATCTTGTCCACCACGAATTGTTCTGCTCTTCTCTTTTCATGTTTGGACAGCACTAAATACGCATTCTCGACAGGTCAAAGTATACATGGGAGACGGATGGAATTTGGATTTTAAACGAACACATTTTGACTTGTGTTCCCCACCAGATTTCTACACCAAGGTAAAATTGAGCTTGTGGATTGTGTTCTTTTCATAGTATTTAGTAGTCGGTGGCACTTGCATGAACTCAAAGAAGGTCACCTTCACATGGCAGGTAGCCATAGCAGGAGTACGTGGTGATGTAAAAAAGATGAAGACAAGGGTAATAGATGACAACTGGACACCTGTATGGGGTGAAGAGTTCACGTTTCCACTGTCAGTTCCGGAGCTGGCTTTACTTAGAATCGAAGTTCACGAGCACGACATAACCGACTCAGATGATTTTGGTGGGCAAACATGTTTGCCTGTCTCGGAACTAAGACAAGGCATTCGAGCTGTTCCTCTTTTTAGTCGCAAGGGAGAGAAATACACCTCAGTAAGGCTTCTAATGCGTTTCCTTTTTGTATGAAAAAGAGTTAAACGTTAAAGACATTTAGTGAAAAAAATTTTATGATCAAATATTGTTTGTCACAAATACGAGATTTGTTGTGATCAGATAATTGATTGATACTATTACTTAAATTAATTATGATGATTTATTTTTTTTGTCACTGATACAATAGTAATTGTGATAATTTAGTATCTTTCATAATTAAGTTGTCACTATTAATATGTTAACAGTGTCAATTTTTCTTTTATCACTAAGTTTTGTTATTAAAAACTTATGTAATTTGGCGCCAAAATAATTTTGGCGGGAATAAATTGTAACTGTGACAAAACATATGTTAGTAACTGTGACAAAACATATGTTAGTAATTAATATTTTCTATTTGTTGTAATCAAACATAGTTTGGTCAATAATATTTTTTTTCTTCTTGTTACAAAACGGTTAATCATCGCATAATATTTTACTTGTTGTGGCAAAAATTTTGTGCTCAAATTCCATAAGAAAATTGACATTCTTAGAGACCGAATTAAAGCTCAATTTCATCAAACAATTTGTAGCCTTATCTCTCTAATTTTACCCAAATCAAGAATCATCTCATTTGGATAACTAGAACAAAAGTTATGGCTAAAATACTGAAGCATACTCCATGATCATATTTCCATTACAACTTTTAACTTCCAACCTTATCACAAATAACCCATCTTGTATCTAATCCATCTTTGCCATTTCATTTCAAATTCAAGAATTCTCCTTTACTTTACTTGTGAATAATCACCAACAATTCCTCAATTAATTGAAAAGTTCGGGGTCCAACATATAATCCCTCCTATTGCTTTCTTAAAACAAGAAATGGAATCATAAAACCTGAGTATCATTTAATCCAAAGTCAAATCCAATCTATACGAGGAAGCAACCATACCATTGCACCTTTTAACTTCCTTGTTTAATATAAGTTATTTCCTGATCTATTGAGCGAGTTTAATTTGAATTTTTTTCCTTAGATCTCTTACATTTCTTTCCTTCCTAATTTTGTAAAGGTATAATCCAAAAGCTATCATAAAATTCACCATATTCCCTTTGGAAATGTTTCTATTCAAATTCAACCATATAAGGAACTCCAAGTAGTTAAGAATGGGCTTATTAAGATGACACATATCTTCAAATACCATAGGGGAATTTACAATTAAAGAAGAGGCATATGAGTGTTCCATGGCTCTTTTACATAGGTAACAATTACTAGTGAGGTTGTGAAAGAATAAACTATCTAGAGTGACTACTCTATTCCTAGCAACCAACCATATAAGAAAAGAAACCTTAGGCAATGGATTCTTATTCCAGATAGCTTTGCACCAAGCCAGATTTTCTCCCCTACCTTTAAGGATTACTTTATAAGAATTTTTTTAAAATTTTCTAAATAAATTCCACGAAAAAAATATGAGTCCTCGCTTTTAAAGTTAAGATCATATCTTGTTAATATATGTTTGAGATCAGTAGGAACATTTTCTTAATTGTTGGAATTGGTCCATACTTTCTCCTTAAAATAACTTGTGAAACTATTCAAGATTGTAGGCGTTACTTGAGGGTTGTGTAAAGGTCCAACATTGTTCCAGTTATCAAAGTAAAAAAGAAGCCAATTCATTATTTCTCGTATTACTCTTGATGTTTTTGGACAAAATCCCTCTATGTTTCAATAATTAAAATAAAAACCAAGAGAGAAAGGATTTGTTGTTGACCTCCTATAAACTTTTCCCTTATAAAAAATAATTATGAATCTACCTAATCTAAATTGAGCCCTTATTCTCTAGTAGCTTCTATGGTTTCCTTCATATAAAGACTATTACTCAAATTGATTAGGGTGATTCCTAGTCCCCCTTCTTTCATTGGTTTACAAATTTTCTTCCAATTAACTTTATCATTATTTTCCATTATGACCCCAAGCCTATAGGAACCTTCTTAATAACTTCTTTATATTTTTAGTCTGACTCCTAGGAAAAATTGTAAAGACCAATATATGTGGAGAGAGTTTAGAACAAATTTGATAAATTGTAACCTTCCTCATAAGATAATACTTTATTACACCAATTATTAAGTCTTCTTTGAATCTTCTTAATCAAAGGGAGATAAATTTTGTATTGATGGATATGGGTAAACTAATATATGTTAAAGGGGGATGTTTAACTTAAAGTACAAAGATGGATGAAAGGCACTAATCTAAATGATGTGCACTAGCAAAAATGATCACATTACTTTTGTTTTTATTAATAACCATACCTAAAAGTTCCTTAAAAGTATGAAGAGATACCATAAGGATACTAATGGATACGTAATTGATCATAATTTTACCTTATATTTAATGTATTCTTGTTTGATATTTTATGGTCTTTTCCTTATCTATCCTTGCATTCTCGTAAGAGTGGTTCTGCATCTCTTTAAGCTTTTGTAATGGTAGCTTTTTATGGAGTCCTGTCTCATCATGGTTTGTGTTACAACTCTTGATATCCCTATATGCCTTGTGTTGTAGCTCCACAAGAATATGCATGATCTCCAAAACAACAATCAATATGGGGACATACCAACTGAGGTTTTATTGGTTGTCTTATATGCCCATAGTGCATCTTCCAACCTCAAGCTCCATTCCTTCCTATTAGGATGAATTGTTTTGTCCCGGATCAACTTGATTTCTTTGTTGGATACCTTATCTTAGCCACTAGTTTAGGGATGGTTGGAGGTGGAAACCTTTTGCATGATATAGTATTTTTTTAAACAAAGTTTCCATCATTATATTGCAAAAAGTGTGTTCCCTTATCCCTTATGATGGCTCTTGGTATAAACATAGAAAGGAAATTAGACTTAACAAAAAATGTAACAACTTTAGCATCATTAGTTTTTTAGGCTTTAGCTTTAACCCACTTAGAGACATAATCAACTATAAGTAAGATATAATGAAATCTAAAAGATGGAGGAAATGATCCCATGAAATCAAAGCCCCAAATATAAAAAATTTCACAAAAAATAAGGGTTTGTGGCATTTAATTTCTACAGGACAAGTTACCTAATCATTGGCACTTGTCGTATAACTTACAAAAGTTATATGTATCCTTAAACAAGTAAGCCTTGTGAAAACTGGTCTCCAAAATGTTACAAGCAGTCTTTTTACCCCCAAGTTCCCTCTATAAGCGTACGAATGACAAAAGGTCAAGATAGAAGGCGTCTCATTGCATAATGCCTCCATAGAAAGGGGCCATCCCACGTATAATACTTAGCTTCACTCTTTAATTTGTTCCTTTGAGCTTTTGACAAACCTATAGGTAATTTGTTAGTAAATAAAAAATTCATGATATATGCATACCATGGAGGTGTCAAATCAGTAGAAAATAACTATTCATCTAGAGTGTTTTTATCAAAGGAATATCATCTTCTTTTATCATCAAGTGACTAAGGTGATTAACAACCACGTTTTCTGCCCTCATATCTTTTATTCCAAATCAAACTCTTGAAGGAATGCCATTTGCAGAGAAAGAAACCAGAGATTGTTTAACAAGGTTATAATAGATAAGTACGTCCTAATTCCCAAGCCTCATTGTTGGATAAGGGAAACATAGTAGCCCATCATATTGAAGAACGATTGAGCTCTTTCCCAAGAAGACAATGGAATCTCTAACTTCCTAGCTTTTCCCTAAGGTTGTTTGTATTAGCATTGTACTTCTTTTGCTTGGTCAAGCTTTATAAAGACATAAATTGCCTTTTATGGCTTAATGAATTCTTTTACCTTTTTAAAAAAACTCATAAAGGATGAGAATCCATTTGATTAACCTTAACTTTGCTTCCTTCTAGAATCCATTTGGTTAACCTTGACTTTGCTTCCTTCTTGGTGACCAAGTACTTCAAAGCTGCATGATCAGAATAAACAATGACTTTAGTGCCCAAAAAGTATGATTGAAAATTTTCCAAACACAATAGATAAAAGCTTTGTTTTAGTTATGGAATAATTTAGTTGGACTGGACTCAAAGTTTTCAAAGTGTAGTAGATGGCATGTGAAGCTTTGCCCACTCTTTGTCCTAGAAACAACCCATTGCATAATCACTTGCATCACACATGATCTCAAAGGGAAGGCTTCAATTTGGTGGTTGAATTACTAGTGCAGATGTAAAGAGCTCCTTAAGTCTGTGGAACGTCTCCTTACACTTATCATCACCCTTAAAAGGACATCTTGATGTAACAATTTACATAGAAGAGAGGCTGTGTTTGAGAAATCCTTGATGAACCTATGGTAAAGACTTGTATGGCCAAAAAAAGATCAAACTACCTGCATATTTGAGGGATAAGTCAAAGCAAAAATGAGATCAATTTTAGATTTTCCACCTTTATACCCTTAGAAAATACAACATGCCTTAAAACTATACCTTCATCTACCGTAAAATGCAATTTTCCTAAAAGAGTAAAAGGTTAGTTTTAATACACCTTTCCAAAATTAGTGCAAGATTCTCTAAGCAACAGTCAAAAGAAGAACCTTAGAAACTAAAATAATCCATAAATACCTCTATGATCATCTCAACATATTTAGAGAAAATGGTCACTATACATCTTTGGAAAGTGATGGGTGTATTGCATAAATAGAACAACATCATTCGATAAGCAAATGTACTAAATAGGCATATGAAGGCCGTATTTTCTTGGTCTTCTTGTGTAAAAGGGATATGAAGATAACCAAAGAATCCATTTAGAAAATATTAATATTCATATCCAATCAGTCTTTCAAGCATTTGATCAATAGATATAAGGGAAAAATGGTCTTTACAAGTTGCAACATTCAAATTTCTATAATCAATGCATACTCACCACCTAATTTTCACACAGTTGGGAACTAACTCACCATCCTAATTAGCTACCACTGTGATTCCAAATTTCTTTGGAACCAACTGCATCGGACTTACTATCTTACTATCAAAGATAGGATAAATGACTCCAGTATCGAGAAACTTTAGTATTTCCTTCTTCACAACTTCCATTATTGGAGGATTCAACCTACGTTGTGCTTGCCTATTGGACTTAGCATCCTCCTTAAGCAAAATGCAATGCATGCATATAGAAGGGTTTATTCCTCAAATATCTACAATTCTCCATCCAATGACCGTTTTGTGCTCTCTTAACTTCAAACTAGTTTAGCTTCTTGATTAGAAGTCAAAATTGTAGAAATAATTATTGAAAGAGTATGATTATCTCCTAAATATGCATACTTCAAGTGGGTAGGTAGTGGTTTTAGCGCCACATCAAGTACCTACATATTATAAGGAAATAGTCTTTGGTAAGATCCAGGTAACTATATAAAAGCAAGTTCATACCTTATAAAGAGGTTTTCAAAGAATGTAAGGTAGCCGCCATCTCAATTAGCTCCTCTCCTAACTCAACATCATCAGTGGCTTCCAACTCCATATGTTTGGTCAAAACTGCTTCTAATTGATCTCTATAATTTAACTTAAACATTTTCTGCAGTAAGGGATTAATCACATTAATAAATAAAACAAAATGATCATATTGAGGTTGTTTCGTAGCCTCAAAAATATTGAAATGAAATACTTTCCCATTAAATTCCTTTATGATGGTGCCCTTATGAACATCTATCTTAGTTTGGGTCGTGTGAAGAAATAGTCTCCCTAGTAAGATAGGTATGGAATTATATGATGTTTCATTATTCATATCTATCACATAAAAATCTACAAGAAACACTAACTTATTCACCTGCACCATATCATCCTCAACCACTTCATCAGGGTAAGCATTGGTCAGTTGATTATATAATAACACTGGTCTCTTTTAAAGGGCCCAAGTTTAAAGAATCATAGATAGAGTGATACATAATATTGATTAATGCTCCTAAATTTAACAGAGTTCTCTTAATCATAGTATTAATCTTATAGGGAATGGTAAACATACCTAGATCCTTGCATTTCAGTGGTATGTTCTTTTTAAAGACCATAGAAACATTCTCACCCATCATGACTTTCTTATCACCTCTTAGCTTTCTTTTATAGGTACATAATTCCTTAAGGAATTTTGCCTATATGGGAACTTGATTGATTGTATCCAGTAAAAATATATTTACTTCTATCTTTTGAAAAGTCTCTAATATCTCCTTATCCTTTTCCTCCTTGTTCAATTTTGCCAACTTGCTAGAAAATGGTAGAGGGTTAGTCTTAATCATAATAGGACATTCATAATTTAGCTTTAAGCTAGACCGGGGGTTTCATTTTTCTCCTAACTCCTTTTTAATCTCTTCTTCATTGGCCATCTTTGGTGGAGTCCTCTTAGGATCCTTAAGCTCCCTACCACTCCTTAGGGTCACCTCACTATCATTCTTTAGATTTAACTACGATTGAAATTACAAATTCCCTCTTCTTTTTGATTATAAGCAGTTGAGAGTCATCATCATCTGACCTATCTGGCTCTCCAAATTCTAGATGCTAAACCTTGTATCTTGAGATTGAGATCATGTCTCTTGATGAAATTATTTTACATAATTTTGAAAATGCAGAGTATTAGTAGCAAGAGACTTAACTATATCTTCTAGAGATATACCTGAGTTGGAAGAAGAGGCTTATGGCTTACGTATAAGTTGTTATGCTCCTTGTGACTTAGATGAGAAGTAGTTATGTTGCATATTCCCTCTATAACTCAGGTTTAGGTGATCTCTTCAACCTGGGTTATAAGTCTGGGACTCTGGGTTGTATTGATTGGAAATATTCCCCCTTGTAGCATTGATATACTCTATGTTTCTATCTTGTGGAGTTGGACACCCATTTGTCGAATAGTTCACATTTGCACACATCCGACAAGCTTTCACCTATGCCTTCTAGACATCAATTTTTCTAACAAAAGATGTTATTTCATCTAAATGATGTTCTATGGATAAACTATTTACCTCATTTACCGTACGAACATCATTGCAAATGCCAAATTATTGAGTGTTCATGGCCATGCTCTCAATTAAAGTTTTGGTCTATAAAGAAGTCTTACAAAGTGCTCCACCACTTACTGCCTTTACCAAGGTCCTATCTATAGGCAATAATCTTTTATAGAAGTATTAGATGAGGAGTTGTTCCGTGATATTAAGGTGAGGGAAACTGACACATAACTTCTTAAAATGCTCATAATACTCATAAAGGGATTCTCCATAATGTTGTTTGATCCCGCATATTTCTTTCCTTATTTTAATTGTCTCTGATGATGGAAAGTATTTATCCAAAAATAGCCTCTTAATTTTAATCCATGTGCTTACACTTCCTATATGTAGATCAAAAACTCAGTCTTTTGCAACATCCTTTAGTGAAAAGGGGAAGGTTTTCAATAAAATATGCTCGTCCATTAACCTTGGAGGTATCATACTAAGATAGACCATATCGAGCTCCTTGAGATGCTTATGAGCATCCTTACCTACAAGACCATGAAAGTTAGGCCAAAGGCGGATTAAGGCAAACTTAGGCTCATAGGTAATGTGTTTAACAAAATTTGGAAAGATAATGCATAAGGGTTTTTGAGTAAAGTCTAGTGCAACCAACTCTCTTAGAGTTCTCAAATTGGTTATGACTTATTCAAATTCAATTCCTTGTTGTATTCCTGAAGTTTTTTGGTTTCTCTTCGTAACCTTTTGATAGGTGCTTAATTGATTATGAAATTATTCCATAACACTTAGTGAATATTGATATGAAATGCTTAAGATACTCACTTTAATTTATATATGATTTTAGGTACAAATTGGAAGTAAAGAAATTAAAGTGGGTTGAAAGCACGATAATTGGAATTTTCCGAAGGCTAATACTCACTTGTCTTCATGGAGCAAGAAGAAGACAAGAAAATGCCAAGAAAGGAGATATATGTTGAAAATACAAAGAAGATTAAGGCATGAGATGGGACAGCCCCATGCACGTGAATTTAATGGTTGGTAAATCAAAGGGAGATTAGCAAGTAGGAAAGCATGAAATGGCATGCAAAAGACGTGGAAGCATGCACCAAAACGACGTTGCACACAGCACCACACACCCAACAAAAATGACAACGCATATAACAACTGGGAAGGAATAAATAAAATGTGCAAATCACCAGGATCTGCGTATTCTTTGCGTTTCACGTAGACGTCCTAAAAAAACGCAAACATTTTCTAAACATAGGGAGTGTTTTAAATGGAAACGCACAGTAACAAAGAGGGGTGAACACTGTAGATGGATCGTATATTAATTCATTAAATGAAGACAGAACAGTAGCGAACAGAGAAGGGAGGCACAATAGAGAGCAAATAAGGGGTTTCGATTGGGACATGTAATGGGGGGCTGAAGCATTTTCTTGGGAGAGACCCATGAAAGGCTAGACATCTCGAAGCTGGTTCAAAAGTGACGCCGACGACCTGGGTTAAGTATATTTCACCATTTTTTTTGTTTCTTTCTCATCAAGAATTGATTATGTTATCTTGTGTTGATTGAATTGGGTATTGTGAAAAAATGATTTTAATGCGTTTATTGAATCATTTATTTGCAAACCCATTGCTAGAATTTTGATATAATTTGTAATTGTTATGTTGAAATTCATGTGTAGCGACTAATGATTCATAATCATTAAGGATAACATAACCTAGGTTAAATGACGCATCGTATGTGGTTATTGCCTTGATTAATCGGTTTTCCTAATTTGTAATGCTACAGCCTAATTAAATCTAAAGATCATATCTTAGGTTATTCATTGGTTAGGTTTAATTAACGATCGTATCTTGATTAAACATTACCTGAGGGAAAACTCAGGTTAATTATTAACCCACAATTAATAGTTGCTAGGAGAGGTTTAAGAACAACAAATCAATAAAATATGTTTAATTAGGGTGTAGGCCGAGATTAAACCAAAGAACCAGTCCCTACCGAATTCCCCACTTTTATCATTTTTCACATGTTTTCTTTAATTTGTTTTTATTAGTTCAGTTTCATTTTATTTTATTATTTCAAAATCCAAACCCCCCTCCCCTACGGGTTAAACCTAAACACCAATTATTTTCATTTCAACAACTTTACACACACTCTCTGTGAGATCGACCTAGACTCTTCACTACTATAGTAGTAGGCCTAGTTATTTTATTTTTGACTAGCGTTACGACGCACTGTCACCTTTACAATGTTCTTTCAATATTAGGATCAAATTGTATAGGGTTTCGATGAGGAGATCTCTTCATTACTATACATCAACACTAAAAAACATAAAAAAAATTTGACTCAGGCATTATTTCCAATTTTGACTCAGACATTATTTCTTTTGACTCTACTACTAATTTTAGTTTTTTTTTTCAAGTTTTTCATTTATAGGGTATAATATTTTCGATAATTTTTCATAGTTTTTGTAACATCCCAGATCACCCGCTTACAGATATTGTCTGCTTTGGGCCTTGGCCTAGCCAAACCCTCATGGTTTTGCTTTTCTCGAGGCCTTCTTAGGAGGTCACCCATCCTGGAACTACTCTCACCCAAGCATGTTTAACCTCAGAGTTCTGATAGGATCTGGTGCATTAGGCCATGGAAAACGCGTCTGTAAGGGAGAGGTATTCGTACCCTTATAAGGCGTACTTCGTTCCCCTCTCTAACCGATGCGGGATCTCACACTCTCCACCCCCTTAGGGCCCAACCCTCTTTGGGGTCCACCCTAACTAGCACAACGGTTTAGGTACCAGCTCTGATACTACTTGTAACATCCCAGATCATCCGCATACAGATATTGTTCGCTTTGGGCCTTGGCCTAGTCAAGCCCTCACGGTTTTGCTTTTTCCGAGGCCTTTCCAAGAGGTCACCCATCCTGGAACTACTCTTAGAATGTGAGATCTCACATCGGTTAGAGAGGGGAACGAAGTACGCCTTATAAGGGTACGGATACCTCTCCCTTATAAACGCATTTTTCATGGCCTAATGCACCGAATCCCATCGGAACTCCGAGGTTAAACGTGCTTGTGTGAGAGTAGTTCTAGGATGGGTGACCTCCTGAGAAGGCCTCGGAAAAAGCAAAACCGTGAGGGCTTGGCTGGTCCAAGGCCCAAAGCGAACAATATCTATAAGCGGGTGATCTGGGATATGACAAGTGGTATCAGAGCCGGTACCCGAACCGTTGTGCCAACTATGCTGGACCCCAAAAAGGGCTAGGTCCTAAGGGAGTGGAGAGTGTGAGATCCCACATCGGTTGGAGAGGGGAACGAAGTACGCCTTATAAGGGTACAGATACCTCTCCCTTATAGACGCATTTTTTATGGCCTAGTACACTAGATCCCATCGAAACTTCGAGGTTAAATGCGCTTGGTGAGAGCAGTTCTAGGATGGGTGACCTCCTGGGAAGGACTCGGGAAAAGCAAAACCGTGAGGGCTTGGCTGGGCCAAGGTCCAAAGCGGACAATATCTGTAAGCGGGTGATTTGGGCTGTCACAATGGTATCAAAGCCGGTATCCGAACCGTTGTGCCAACTAAGCTGGACCCCAAAGAGGGCTGGGCCCTAAGGGGGTGGAGAGTGTGAGATTCCACATCAGTTGGAGAGGGGAACGAAGTACGCCTTATAAGGGTATGGATACCTCTCCCTTATAGACGCGTTATCCATGGCCTAATGCACCGGATCCTATCGGAACTCCGAGGTTAAACGTGCTTAGGTGAGAGTAGTTCTAGGATGGGTGACCTCCTGGAAAATTCTCGAAAAAGCAAAACCGTGAGGGCTTGGATAGGCCAAGGCCCAGAGCAGACAATATCTGTAAGCGGGTGATCTGGGATATGACAGTTTTGTTCTAATGATTTTTGACTCTTATTAAATTCATTATAATATTGAATTAAAGGTACTATATTAGGAATTATTTCTTTTAATTGAATTTCAACATTTATTTGTTTATCTATTAATTCAGATAATTGTTTAGTAATACTCATAAAGTATTTTTAAGTTGATTTTTTAATAGTACTAATTACTTTGTCTAGATGTTGTTTTTGATCAAGTTCTTCTTTTTTAGTTGTTATTTTTAGTTCAGTGATTCTGATAGGTTTTTCTAATCTTATTCCTAGTTCGGTAAATCTAATAGATCTTTCTAGTCTCACAAATTGTGATCTTAATAGAGATTTATCTTTAAAAGGTTAGTTTTCAAATAACGATAATCGAGGAGCAGATGTGTTGGACCCCGAACCTTTTTTCTGATGAATTAAGCATGATCTCAATTATTTTTAAGGCTCTGAATGATTAATTGTTTTGGTTGGATTTTGATTAAGCTTAAGTATGATTGAAATAAGTTATAAGGTTTGGCGGAATAATTTTGGGAGTTAATTATGTCTATGTTAGTAGGACTGATTTCTTGTGTAAATTGAAGGATTAAAAGCGGTAAGAATGCTTAAGGGCATTTTGGGCAAGTCACTTAAGGGTATAAGTTTTAAGGCTTGAGGTTAAGGGCAAAATG
>JANZLC010000200.1:14369355-14382808 GCA_026413385.1 Erythroxylum gracilipes
TGCCACTCATTAATAATGAGTAATGATATTTTATGGGCCCCTTGGTAAAGTAGAATTATAAATGGATCCAATATAACCAAGGTACAGTTATAATTTATAATTTACCTAATGGAGACCAAGAAACAATTATAATACGAACTTGACACAGTCCTACTTTGTATATTAATCATAATATCATAAGGCAAGGGAAGGACACCAGTAATGTTAATGATAACATTACTAGAAGGATTGTGTTACATAAAAGTTTTACTAAACATCTATATTGTTTTGGTAGTTGTAATGTATAGCTAGAATACCATTTACAGTTTATGAAATAAAATGTTGTACTTCATTGCCAACACAACACAGATCCTCAATGTAGGTCATAGCAACTGAATGGGAAACAAGAATATATATTTTCAGTGTATAAGATTTCATGTTGATGAAATAATGGTACATGTTAAAATATTGTAACATCACGTGACAGCCTAGACGAGAAATAAATTTATTTGAAATGTATATTATGATAATAATATAAATTTCATGAAATATAAATTTATTTATAGCCCAAGCGCAAAAGAATTTATTTTAACAAATGAAGAGAGAAAATAGATGTATTATTATAGCCATCAAATTTGCAACAGTTTTTAGGGTGATTTTGGACAGGAATTTGAAACAGCAAATGATAACCATTCTGGACAAATGACCTATCAATTTTGTAGCCCCTGAAGTGTAAAATCTAATGGTGAAGGTTTCAGGTCGTTTGGAGTACGCTAGAAGAAGTTATCACTGTTCTAGTACCGAAAGGTCAGGAATTAAGCCTGCTGTTTCAAAACCGTTCTTAATTTAATTGCCATAAATGTTGTGGGAATTTAAAGAATATATTGAGGCTATACTTTTTTTATAGATCTGGTTAGACTGGGATATAGGTTTTGTTCTTGTTAGCCATTGTTCCCTCTCATAACTTGTCAAAACAATTATCGATTGAGTATTCGATTAAGAACGAGTGACGAAGCTAGGCGAGGACGAAGAGAACGCTAGCACGAACTCGGAGTCCTTCTTGTTTCAGATTCAAGGTGAACCGATGAGGAATACAACTTCATTAGAGACCAAAGGTATGGTTTAACAATTCTTCTTGTCAGAATATAAACTTGATTGTGATGCAAATAAAATATAGGAAGAATTAGCAATAATAGAAACGATCCTCTTTGTTATCGGATTTAAATTTTTTAAAATTTACCCGATCCGTAACATGAAATCCCTTCAATTGGTATCAGAGCTTTTGATTTTATTATTTCTAACTAGACTTTTTATAACGATTTGTCTCAATAGGATTGTCATTTTTAGATGAATTCTTACAGAGAATTATAAATCATTTTATGGGATTTAGATGATTTAGAGAACCGTAATTACTTAAGAAAAGAGAATTGATTAAAGGGTGAAAAATTGTGCATCGGCATGCAATTTCTGTTTATAATTTTGTTTTGCAGGGAACCGAGTTTGTATGTCTCATTCCAATGCTGTGTGTGAATGTTTGATTGTAAGCATTTAATAAACGGTTATTAATAGGCTCAAAAGGCAATTTTGTCTAGGATTCCTTTCTTTTACATCATATGCATTTGTGAAAATGAGAGGAGTTCCTAATTCTTGAACTTAGCAAATTTTTTAAAGGATTCAAAACAATATTTAGGATTGAATATTTTTTTTAATGCAAATTTTCATGCAATGGTGCAAGAAGACCTACCAAAATATAGTCATTTTTAAATTTACAACGAAAAAATGAGTATTTTTCCTTCTCATTTTATCCACTTTAAGCTAAAGATTATTAATATGCATGAGTGTAATTTTTAATCTTTAGAAATTGTGGAATATATTAGGATATATTATCAGGCCATTGGTAAATGGATTAGGTGTGAGGCATTTAGTACATTTAATTTAAAGAGATAGTGTAACCTAATATATTGACCAATAAGATGAGTTTGCTTAATAAGCAGTTTAGATCTAGGCTTGAAGTCTCAGGAAAATCGTTTAGTAAGAAAATGTTTTCTTAATAAACAACAAGAGTCATAAGGTTTAGAAAATTGCAAATGATTGCAAAAGAATTTTTTCTAAAGGTTATGATTTGTAAAGGATTACTTACCTTGAGTTTATAAATCGGATAAGGTCGATTTATTTATGATGGGATCTTGAATATACTATATAAAGGACTTTGTAATAAATGCAGTATAAGTTTTTTTTAATAAAACAACTTTTACATAAATATTAACATGAAATCCTTTTGATTTTATTCTAGAATGGCAAACAATGTACTTATCCGATCAATACTTAAAAAGTGCCCATTGGAGGGTGATGGTTCCAATTTTCTCGATTGGGAACTAAAACTCCAACTTATCGTGAGATTAGAGGATCTTGTAGATGTGCTTAAGAGATAATACGTTATACAAGATCATTTGCTTTATAGTAGCATCTAAAAGAATGTTTATCCTTATATGTAAATACTTGTCATAATCAATCATTGGACATAAATCACCACAAAAATTAGACCATTATATGGTATTAGGGTCACTATTCAAGTAGACTTTTTACTATTTCCTCACCTATCCTTTCAATCTCAATCTTAATAGATGAAACATTGTTTAAAAAGCATCATATTAGGCTTACAAGCCCAAAAATCTTATTACTTTAAGTGATATGGTGAATATATCTAACCCACAAGGATTTCTTATCTCTTATTAATCTCCATATTCTTTTAATTAGAAGAGCTCTGTCATTTAGTTTCAAGGGTATCACTCTAAGTCCCCCTTATTTTTTAGGTTGACAAACTATTTTCGAAGATACTTTGGCCATGGAAGGAGAGTTAAAAGAGCCTACCTATAGAAGTTTTTTAGTAGCCTCTCTATATTCTTGATTAGTGATGTAGGAAGAGCAATGTGAGCTGTATAATAGATGTGTAAAGAGTCAAGATAGCATTGATTAATTGAACTCTTCTTGTAAAGGACACTGCTTTATTACACCAATTGTCTATTCTCCATTTCACCTTGGTAATTAAAGGAAGGAAATCAACATAAGATGGTTTCTTGTGAGAAAGAAGGATGCCCAGGTAAGAAAAAGTCATTTTTTTCTTTAATTTATTGATAAAAGATAACCCATTAGTTAGACAAGCATCAAAAGAGGAAATAAATAATTTTTTTTTCTCTTTATTGATAGGCAAAATTGAGATAGCTTTGAATGTTTCCAATACATTTATTAGCACCTTTACAGAATGAGAATCAACTCCATAGAAGATTAGGAGACCATCAGCAAATTATAAATTATGAGTTTCTAACCTTTTGCATTTGTTATAATATTTAAACTCTGTTTCCAAACTAATGTCATGTTTTATTAGTTTATATAGGACTTCTATACAAAGAGCAAATAGGTAAGGGGATAGGGAATCCCCTTACCTAATGTCTCTTGTACCTTTGATTAGCTTAGTTGGAGAGCAATTTATCAAAATTTTGTAAGACAATGTACGAAGACATTGTTGCATCCATCTAATATATCTTAAAGGAATGCCAAATGCTTGTAATGAATGGATAAGAAAGGATCAACTTATTAAATTAAAAGCTTACTTAAACTCAATCTTAATAACACAACATTTACAGGATTTTTTTTCCTTCTATAGTTCTTGAAAAATTTCAGAACTAGCAGAATGTTATCCCTTATATCTTTTTCTTGAATGTTAGCATATTGTGTTGTTGAGCAAGTTTTATATCTAATAATAAATTCTTAATCCTCATAAATATACGGATCGTATTTTGTAGTATAAGAGGTTATCGTTCTCACAAGAATTATGCAATAGCTAACAATTTGAACATAAATTTGTGTAAGGTAGCACAAAATTGATTTGAATTAAATTTAAATATCATAAATTAAAACAAATAATAAAACTAAGCAAATAATCAAATAACAGTGAACTGCCGATGGAATTAAGGGTTTGATCAAGATTGAATAACTTAGGAATTATTCTTTCCCTATTTTGTTTCCATTACTCTTCTTAATTCAATTGTGTTTAATCCTAGATTTTCTAATGTCTTGATTACTCTCTCTCAAGATTCAATCAATTAACCTTAATTTAACATTTTTATTAAGATTCAAATTAGAACCTAACATTTTGAAGAGTTCAAAATAAATTTTAACATTTGCAAAATGTTTAAAATAGACTTTGAATGGTCAAACTTGTGGACTAAGTTAAATAAACTTTGAATGATCAAACTTGGACTAAGTTAAGTCTTTATGTGTTATATGCCACGATAATGTTACTGTGGTATACATTTATTATTTGTTATTAGACATATGTGTCACATTGTATCACCTAGTGAAATGGAGCCCACATTTCTGATTAAATTCAAATAAATTTTAATTTAATTTATAATTCTATTCAAAATTTAATAAATCTTAAATAAATCTATTAAATACGTTTTTACTCTAATTAAACTAAAAAAAGTCTAATTACTGTAAATTATCACATCGAAAATCAATTTAGAAATCCTCTTCTTGGTCTAACTCCTAAAATCTCTATGCTTCCAATTTTATTTTTTACATTTCTCTTGCCATTTCATAAATTCCTAAAAAAGGCTCCAATTTTATAACAACTAATTTTTGCAAGGACATGTACATATATCCCACCCACGGAATAAAGAAAGAGGCGAGACTAAAGTGAAACTGATTCGAAATGTCATAGAGACTCTCCCTTTCACTTTTTGTGAAAATTTCTCCATATAAATCCAAGATTTTGTTTTGAGGCTTTCATTTTAGGATTTAGACGAAGATGTTCTAAGTTTCAGAGGTGAAGACACTCCTTCTAATTTAATCAACTTTGAAGCCTTCATCGATAACCAACTTAGAAGTGGGAAGAAATTATCTACTTACTTTACAATTAACTCAAAAAAAATTTAATCAATGTAAAGTTAAATTATTTAGATTAAATCAGATTTGTTATATTTAATTTGTGACCGGAAGATCCCAGGTTTGAATAACAGAAATAACTTATTTGTAAAAATACAAGGATGAAGTTGGCATCGATAACCCTCCTTAAATCTCTGCAAAGCATAACGACTTGTGAACCGGGTACATTGACTTTTTAATTAGGTTTATTAAAAATTAATCATAATTAAAGATAATTATATCAAAATTAATTTAAGTTACGTAAGTTTCACATATATATCTAATAAAAATAATAATTTTATATCAAGTTAATATAATGGACAGTAAAAAATTTTGTCCATTCAATAATTATTTTCAAAGTTATGCAGATGTTTAATATTAAACTCTAAAACATTGGCTTCTAATTGAAAACATTATAAGTAAATATATATTTTTTACCTAAGAAAGATTAATAGAATTAATTCTTTTAAAAAAATTCCCTCTTTCTTATATACTCATTTGTTTTAGTCAAAACATAATTACATATCTACGGTGAAAGGGCATCTGATTCTTTCTACATATTCGCAATACACATAGGGTTTCTTGTACTTTTGTTAAGAAGTGAAAAGGAAAAAGCAAATATGTATAAGATCAGCGACCATCAAAACTTTGTGTTTGCATGCTTGAATAAATATCCTGCATCTGTTGGCATCCACTGGTCTCTACTCCAATTGTCTTGGAACACTAAAGCAATCTAGACCGGTTAGATTAAAAAAAAAATCAATCAAGTATTGCTAGAAAAAAAGGTCTACTCTTCCAACTTACCTCAGAAAGCTGTAGGTAATTTATTCATCCTATGATCGGTCTGATAGTAGACAATATCTCCAGTGTCGCTCACATAGTGATCTTCTCTGAAGCTATTCAATAGATTGCTTAATAAGTGAAATGGGAATGGCCCTGATTTCTTGGGTTCCCGGTAATACTTCCCAAGGACTGACTTAGCTGCCTTTGTCTGCCATGAAATAGAACATCAGAAACTCACTGCAGTTAGTAATCTGAATGTTCCATATATAAAATACACTCACACACATTACTACTGATAGAATATCTTACTGCTTCTACCAAATGGTAGTGTGGGATTTGAGGGAAGAGGTGATGTATAACATGAGTGCCAATATCATGGTGGATGTTGTTTATCCATCCGTAATCTCTATCTACTGTTGTCAACCCGCCTCTCAGATAACTCCATTCCTGTCCGTTGCATACTTTTTATGATGTTAAAATTCTTAAAACACATACATTTCTGTAAGTACTTAATAGAAGTACCTTGCCACGATACCAGGGAAGTTTCTGCTCATAGCCATGGTGGTGCAAGTACGTTACTATATCAATCCACATCACAAAACCCTGTCATGTTAATTAACCACAGTTGACAATTACATGAAGAAGTTGTTATAATAGAAGGGTAGTAGTTGAGATATAAAGAACGCAGTTAATTACGCACCAAGTATGGCAGAGCATATAGTTTAATTACTTGGGCAGCACCAAGGAGAAAGGATGAGTAAACAAGTTGAAGAAGCATTACAGTCCAACAGGCTGTTGAAGTTAACACAGCTTTCCTTTCGTTCGGGGCAAACAGGTTACTGTAGGGACTAAAGTGTGAACCACTTTTTCCTGGACTTCTTTTCCACTGAAATTCAACTTATTTTATAGTTAGTACATGCAAAAACAGGAGCATGGAAAAACGCTTAGTTTCTTTATGGCGTCTACGTTTGCTATCAAAAAATAGTAATCCAATTTGCATAGGCTCACCAAATATATAGGATATGCAAACATTGGGAGAGGCAGAGAGAATCTCAAAATCCAGGTCTTTGAGCTTAAACTCTTGTAGATCTTCTCAGGTATCTGGAAAAGAAAAACAGGCAGACAAAAAATCTAAAGAAATAGAGCAACGAATCCAGTGTACGGGTTATGAACTGTTCATTTGGAGCAAGGGGACAGAAGCTAAAGTTGAATTCTTACGGGAACCCAAGATTCGTCATTCTCAACATTTCCATGATTCTGATGGTGAGTCCTGTGGCTGATTCTCCTGCAAAATCATGCACATTTTCAAGTTTAAACTATTTAGTATCAAAAACAATTCAAAGACAAATTCATCAACAGGGTCAAAGGGCAGAGCTAAAAGTTAAAGCTCACCATCCATGGTAAGGTACAAGAATTAAAGAATGCAGGATATGTCCTACTATATTATTGAGCATGGGATTGTCTGAAAAGCTTCCATGTCCACTGCAGAATGCAAAACCAAGATTGTATCCTCTGGAATTAATGGCAAGCAAAATGTTAAAGACCATGAGAAAAGATAAGTTAAGATGCAATTACCAATCATGGCCAAGAACAAAGATTGCCCAAAACATGGTCCCCTGAAGAACCCAATAGAGTAGCCAAAAAGCCCAGTGATTAAAATAAACTGCAGCCGCTGCCAACAAAAATATGAAAAGAACATCCCTGAAGACATAGCTGAGTGACCTCCACGGGTCCTTAACCCAGCAATGCTTAGGAATGGCAGCTCTGATATCACCAATTTTAAAGGGAGGAGGGGCACTGGGATCAAAATCACCTTCACCATCAGCCATATCACACCCATTAACAATTGAATCTTCAATCTTTACTTTTTCGATGTAGGATTCTTTCATTGTATTGTATAACAGTTAGTGCTCACATCTGACCTTCGTCGAAGATCAAAGCTCTAGTAATTGCAAGCAGCTAATTCTCTAATTATTTTATCGAAAAGTGAACAAGGACATGTGGAAAAGTTGATAGCTCAACCTTCTTTTTGCAATTAAGCAGATTTGACCCAATCTCTTTGCTTTAGGATCTCATTGTATGTATTTTTGAAACCATGAAAACGTAATCAACTATCGTTCTTTATGTTTCATATATTTATGCTACAGCAAAGTTATCTAAACGCAACTACTCCATAATGACCAGTACTTGGAAAATCCAAAAACTGATCTTGGTGGTGAGTGGTGAATCCAGGAATGTTAACCATGTCCCAATTGAAAGGTAAAGAACAGCATGATATTTTTGCTCTCCTGAGAATGAGGGCACGAAAAATCTTGCATGCTTTTCCAATTCCGACGAAGAAGGGCTTTAATATGCCCAACCACAGATTCTAGCCAACCTCAGCATTATTGAGCGCTTCAACCGCATGTACCGAATTCGCATGGTCTTCAGAGACGTTTGGAAAAGTTAAAATATCAAAATACACCGATAACAAACTATAATTTTTTTATATTATATATATATATATATATATGCAGACCCGTACTGTATATACCTGCTGATTTTTAATAAGCACATATATCTTTCACACGAAAATTTTACTGCAAGATTGACAATTCCTATTTTAACGTAAAGAAGTATGATCCCTACTCTTTATGAACACTATCCCTATTAACTACTGCTATAAAATTAGTTGTGCAAAGATAGGTATATTTTGCGGTGCAATTAATATGCATAAACAATTTTGGAACCGTTATCGAAAAGTGTGGTATTTTAGTTTTTACTTTTAATTTCAATTGGTATTTTGTATATATATTTGTTTACAATCATTTCTTTTAGTTGTTTCTTAATCTTTACACATTTGTTAGTTTTAGTATATGGTAGTATCAAGATTTCTACATAAAGAACCTCTACAATTTGATTCAAAGATCAAAAGGACATTGCAGAGGTTACGTAGTGAAACCAAAACAACTCATGTAATACAACAAGGAATTGAACTTAAAGAAGTCATAACCAATCCAAAAACTTTAAAAGAGTTGGCTGCTCCAAATTTAACTCAAAAGCTTTTATGTATCACTTTTCTAAACTTTGTTGAAAATGCTACTTTTGAGTTTAAACCTTCTCTAGGAATGCTTAGTTGCTAGAAGTTAGTGTTTTTGAAATATGACTCATTGTTCTATTTGCATCAGAGTGACTTCTTATCTATTAGAATTTTCCATATTCTTTTAAGAACATTCTACATTATCTATATAGAGGTCAATCCAAGCCCTCCTTCTCTCTTTGGTAGGCATATAAAGTATCTCGTTTAACCTTGGTTTTTTTCAGAAGTGTTGGTTGTACCAAACCAGAGGAAGTTCTTAATACGCCTATCTATTTCCTTAGTCAATTTCCTAGGAAAATATAAATGGGCTAACAAATGCACCATTAGATTGTTGAGTATTGAGGAGACAAGTTGGAGTCTTCCTGCTGAAGATAAGAACCTATGTGTTCCATCCATTTATTTTTTTTCCTTTGAATTTATTTATAAAAGGACAGTTTGCAAATTTAAGCTTTTTTGTAGTGATTGGGAATCTCAAATATCTGAAATGCTGATGGGGATTTATAGCCACTCTAATAATATTGCTTAATAAATTGGTATTAGGAACATTCTCTAAAATATACAAACAACTTTTAATATTATTGATCCTTAGCCTATCCATGTTGGGGAAAATTCTAAGTTTGTTTATTAGTACCTTGAGCAAGTAGGGGTTTGCTCCATAAAAAAGTATGACATCATCTACAAAAGCTAGATGAGTGATTCTCAAGGCCTCATTGTTATGATGGAATTTAAATCTCCCATCATGGGCACTGAAGTGATTGATCATCCTTGAGAAGACTTCAATCACTAGAGTGAATAGATAGAGGGGTAGGGAATTCTCTTGTCTAATTCCTCTAGCGCTTTTGAATATTTTAGTAGGAACTCCATCTAGAATGATACTGAATGAGGGGGTAGTAAGCAAGCAAAAATCCATTCAATGAAGACATTTAGGTAATCAAAAGCTCTTAGACATATACGGATGAAATTCCAACTGACTGTATCAAAAGCTTTAAAATGTTTGTCTTGTGGTCAGGTCGGGCATGGATCCTTGAACTGCCCAACACGGCCGGCCGATCAACCTGCCTCGGAAGCCATCACAGTGACCTACCGAACCACCACAAACTAGATAGCAGCGGCGCATCTTTCTTTGGCGATCTCCGACCAGCGGAATATGGTCCCTGGATGCAGGTTTAGAGGTAGATGCGTCGGTCGTCGACCACCGCAAAGTCAACACAACATGACAGGCTCAACCACGCTTCGTATGTTAGGCTGAAAGGATTAAGGTACACGGCTCTTTCTAAAACTGAGCCGTTGGACTCCCCCACAGATACTCCTCCAACGATCAACTCCCAAAAATTGTCGGATTTGAACCTAAGGAAGGAGAAATCCCAAAGTCACTCGTCTATTAGGGACGACATACAAAAACGAGCGTTGTTTCCATCCATAATTGGAATGAATTCCCCCAGGCCCCATACGACACCGTTAGGCAAACAACAGGCTCAGTCAATGGGCCCGCACGCACCTCTCCAAGTCGTAGGCCTCCCCAGACAGCTCCCTCTTTTGGAGCATACCCAGCCTTCAGTTACAGAGACTCCAAGCTCAAATAAAACCCATGTGCAATCCCAACCCATACGGAGGTGATAGTACAAAATCCAAATATCACCCTGGACACAAGGGAGGATGTAGGCTGCGGAGATATGGAAGAGAACCTCAACGCAGAAGGTCTTCCTACAGCCTCGACTTCTCTAAGAAATATACAATGGTTACCCCCACCGCGACCCCCTGACCCAAAAATAGAGTCTATGGTAGTAATGGAACCTAGTGTAGAATCTGATACCCATATGGAGGAGACCTCTCAAGACCACCCAACAAAACTATATCGGAAGGCCACTGACTATGCAGTCCCCCGTACTGCAGTTTAGATTGACTTTTCATTCCTTGGATATGTCAATATTTATATGAAACTGTCAAGGGGTTAGGGGTAGGACTTTCAAGCCCATCATCAAGAACTACATCCGAATCTATAAACCGGTTATTATTGTTTTAGTGGAACCTCATATTAGTGGTGTTCGCGCGTTGAAAGTTATTAGAAGTCTGGGAATTGAACACTCTTTCAGGGTGGAAGCCGAAGGCTATTCGGGAGGAATTTGGCTTCTATGGAAAGAGGATACAGGTTAAAATTCTGATCGCTCACTGTCAATTTGTGCATGCCAACATTGAGTGAGAGCAACTGTCTTTTGACTTCACTATTATTTATGCTAGCCCTACGTATGCAATACAACATTTTTTTATGGCAATATCTGCGGCAACTAGCTAGGATCATCATCAAACCTTGGTTGTTGGGGGAAGGGGGGACTTCAATGCCAAGTTGGAGAGTGTTGATAAAGGCAGAGGCTCTCGAAACCAACCCATTGTCAACTCTCACTTTAGGAACTATGTGAACAGTTGCCATCTTCAGGACCTCGGTTTCTCTGGACCAAGATTCACTTAGAGGCGAAGACAAATTCTGGCCAGACTAGACCGTGCCTTCTATTCCAATTCTTGGCATTCTGTCTTCCCCAACACCAAAGTTACTCACCTTCCCTTCTTGAAATCTGATCATAGGCCTCTGTTAATCACGTTTCAATACAGTGCACCCCTTACTCTATCGAGTAGACCCTTTAGATTTCAATCAGCGTGGTTAACCCATAATGGCTTTGATCAAATCGTAGCCGACAGTTGGAACCCTTCCAGTACTGACTTTAGTGGAGCGATTAGAAGTTTCTCAGAAAAACTTCAACATTGGAATGTCAACACTTTTACTAACATTTTCCACCGAAAAAAGAGACTCATGGCCTACCTAGAAGGTATCCAAAAGAAACTAGACAACACATACTTGACATCCCTATAAGAGTTTGAGGACTACCTATGAACCGAATTGGAGCAAATCTTTTATCAAGAGGAGCTTTACTGGCACCAGCGCTCCCAAAGCCAGTGGCTCGGCCAGGGAGACAGGAATACCAAGTATTACCATGCTATCACTTTAACCAGACAACGTCAAGCGAGGATTGATTCCTTGAAAGACGAGCATGGCAATGTGGTAACAGACACTTCCCGCCTCAAACGTTTAGCACAGAACTTCCTTAAGAAATTATATCGGACTGACGACCAAATCTTTACCGACTGGTAAATCCATGGTCATTTCCTTCCCCTTCCCCTACAAGCTAAAGATGATTTGGCTCGTCGGTTAAGTCCAGACAACATCAAGACGGCTTTCTTATCTATGACTCCTAACAAGGCTCCAGGGTTTGATGGGTTAACCGCCCTTTTCTACCAATCCCAATGGGATACTGTAGGCTCTTCCTTGACCTTATTTATCCAGCGAATATTTCCTCATGAAGTTTGGGAGTCTGAACTCAATCGTACCATTATGATCCTTATTCCTAAGATCCCGTCTCCCACTGAGATTACGCAATTCAGGCCAATTGTTATATGTTCAGTGCTCTACAAAGCCATCACTAAGATTATAGTTAATTGGCTTAAACCCTACTTTGAAAATTTAGTAGCTCTTACGCAATGCAGTTTTATTCCTGGGTGACTTATCACGAATAATATTATTATCACCCAAGAGGTCATCCATACAATGAGAAGGAAAACTGGTAAGAAAGGGATCATGGCTCTCAAAGTGGATCTGAAAAAAGCATATGATCGTTTATCTTGGGATTTCATCCAAGATACCCTAGTTGACGTTAGGATTCCAGAATCGTTTATTAATCTCATAATGAAGTGCATATCATCGGTCTCCTTACAAGTTAATTGGAATGGCGAATTCAACGAAGCCTTTAGTCCCTCCAGAGGCATTCGTCAAGGTGACCCCATTTCGCCTTACCTCTTTGTCCTGTGTATGGAACGTCTTGGCCACTCGATAACCCAAGCAGTGACTCAATGACGCTGGCAGCCAGTCAAATTAAGCAGAAATGGACAGTCTCTTTCTCATTTGTTCTTTGCTGACGATCTCATCCTTTTCTCCAAAGCTTCAATGGATTAAGTGTTCGTTATTCGGGATATTTTAAACTCCTCATGTGCTGCTTCAGGACAACATGTCAGCCATGCAAAATCACGATGCTATTATTCCAAAAATATTCCTACCTTGACGACTCACTACTTAAGCCAAGCACTGGGGTTCAAACAGACGCAAGATCTTAGACGATACCTTGGAGTGCCTCTGTTGTATGCTCGAGTCAGCAAACGAACTTATCAATACATTCTTGATAGGGTCCACCAACGGTTATCAGGCTGGTCAGCTAAACTTCTATCTTTTGTTGGCCGCATCACATTGGCTCAATCAATCTTAGCAACTTTTCCTAGTTACACTATGTAGACGGTCAGGTTGCCCCATAGTCTTTGTGATGAATTGGAAAAATTAATGAGACAATTTTTGTGAGGCTCGTCTCCGGATAACAGGCGGATTCACTTAGTCAACTAGGAGGAAGTTTGCCAACCCAAGGAGTAGGAATGGCAATGGGGCGGGTTTGGGGCGGATTATGCGATCCCCGCCCCCATCTCCATTTATAATTTTGTTCCCCATCCCCGCCCCATCCCCATCGGAATTTTTTTTCAACCTCCATCCCCATCCCCATCGAGGAATAACATTCCCATACCCGACCCATTTCCCCATTGGGGATGTTATTAGCTTAAAAAATATTATTTTATATATAACATATTTATATT
>JANZLC010000200.1:14409355-14424270 GCA_026413385.1 Erythroxylum gracilipes
TAGAATTTTTGTTTCAGCACAAGTTATAGTCCAAATTGTTAAAGTATGACTTTCCGATTTCTACACCAAATTGAATGGAATTTTGGTTATTGTTGAAGGAAATCAAGTGAGGAAAGAGGAGCAAGAGGAACAAGAGCAAAGACATCCCTAAGCAAGTTCATAAGCAAGGAACTCAAGATGGGTATACTTTTATAATAGAGTAAATAAGCCACTCATTGTTTTCTTCAAATCAAGAAAAAAATTTAATGATTTAAATTGCACCATCAATATTGCCTTTATTGCTTTTTGAATGAATTGTGAAATTATTATATGTTTGCTACATGAATTGTGCTGATGATTGATGAAAAGACTTTGAAAAGCGGTTCTCCTTAAAAGAATACGTGTTTATGATTTTTGCAAGGATATCAAGTTTATGAAAAGCAGGTTTTCAAGAAAATGTGCCATTTTGGGCAACAAGTTTATAAGATTTTTGAACTATATGTGTTATGTGGGTTTGTGATAGTCCCTCAAGAATTGTCACGTGCACGTTGACCCAAGTATAGGCTTCTCCTGCCTGCCCGCTAGTGGTATGGAACTCCCTCAAGGACTCCCTCAAGAATTTACGGCTACACAGGACCATTATATGGGAATGTGTAGTGCGTTATGAATTTGGACTTACCCAAACCATTCTGATGTGTTTATGTGCTTATGATCTGTTGACAAGTTTGATGCATACATAATTTTTAATTGCTCATGAATTGTTTGAAAAATCAAGCATTTTGAGATGATGATATTTACTTATGAAATTACTATGGTTTCAAAAATGTACAATGGCAATGAGCTTTTGAGAATATTTTGCTTGTACTTTTATTATGAATCTGTTACCCACGAGCTTTATAGCTTACCCCCATTCTCCTCCTCCTAATCAGGTGATGAGCAAGAGATCGAGTAGATCAAGAGTTACGGTATCACTCCAAAGTTGCATACTTTTGTATTTTGAAGTTAGATTTTTGGGAATTCAATGCTTTATCCGCATTTCAAGTTTTATTAGTTCAAGTGTATTTTGTATTTTTGGTTCTTGAACTCAACTGATATATTAAGGCTTGAAATGTCATTAAAGCTTTGTAAAACTCTTCTTTCGGTTATCAATAAGATATGGTTGATATTGTTTTAGCTTCAAACTTTTGAATTAAATTGTTTTACATGAGAATAAGATTTTGGAAGGTTGTGGTTATGTTCAAGTTCACTTTTGTATAGGGTTGTTTTGATGAAAATGGATGAAAATTTTAAGTTAAGGGTTTTGTGGAAAAAGGCTTTCTCCGTGACGAGACCATTTGCTCGCCGGGGTGAAGCTAAAATCGGGGGTTCACCACGGTGAAAGAAAATTCGCTCTCTGCGGCGTAAAATTCATGAAAGGTTTTGCCGCGGTGACACACGCCTTTGCTTCCGAAGGATTTTCTTTTAAATTGTCAACTTCTAAGCCTCCCTCCACACTCAAGCGCCATGATCCTGTGTCCGATGTTGGGCTCTAAAAACGGGATCCAACAGGGAGGGTGAAGATGCATAGATCATCGTGATGACTGAAGCATGAAAGAGTAAAGATTTAGTTTTACAGGGTAGCCTGTGAAAAGTTTTTCGTGGAAAAATAGTAAAGAAAAGAGGTGGGAGTGAGATGATTTATGGGAAAAGTCTAAGCTGACCCTGGTGGAGAAACTGTAAGGAAGAGTTGTGAAATATAGAAGGAAGGTTACAGTAAGGAAGGGTAGTCAGAGAGGGACTAATGGTGCAGTGGAGGGGAGCCAGGGTATTTAGAAACAAAGTGGAAAGAAGGGGAGATTAGACATACCTACTGCTGCTTCTGGAGAGAAGTTGGAGTTTCTCTCACCTCTATTATACTGTTGATCCACTTACATTTTGACGATAAAAATATAAACCATGCTTACTCGGCCATAGATATTATTAATCGTATGAATACGGAATCAGATATACAATAAAAAGAAAAAATGAGAAGGGCTCAATTAGATAATGATTGGTAATAAGGATGGTAAAAAAGGTCAAGCCCAATTCGGTTCGATTCGGTTCAAAATCAATAAGATTGGTTTGAGTTGATTAGTTTTTGGAAACTTTAAAAAAAATTCTATTTTTAGACTTGACTTGAACTTTCTTTTATGGGTCTTGAGTTAGGTTTAAGCTTGAGTCTTTTTAGGGTTTCGAATCGGACTCAGATTTCACAACCTAAACTTGACCCCAAAAGTCAAACTTCTTTCACATATAAAATAAGATTATTTTATATTTATAAAAAAACAACGTTGTTTAATATTTTGATAAATAAATTTTTAGACCTATGAAACTTGATTGAGCTCAAACTTATGTGGAATTCTTTGAATTGATTGTATTTTAGGTCGAATTTAAATCGAGTAAGAAATTTTAGATCAAGTGCACTTACAGACTTAAAACTAACTCGATTCGTTATCATCTCTACTTCACAACTAATTTTGGGTGTAATTAATTTTTAGTTGCTTATGAAATAATAATGTAATGTGTTAATTAATTTAATAATTATAAAATTGAAATATGTTTAATACATTTTAAATTTTAAATTTTGTTTTAATATTTTAAGGGCCAATATTATCAATTGGTATACCATGTCATATAAGTTAATAGTTAAATGAAAAATTAATAATTAAGAAGATTTAGTAGAAACTTAAGAAGTTCGTTTTTAAAGTATAAAATTGTACTTTTTAGGTGCAAATGATATCAAACATAATAATAGGACTAACTTAGATCTATTTCTCAAAATATTTATAACTTTAACGATAACTTTTGTAACTTCATGACATGTAATTGAGAAAGCCTTAGTTTTTAAAGTATAAAATAGTACTTTTTAGGTGGAAATGATATCAAACATAATGATAGGACTAGTACTTTTTAGGTGCAAATGATATCAAACATAATAATAGGACTAACTTAGATCTATTTCTCAAAGTGTTTATAACTTTAACGATAACTTCTGTAACTTCATGATATGTAATTGAGAAAGCCCTCAATTACCTTCCTTAACAATTAATATTTCGAGAAGTCTAAATTCAACAATATTCTTGTGCATGATCTAATTAACGTGATAATTAAAATAAATTCATTAAAATAAAATTTAAAGAGTTGCATCATGGGAAATAATCAAAATCATGAGAAATCCTTCAGATCATTCTGCTAGTCTATGTTAGAGTATCCCATATTGACTAGATATAAAAATGTTAAAGGGTTTATAAGTGGTAAGGGTCAACTATCCAAACAACTAGTTTTAGTTATTTGGACAATAGTTGTCTCAAGCCCAATGCTTGTTAGTGGACTCTACACTCTGCCCATATTAAAAATTTAATATGGTATTAGAGCAGGTTTGGTTCAGATTATTAATTTCCCGGTTGTCTGTCTGGATATCTAATCCCAGCAGCCTGGTCCGATTACCACTGCGTATATTTCAAGTGACAACTGGATGTCCAGCCCCAGTTGCACTTGAGGGAGAGTGTTAGAGTGTTCCGTATTGACTAAATATGAAAATGTTAAAGGGTTTATAAGTGGTAAGAGTCAACTATCCAAACAACTAGTTTTAGTTATTTGGACAATAGTTGACCCAAACCCAATTCTTATTAATAGACTCTACACTCTACCCATATTAAAAATTTAATATGGTATCAGAGCAGGTTTGGTCCGGATTATTAATTTCTTGGTTGTTCGTCTGGATGTCCAGTCCCAGCGGTCCAGTTCGGTTACCACTGCGTTTATTTCAAGTGACAACTGGATGTCCAGTCCCAGTTGCACTTAAGAGGAAGTGTTAGAGTGTCCCATATTGACTAAATATGAAAATGTTAAAGGGTTTATATGTGGTAAGGGTCAACTATCCAAACAACTAGTTCTAGTTATTTGGACAATGGTTGACTCAAGGCCAATTCTTGTTCATGAACTCTACACTCTACTCATATTAAAAATTTAATAGTCTCGACAAAACAATCTGCTAGGCTTCTGAGTTATATAATAAGACATCAATCTTTCCTTTCAGGATGGCTAAGATAAGTCATGAATCTTTCGTTTCAAGATTTGATCATTCTTATTCAGGTTAACTTAATCTCATAAGCTTTGTTATCAAAATATGTGTTTAATATTAAAGGACGTCATTAATTTCATACATATAAACTGAATACAAATTTGTTTGGATTAAAGTAAGAGCAGTCATTTCAATAATGAATTTATAAAATCATTAGAGTTTCTTAAATTCATTAAATATTCAAAGAAGATTATTACCTCATCTTCAGATCTTAACCATCTTCATCTGGCAAATGAATGAACTTCGAAAAAATCAATATAACTTTCTTCTTGTTGACTAATGTAGGCTAATGTTATGAATATCATATCAAATTCAGTATCAAATTTTGTTTTGGTACAGTATGACACTAGTGCCAATCGATGCTTGGTAACATTTCAAGTATTTTTTTTAAATTATAAAATAGTTTATGAATCTTTTAAAAATGCAAAATAGTCCCTTAATATATTGTATTAAATAATTTTTAATTTTACATCAAACTTGTTTAAAAAATCATAATAATATAAATTTGAAATAACAATTATATCTTTATTTCTATAAAGATGTAGTTGTTATTTCACATATAAAAAAATCATAATTAATATAAAAAATCAATTAATTACTTTTCTATTAATTAGATTGAATGTTTCAAATGTTTAGCTATCACTTCTTCCGTTATGTTTTGTTATTATTCATTTATTTTTATTCAAAATGATATAGTATTGAAATTCCCAATCCTCAATATAATGTTGCTTTATTATTAAGAATGGACAAAAAATTGATGAAATATGACAAGAGGACTTGTTTGTAGGTAACTAAATATTATAAGAAGGAAAATGATAATTTTCAAAATATAAGATTAAAATAAAAAAGGCCAAACCATAGGATAATCACCTTGTACGATTAACTTTTTTTATTATATTTATCATAAAATGAACATTAATAATTTTATTTCCTTACTTATTATATGTTTTCAAAAAATTAATGGATATAATTATTTTCAAAATACATTTATATTGGTATACCATTAGTGGTTAAGATTACATTAAATAAGAGGAGGAGGATTAAAGCATAAGCTTGAGTATGAGTATAATAAAGAGCTACCTAACCTAATTTATAATCAATATTTGAGCTAGAAACAGATGTAAGTTTAAATAACCTCAAGCAATTGAGATGCCTCTATACATAACCATTTTGCTTTTGTGAATCATTTATACAAATAATTCCAGAATTTGTTGGTAACTTAATGATATTAGAGCTTCATACTCACCATTGTTTAGCTATTTTTGAACTAAGTTTGCTTGTATCAAGTCTGATCACTATGAACTCTCTAATTTAGGTTAGCATGCTACTATAAAAGGAACTGGAGTTTTAGCTTTTATTTTCAAAAATCTTGTAATTTCTTTCCTTCTAAGTGGCATAAATTAGGCTACTATGGGCACTTGCATATAACTTGCATTCCTAAAGATTCTTAAACTTGATTAACCCAAATAACTAGTTTATTCAAGTTAGTAAGTTGGCGATTGGGTCCATAAATTTGGAGAATAAATAGCCAGGTCTAATGCACAAAACTACATTAGAAGAACAGGTGGTTACTATCTTTTATTTTTTTCATTACATAAGGAGCAACATAAAGTGGAGAAGCATCCAAAAAGAGCTTATCTTTGGTGTTTTGTCTACCCTGACAACTAAACACAATGTGAAAGCTACTTTAAGGATGCTGGAGGAGCTCTAGACTGTGTGAGACCAATTAACTAATGGTAGCAAGGCAGTGAAGTAGTTAAAATAAGAAGCATTAGTTAATGTTCCAGAACTTTGATAAGTTAATTTTACTTTATTAGCCTTCAAGGAGCTAGGGGTATAAATATGAAAGTTACTAATATGGGACAATCAAAATCTTTCAAATGAGTAGGAATTAACTATTTATTTCTTGAAGTGAATTTGTTAAATCTGGTGCAAGTTGGAATCATGTTTATGATGGAATTAGACAAAGAAGTCTTGTGTAGAGGGCTTAGTTGATTTCAAGAAGCATATTAAAACCATATTTTTGCTCCATCCCCTATCACATGATTGATGCAAGGTTTCATGATGTTCCTTAATTTATACATTTGTGACAAGGTCTACGAGTGGTAAGGTCTTGGTTTTAGACACTAACAATTCTTTCCCTTTAGGAAGTGGGAGTGAATCCACTTGATCTAGACGGATTCATGGTCATTATGAAGCTTCCATAACCTTTTAGATAATAATATTTTAGTATTTCTTGAAGATTTCAATCCCAGCACTCTTTGGTATTTTTGGAGAACATACCTTTATTAAATTGATTTTTTTTTCTTTCTGGCTACTTAGCAAGTTTCTATTTAATAAGTAGTTTTTGACCAGCCTCTCTTTCTTGTTGGTGAGCTCAATGGGAAGGAATCTGTGAGCATACCTGTATACTTGCATATTTGAAAGAATTGATTTTTTATTTGTAATATCTTGGAAAATGAAAGAAACCTATCGTTCTAGTAGTTAATTCTTTTTATTAAAGCCTCCAAGAGTGGTTGATAATTAAATAACTAAAAATGAGTCTTAAGGGGACTATTAGGACTCTAAGATAATTAAGGGAGGCTTTAATAGTCCAAAGCCAATTGAATTAGATATTTTTGTACTACATATTTAGTTGTAGTAGATAAGATAAAGCTGCTCTTGATCTTGTTGATGCATAAACCTGAAATGGATTGAATTGTATGTAAGAAGTCTAGTAAGATGTTGACTAAGTTTCTTTTTACTTTGCAAAACATAAGTGCATCATTAGAAAATGCATTATCAAATAGCTTGAGATTCTTGCTTTCAGTATAGTAGTCAAAGCTACCAGAGCTCTTAATGTTTTATTTAGTAACTCTAATAAGGGCCTTTATACATATGTTGAAGAGGTAAAGAGACAAAGGACCACCTTGCCTTAGACCCCTTTATATCTATGAATTCTCATTTTGTTCTACATTTATTAGGACGTTGAAGGAAGTTGTAGTGACTGTTGAGCAATTTTTAAATATAATAAATCTCTCAATACCTATAAGTATACGAATCGTATTTTATAGTACCAAAAGGTATTGTTCTCATGAGGATTATGTAAGAATCAATTCAAACCTAACTTTGTATAAGGTAACAAGAAATTAATTTTTTTATAAAAGTAAATAAAAAATTGAAACAAATAATAAATCAAAGAAAATACGCAAATAAAAAGTGGGCGGCCAATAGTTTAGGGTTTGATCAAGGATGAATGCTTAGGACTTATTCTTTCCGTTATTTTGTTTCCTTAACTAGTATTGATCTAATTATGTGTTGATCCTAGAATTCTTAATGTATTGATTACTATATCTCAAGACCTAATCAATTAACCCTAACTGAATCAAAAAATTCCAAATATTCAACCTCTCGATTTACAAAACTTTCTTTAATGTTTTCAATTATATTTGAAGTTATCTCTTAGATAATTAATTTCTCACATAAGATCCCTCTTTGAGTGATTATTAATTTGATAATTGTAGGGCTTATTAAACTGTCTACTCTCATTATGCAATCTAATCTAATTACTTTTAACTCACTCTTGATACCTCAAGAAACATAAAATTTATCAAGAAACATAAAATTTAAGGTTGAAATCATGCTCTAAACTATAGAAACACTTAGAATATAAATAAGCACTCATATTAACACAATTCTAAGCCTATACATATGATAATCATCTAATAAACACCTAAAAACACATTAAAACTCCTGTCAAAACATAGTATAAACTATACCTATCAACACTTAAAATTTTGCTTATCCTTAAAGAAGGGAAAAGCATAAAATCAAACAAACACAAACACAAACATATAAGAATACATTCATGAAATATACAATAATGAGACAATTGCATCAAACTTTATATGATGAACTTAACTGGAAACATCAATCATTTAAATTGTGCTAACGTAATAACTTATGCGTTTCATGGTTAAGCACTTTGAATTAAATATACATATTAATCAAAATATTAACATTTATTCATTCACCTATATCACTTGTTCACATACATTTATAATTAGTAATCAATTAAAAAATGCAACTATTACTAAGTATCTCTTTATGAAAATTCTTGCTACTTTAAAAGATCAATAAGTTTTTTTTATCGAAACACCATTTTTTTTATTTTCCTTTAACATTAACCTAGTCTTTTGACGCGAAAGTAAATAATTTGTCATGAATGTCCCCCAATTACTTAACTAAGCCATTTTTTATTATTTAGCTTGGTTGGAATGCCATTATAGCATTTTGATGCGAAGACAATCATTTTGTTCTTAATGACCCTGGTTACTAAGCTATATCACATTTTCAACTGGCTACTAACTCTATTTTAAACCCAATTTTTTTAACTCTGGCATTAGTAGGGAGAATTTGTTACAAAGTAGGAAATAAGGGGTGGAGATATAGAGGTCCAAAATCTATCCAATTGTCAAACTAGAAGCATGTTTACTCTCTATTTCCAATCACATGTTTTATCTCCTTATACATTATTTCTCTAAGGCTTAAAAGTTTAATGGTTATAAAAGTGCTGGAATTAGGTTTAAGCATTTCATTTGGGCCCATTGCCATCACTAATTGGGTTTTAAATACCAGAAGCTACATCTTTTAATATACTCCCTATGCATCCATTTCACCCAAAGTGTTTCTTTATTATGAATAGAATCCATATTCTCTTTTCCATTAAGGATTTGTTTATAGCTCGAATTGAATTGATCCTAAGTGCCCTTTAGGATTTATGGAGGAAAATATCTTTCCACTTGACTTTAGAGGTTCTCTTATTGCTTCCTGATCTACTCCACAAAACTTTTCTAAGAATTCTTTTAATATACTTGATGATCTTAGTTGGTAAAGCCATATTAGAACTCTACTAGATGTGCATACTACTAATAACATAAATGATTAGTTGAACCCTCTCATTGTAGGGTAAACCCCTACACATTGAGCTATAATTCCTTCTTAAAACAACATCAAATAATGTCTTATAATAACTATATATTAATCTAGCAGAAGAAAAAGGTAAACCAAGGTATTTGAAAGTGGCTTTACACAATTGGATTCCAAAAAGCTCCACCAAGAATTGCTCTAAGGGATTTGAAACCATGGAAATAAAGATTTAGCCTTTGCTCAAATTGATTAAGAGTCTAAAGATATATGAGAATTGTTGAAGGCAATCTAATAATAATTGTACTAAATCTATATTAGCCGCACATGGTAAAAGTAAGCCATCCCTAAATAAAATGTTATAGAGCTTTATTTTCTTGCATCTAAAGTTAAATTTACAAGGTTTCCCTAAGGTAATGTTAAAAGAAAACATTTTTGTAAAGACCTCTATAGTTAGAGAAAATAGGTAAGGAGATGATGGATCCCATTGTTTGATCTCTTTTTAGCCCTTTTAAACATTTGAGTAACTTTTCCATTTATACTAGCACTAAATGATGAAATGGATTAGCATTGAAACATGCAGTTGATGAAGACTAAAGGAAACCCAAACACTTGCATGATTTGAAGAATTAAACTCCAATTGAGGCATCAATTTTTTTTTTATCTTCATGTAACAACTTTTAATGGACTTTTTCAAGTGGTATTCCTTGAAAATTTCCTTTGATGTTAAGAGATTATTTGCACATTGCAATCTAAAATGAAATTATACTGAGAAAAATTAATTAGCTCATTCATAAGAGGCTAAGATCTTAGAGACATTTTACAAAGGATATTACAATAGGATGTGGGTCAAAAGTTTGAAAAAGATGTGTAAGTAGGAATTTTGGGGATTAGGCATAGAAATATTTTGTTTAATTCATTGACCAAGATGCTTAAACTAAAAAATTCTTTAGCAACATTGCTAACATGAGGTTCTAATAAGTTATAGGACCTTTAGAAAAAATAAGCATTAAATCCATTAGGTCATAGAGCTTTATCTAGGTTAAAAATAAAAAGGGCAATTCTAATCTGTACAATGGAGAGTAGTTTAGTAAGTTGGTTAATCTGGGATTGCTTAAGGGCAAGAGATATTAATCTGGAAAGGAAAGTGGGGGAACTTGTAGAACTAGTTTTAGAGTATAGATTTTGAGTGATTAAGGCTAGAGACTTCAACTAATCTTGATTAAAAACAAGGATTGCAATTAAGATCCAGGATAATAGAAATTTTATTGCAATTTCTTCTCTTATAGATAGAACTATGGAAGAAAGATGAATTAGAATCCCATTACTTTAGCCAAGAAATTTTAGCCTTTTGCCTTATTAAAGAATTGTGAGCTTTTAGTAAAGAGGAGTAGGAATTATGCTGATTGGAATTTTTCTTTATGTTTCAAGTCACCATTTAAAGGATCATTATATAGAGTAGTTTGAGCAGACAAAAGGTTCTTTCAATTTCCTTAAGTAGGTCATTTGGTCTATGTGTAACTTCTTTGATTCCTCCTTTATTCTCTTCAACTTGGAAAAAAGTTTGTAGGTAAAATGTCTACTCCTTTAGCTACTAGGTTCTCATATCTCTCTATTTTCATGAGAAAATTGAACAATTTATAGATGTTTTAAGCTTCCTTATATGAGAGCCCATTCTAATCTCAAGGGGAGAGTGATAAGATATTCTAGTAGAATTGAATAGCCCAAAGTTATTAGGGAATTTTTCCATCCATTCAAAGTTTACAAACCCCCTATCAAGTCTTTTCCCTATCACTTGTTAGACCATGTAAAGAGATTTCCTCTAAATGTTAAATCTACCATGATAGCATTATTTAAGCAATCTCTGAGATCCTCGTCCATTTTTCATAATTTTATTTTATACTTTCAGCTTAAAGAGAGTACAAAATGCAATTGTAGTCCCCCAAAACAATCTAGAGACCATTAAAGTTTTTGACTAAATCTTCAATATCCTTCCATAAGAATCTTCTATGAAAAGAAAATCGATAACATAAACAAAGGTAAAATAAAGTTTTTCTTAGAGTAAGAGAGAACAAGCCTTCGAATGAAAAAATTAATATTATTATTTAGTGGTGAGAACTTTAGGGACTTTTGGGTTGTCAGCTATGATGATTCTCCCTAATTGATGGAATGTAAGGCTGGATAAGGTCTTTGATTTGCTTATTATAAACTATAAACCTTTTGCTCAAAACAGATTCCTTAATCTTTTTTTTAGCAAGCTAATTAACATAAGTTTTTCTTCCTTTTTAAAATCATTCATGCTATGATCATGGTTATAAAGGCTTAATAAGCCCTTTCCTATTTGTTTTCTTCTCGATTTCCTTTTGATGGTTTCCAGAGATGGAGAGTCTCCCATTTTATTCCATAAATTGTTGGGATCATAGGGTACTAATAGATCATGCTCCATTGAGTGTTTAATCTCCAACTAGGATTCTCTCTAGGTAGTTATTTAGTTAAATTTTAGTCTATAGAGGTTTGAGGATCAGAGTGAATATTAGGGGGATTAGAAGAATCAAAAGGAATTAAGGAGGGAGAAATTCCAAAAGGGGGGATCATAGAAGGTAGAATTAGGGAGAAGATGAGTAGAATCCTGAGTGAACAAAGGTTATGAAGAATTAGGGTCTCCAAGGGGGAAAGAATTGGTGAGAGAAGAAGTTGAAGGAGGTTGAGTTTGAGAGGGGACTTGGGAGACCAGAGGAATTAAGGAATTATTAATAAGATAAAAATTGGGATTATTAGCTTTAAGTTTCCAAATTTTGGTTTATGATGGTTGATTAGGTCTCTAAGGTTAGGAGATTATTATTTTAGTTAAGGATAGTTCACCTTCATCACCAAGTCTAAGCGCCTTAAGAGAATTAAATAGATTTGTTAGCCTGTCAAATTTAACACATATTTTGGAAAAGCTAACTCTCCTCATCCCTGCAGTATGCTTATTAAATCTCATAGGTTTTCCAATGGCACTTGCAAGGTAACTCAATTTTAAGGTTTTATAATACTTTGAGGGAATGTTGTGAAAATATATCCATAAAGGGATGGACCTTAGGGAGTTTCCATCCAACATATAACTGGTCTTCTTTTTATCTGAACATCGACTTCCTCTCTAATGCCGAGGACTAGAATACATAACTTGTATCCCTAAATTTGAAGAGGAAATGGTCTTCTTTAGTGACAAGTACCTATTTTAAACCAAGCTTAGACCATAAAGTTTCAACCTATATTTTGATGGATGGATAGAGAGGATGTTTGTCTAGGAAAAAGCTGACAAGGGTGGTTCTCCACTTAGCTACACCAATTTAAAGAATCTCCAAATGGGGGAGAGGATCATGGAAGATAATTCCTTAATTAAAGGGATAAGTCTAAACTTAATAATAGGTTCTCCATCACTAACCACATGGCTCCAAGATTTAGGATGAGCATTAGGAACAAAATGGATTGATAAAGCAAAAGGGGAGGAAGAGGGTTTAAAAGAATTACAAAGAGATGATATGAGGTTGGTCTATTTTAGTGGAGAGTCAGAAGGAGGGAAAGGGGAGAGGGGTTTGATAGATTTGGAAATGAAAGGAGGGAATAGAGTAGGCAGGGAAAGTAAAGAAAGGGTTGTTAAAGTTAAGCAGATGTAACTGAGGCATTATGGATATTTAAGGCATTTAGAAGAGCAAAAGAAGGGGTTGAGGACAGTAATGAAGGAAAAAATGGAGTTTAATGTGAAATGGAGGACTTCTGAGGTAAAGAAGATGAGTTATAGACCATCAAGTAATAAACTGAACAACAACAACAACAACACTCAGTACGAATCTCGTTGACACGTAAGGTTTGGGAAGATCTAATAGTATGCAGCCTTACCCCTAGCTAGTAGAGAGACTATTTTCAAATGACCGAGTAATGAACTGAACCTATATAAAAAATGGTAAAGAAGAGTTGTGAAAAAGGGCAGGGAAGTCAGTTGTTAAATTTAGTAAACAAAAACAATGTTTAGGGTAGAAAAATAGGGTTATGGACAGGGGAACCTAGAGAGACGTTAGACCCTCTCTCACTTTAAGAAAAAATAAAATAGGTAATAGTTTTATAGAACTAGAACATTATAGTTACTTAAACAAATATTCAAATTTAACTATTTTAATAATAAAAATATTTATAAGTGGAAACCTTAATGAAATAAAATGTACAAGAATAAATAATCTAATATTAAAATATTCATGTAATATATAAATGAAAAAGGAATTACTTCAATAATCTAAAGGATTGAAAAAGGCAATATAAAATAAAATATTGCATATATAAAAAGCATGATTTATGAAAGATATTTTTAATTTAATATTAACATCCTAACAATCAATATTTTTATATCTTCTTTATTTAATACTTATACGTAAAGAAAAGAATTATTTAGTTAAGTATATCATTTTATAAATTAAAAAATCTTGATATCTTACTTTTTAAAAGAAATTTAAAAGTGTATTACTAGAAAAGAGTTAGGTAATTAGATGGAAACGAAGCTCTTACGAATAGCTTAACAATACAACTAGCATAAAGTGATTCAAACGTAAAAACTTAAGTTGTTCCTAATTTCAACTGAATCTTTTTTTTTATATAAATGAAAATAACTTCATTAAGCCCTAAGGCATAAAAAAAATTGTTGTGTATTTGATCAAGAAGCAAAAATCCTCCGTTTTAGTTTATGCTAACCTTCTATTTCATCTTAGAACTATACATGTGTGTCATCATATGACGTCCCATCTGTCCTTAATCTGAGTGCTTAGCCCTTGTTTAGCTTTCTAAAACACAAAGTGAGTCCTAATTTTCACATAAGAGTTTGATGATGAATTTAGTAGCTCTTCTGGATTGTTCTCTGAAAACGTGATTGTTTCTCTCCTTCCACAGATTCCATACCAGGTAAGAGAATGCAATTCGATATAACCATTTGTTTCTTTTGATCCATGCATGTTCTTTATACTCCATTCGATTATTTCCTGTCATGTTTTTGGTGGAGACCCAATATCACATTTTTGGGTGATTATGTTCCAGAGTATATACAGTTGAAGAATATATGATCTAATGTCTCTTGATTGGTGTTGCATAGATAAGCATCGATTTTGAATCTTTAGGTATTTGGCTAGTTTATCGATTTTCGACAATCTTCCTTTCACTGCTAGCCATAGAGAGTGTAAGAGGCTCGTGGTAGCGTATGTTTAGTGCATACTAGATTGTGCCATGTAACCTCGTTCCGTGCCAATTCCTTGGAAAATTCCCCTGGCTTGTTACTTTCGCCCACCCTGCTTCATCCTCCTTTCCTGCTTCTAGAATTATATTGAATAGGTACGTAAATATTCCAAGGTCTGATATCCTACTGACTAATACTGCTCTGATGGAGATGACTTGGTATACTGAAGCATCCTCTTTGTAGATTGTTTTGAGGGGCTGTAATGAGCTTTGATTCTCCAGTATCCCGTAGGGTGTCCACTTATCCTTCTAGAACTTTGTTTTCGCCCCATCTTCAATTCTGTAGTATATTGTTTGTTTAAGGCCCTTGTTTGGTAAATAACTTATTAGTTAAAAAAAGGTTTTAATTGTTTAACCATTTCAACCCACTGATAATTATATTTGGTAATCAATTTATTGAGTTGACGGATTGAACTCAATCCGCTAATTTTAAAAACGCTAATATTAAGAACGTTTTCCTTTAGCGACTGAGAAATTAAAAGACTATTATATCCAAAAATTATTACAAATTACTTGAAAAGATAGAGATAGAGATATATATTTAACTTAATTTATACAAATTTTAAAAAGTTAGTTATTAAATTAAAATTTTAAAATATTTAATATTAAATTAAAATTTTCAAAAAATTAAATACTTTTAAATTTGTTATCTCTAATTATATTACATTAA
>JANZLC010000200.1:14441449-14458598 GCA_026413385.1 Erythroxylum gracilipes
CAGTATAAAAACTACTGTGTCAAAACCTCTCGAACTCTCAATCTCTCTTAACTCTTAACTTTCGATCTTAGAGTTACATAAGTTTTCAAAAATACTTCAAAACATTGTTTTCAAAGTAGTTTTGTGAAAGAAATAAGCGTTCTTTAACGAATTAGTTTTTGAAAGGGGATTAACGAAAAAGTTTATCACAATTCAACCTCCCCCGCCCCCACCTTCTTGTGCATCTATACTTCATTATTAAGTGTTGTACTAACGTGTGATTCACTTCAACTTATTGCTAGATTTGTTGAGAATGATTTGGGAGTTGCTGGTTACTCATCAAATCCATCAAAAATATGTTACAATCATTTCTGTCAATTAGAACTTCCTAACCAATGATTAATTTTTGCATTACCTTAGAATTTGTAGGAATATGAATATGATTATTAAGAAAAGGTTATGAGAATAAATGCCCATTATGATTGGTTTTTATTTTAATATGGATTGTTCAGTATGAAAATAGAGTTGAAATTGCAATGAATTTTTGTAGGAGAATTGAAACTTTCTTTATAGTACATTAGGGCTAGGATACTGTCGGTTTCCTATCTATCTTATTGGCTTAAGCTCTATTATAATTAAGAAGTTCTTAGTTATCTCTTCTTATTGGACTTAAAAGATTATTGGTTAATAGCTTATGTTGCTTCCCTTTTCAGGTTTCATTGACTTGTTTTTCCTTTAAATTTGTATTAACTATCATTACTTTATTATGATGGATGAACTTCTTTTATCCTCTTTTATATCTCCATCTTGGAGTAATTCAATTTAATTTATTTTAACTTCTAGAAAGAGGATTAGAGAACATAGAGATCATCTTTCTAATCACATGAATGCTTTATATTTTCAATTAAAAAAAAACCTATACTACAAATGTGTTACCTTGAATATACATTCAATTCTTGAACTCCTATAACTTGGTAATGGATACCTAATCTCTAATCCTAAAGCTTAAACTTGTAAATTGGTCATTAATCATTCTAAATTTTTTCACGTATAAATTAAAATTTATCACACCACTTTTTTGTATAAAATATGAATTTTCTTAAGTATGTTTTGTCATAGTGATAGCTCAAAAGTTTCATGATTAACAAAAAATATAAAGAAAAGAAGGACATTCATTTACGCCTTGTTGATCTACATATACTCATCAATCTATGCTCAAATACCTATTAAAAGGAATTAAAATTAGGGAGCTCAAACTATTCACTTACTCAAGCTAAAAAGAGAACTTTTCCATCATTGCTGACTTAATTTGATGTGCAGAGTTAAAAATTTATCAATTATCCATCTTTACAAATTATATATATATATTTAAGTAAAATTATAAACATAATATTAATATCTACATAATTATTTTAATAAATTTCTTTATAATATTAATATCTAAAGAATTATTTTAAGAAATGTCTGCTTTTTTATTCTATTAATATTATTCGATAATTCGATATCATTAAACTTCCTCTTATAAACTTTTTTTACAAATTAAAATTGAATTAATAAGTGCTTAAGGGAATAATCAAGTATAAGCCATAAACAAAACAGAGAGAAAACCCTAAATGGCAATGTCCTAGTCTAACCTGAACAATTTAAAGGAGCAACCAAGGAAAAAAGAGAGTGAGTATAGAAATCTAGCGTCTATGGAGCTAATAATTGAAGACTTGAATTGATCCCTTCTTGACAAGGAACTTTTATGAGTTTTAATATTGGAGTACATGTTATAATGTTCACATAAGTAAATTTGTAATGCTAGGAGCTATATCTCTAAGTCTAAAAATCATTAGTCAGACATATATGGAGTGATTGGTTAGATTTAGTCATAGTCTTATGGTAGATTCCATATGATCTTTATCTTATTACTAGTCTTAGTGTGATCCTTACAAGCAAGGATTATTTACTTAATCTAGTTCAAGGTCCTGTAGATGGGAGTGAGTTATCTATAGATATATTCTAAAATGGTCGAAGGCTTCTCTCCTTCTATATTGCATAAGTCGTACAACTAAATGCTAAGTTTAAATATGTACAAATAACATTTTGATTAAATCTTTGATTACCTTTTGATTGAAATCTCTGGTTATTTTTTCATTATAAAATTCTTATACATATTACCTTCATAAATAAAGTGTTGCATCTGGATTGTACCTAACCCTACAAAGTTAATGTGAATTGGAATTCATAAAAGAGATAAGAAACTAGCTTAACCCTCACATTCCATAATACATAACTAATGTTTGTCTTTACTTTTGCATTATCTGGCAACATATATCTAATAGATTTCAACTTTGAAATCTTGTGAAAAGTACCAAAGTCATACCAACTATTATGCCAAAACTAGGTGTTAAGGCTATTACTAATCAAAGCATAAACTTTTGGCTTATATTATTGATTATTCCAAGTTGAGAGTCCAAGAATTTAATTTTTGATTATCATGTTCCAAAAGCTTATGTCCTTTAAATTATGAGAATGCATCCATATAACCCAAATGGATTCTTTGTTAGAAAATAGTTTCCTTATTCTTTTAATGATTAAAACTTTGTTCATGTCTTTGATTATTACAATCACAAGTTTCCCTTCCTCCTTAAAAGTATAAAGATCAGACTATTTTACTTTTGTTAAAGTTCCTTTGCTTGCGTCTTCCATCCATGAGTTATTAACAATCCTCTCAATAGCGTTGAATAGATTCTTTGGAAGAAGAAGATGAGTCCAATAAGTATACATGTTTCCAAGAACTTAAATTACAAGTTAAAGCCTATTAGTATAAGATAGAAGTTTGTTATATCAGTTATTGATTCTATTATGATTTTGAATCAAATAGTGGCTAGAATTCTCTAAGTGATGGCCCTTTTATGGATGATGGAATTACAAGATATTTGAAAGGGCCATGCTAAGCTAAACAAACCTAAAATTATGATGAGATCCTCAACTAGGATTCTACAAGTCTGCTGAACAATTATCATTCTTTTTTTATTTATATCAATACTTGAAATTTTCTTAAAGATATGTAGGGAATTCATAAGAATTTAGATTGAGTGAGGATCAACCTTATATAACAGCAACAAATAACTAGAAAAAGCAAGATTTAATAACTTAAGTCCCCTTTGTTTGAAATGGTACTTAGATATTCCAATTAGGCCAGTGCTATAAAAGACAAGCCTAATAAGTACCTTAATACATTAAATAAACATATAAGGATATGGGATTCCTTTACTTAAGATTTTTAGCTTGATTGAACCCCTTGTTGGTTTTTTTAATTCATAAGGATACTTCTTAAAACATATAAGAATATGGGATCCCTTTACTTTAGACTTTTAGCTTGATTGAACCCCTTTGTTGGTTTTTTTAATTCATAAGGATATCATAAGAAGTTGTAGGGATGCATCGTTGTATCCATTGTATAAAAATCCTTGGAAAACTAAAAACCTCTAGGAAATTATTTATAAACCTCTAATCAATTGAATCAAAAGCATTATGGAATTATATTTTCAAATAACAACTTTAAATAGATACCTTGTTATGATAGTTCTTGAATAAGACTTAAACTAGTAGAAGATTTTTCCTAATATTTCTTTCTCTAATAAAGGCACTTTGAATGGGTTTAATTAGAATCCTTGGAGCTTATTCCAACATTGTACCAAGTATCTTCAATATGATTTTGTAAATTACATTATAACAAGAAATTTTCTTGAAGTCTTTCAAGAAATTAAGATTAGCTATCTAATGGACTAGGCTTATATAGGTTTTGTTAACCTCTCTTAAATTCTCATATTTAAAAAGAATTCCAAGATAAATTATGATACCATATCACTATTTAAACTCTAAATTTTCTAAAAGAATAGAGCATTAAGATGATTAATGTTATGTGCCTTTTTAGATTAAGTGTGAATGTAATAATATCTATGTAAGATATATAAAAAGGTTTGTCCAGCTAGGTAGCTTAAGTTAAATCTAATGAGGGTGAAATAAATCCTTTGAGTTTTTAAAAAATAGAAGAGTAGTTAGTAGCATTACCTAGGAGGTCTTTAAAGTAATTATACATCATAAATTTAAGGTCTTCATAGTCATAAATGGTGTTTCTATAAGGATAAGTTAAAGTAGTAAATTTATTTTGATTCCTCTTTACTAGAATAGCACCATAAAAGAACTTACTGTCTTTATCAACCTTATTAAGCCAAAAGATACTTGATTTCTATTTTAAAAGAAAATTTTGAGCTTTGAGTGCTTGAATGTAATTTGGCAGAGACTACTTTTGTTTTGATTTTAGTAAATCATTGTGAGGAGAATTATAGAGCTCATTATAAATCTTGTAGATAGTCTCTCTTTTCTTTAGAATAATTGCCTTTATGTTGGGAAAATAAATGTTGTTAAGATGCTCGAGTTCTTCTTTGATATCTTGCAATTTTCTTTTATAAATGAATGCCTTAAAGCTCTCAAGTGACCTTGCATTCCTTTCCTGATAGCCTCCTTAAAGGCTATAATATTGAGAAGATAATTATTGAATCTAAATGTAGCACCCCACTCTCGTAAGACACGTACTCGACTTTCTAGGTGATGTCCGAATGCGAATCCAACAAAGGTGGCATGCTAGAACGATCAAACACTCGAAACTCAGTACAAAATTTTAAAAAATATCACACGCGTACGTGGAAATCAGTATTCAAATTTGGGCCCACACTTTTTATTCCATAAACATCGAAATCACAATTATTATTACAATTTTATCAATTTCATTTGCCAACATTTCCAATTCCAAAAGCTATTACGTACTGAAATATTCAGATTCGTATTGTAAATAAATTTCAAAAATATACAAATTGATATAAAAATAAGAAAGTACAAATGCAAACGCGAACTGATCCCGACCTCTATCTCTTACTTGAATGCAATGTCTGTACTCCCGTTAGCCTAACGGGGTAACTCTTTTAAGCCTGAAAAATATTGCAAATTTTGGGTGAGTTTTATAAACTCAGTGAGTGACCATCCTCGATGGCTCACTCGGTCACATAACACACAATTCACATCATTCATTTGATAATCATATTAAATCACATACACTTGACCAATCGCTTCGCATTTTACATTCAACACATTATAATCATTCATATCATGCATATGCAATGCATATGAGACTCACTTTCTATTTGTTACTTTACTGTGATCGATTGCCTAACTGTCCTGTATCCATTGTGTATACTGGGCTAATTGATAACTGTCCTGTATCTATTGTAGATACCAGGCTCATTGATAACTGTCCTGTATCTGTCGGGGATACCAGGCTCATTTTACATAGTGAGCCTTTGGCTCTTATACACTTTTTGAGCTCTAGGCTCTTTTTCACAATCTGAGCTTTAAGCTCTTTTTCGGTGGTTACTCTGGTCACAACTACCTTTATCTTTCATGTATTCATGAGATAGAATGCATCCATCATATTTGCATATTCTCATTCAACCACATTCGCATATCATCGGACCTTAGTCATTAAAGTTGAGAATCACATTTTCATTCATAAGCAAATGCACATTTAGAACACATTTATCATTGGACCGTGGTCCGGCATTTAACAATCAAATTTTGTACACTTATTTCAATTCAATTCACATATAAGGAGCACTTTAATGTTCTCACATTTATCAAACTCCTCAGACATATATTGTCCGGAATCAACACATTCACATTGCATAATCATTTAATTCATATTATAAACAAAACAAACAATAAAGTAAGACCATCTCAGTCTACTCACAGTACGCTTTAGATTAGCATTAGCTTCCATGATCTAGAAACGTCTAAATGCGCTTATTCATCCTACACATCAAAATTATGCAATACACAAATTGCACACACACATTGATAACTTTACACAATTATAAGCATTCATTTATGCACACGTGTGTATATGGAATATGTACGATGCATGTTCATGACAATCCCTGGTATATTATCAAATTTCACATTTTATCACATTCTCATTTTTAACATCATTTGCTTTCATAATAACTCATTTCTCATTCACTTGTACTAGATATAGTTTACTCCTTTTCTTGAATCACAACTTTAATCATATGAACCACTTCATCTCCATTATACACGTCTTTGGTACTTTAATACCAACAATTCACTCATTAATGTTATTCTAGTATTACAAGACCAAACAATTATCCAAACTCTCATTTCAGTCCTATATCACCTCCAAAAATCTAGACCTTTGGGTTAATTTTCCGTGATCACTCTGATCAGTAAATGAAGTAATTTAGTAACACTTTCTTTTACAAAAGTGACCCCTATTGTCTTAAGTTTCTAATAACACCACAATCATTCAATTTGGTTCAGTACTCCAAAAGTTATATTCAGAATAATTCAGACTATTCATAAGCTTAAACAATATCATGTACTCAACTTTAATTCAACAATATGGAATTATAGAGACAGAATTAAATTTCTATTCCTTTATAAAAATTGTATCCCTATGTCTCTAGTTTAATTCAAATAAAAAATCATCTCATTTTGATAACTACATAACAAGTTATGCCTAAAATATCGAGGCATGTTCAGTAAAAATACTCCAGTTATCATTTTCCAGAACTCCTCATTAATTCAGTACCAAATTCATCAATCAATCTCTCCTGAATGATTTCATATGGTTATATTTTTTTGTGGAGATAAAGATCAATGTGTTACGAGTCCAATGGTTCAAGTCCCATATCATTTGGAGGTCAGGAGAAGAAGTTATGGCCAAAAGATCAAAGGATGTTCGCGTCTATCAACTTTCACTACACCTTCACTATGCATGATCGTGCTTATGCACGATCGTGCAATTCCAATTGCTTCTCCATTGTCACAATCATGCTTGTGCATGATCGTGCACTCCCCTCTTTTTCAAACTTCAATTTGGCTCTTCTGAAAACAGACCTTTAGGGACATGTTTCATGGAAATTTTGACAAGGAAAAGAAAGATTTAGGTAAAACACTCTTCTAAACAATTGTTCCTTTATGTCTTAAATTTCTAATGAAACTAAATTCATGCAATTTGGTTTGATATTCTGCAAGTTATGCTAAAAACACTACAGAATGTTCCAAACCACGACAAAATCCATAAACTCAATTTCGAGCTAACTTTTGAAACTTTTAAAGACAAAATTCAATTTCGATTTCTTCATGAAAAATGTATCCATATATCTCTATTTTAATCCAAATTAAGAATCATCTCATTTGGATAACTAGAGAAAAAGTTATGGCTAAAATACAGAAGTATACTCAGTGGAACATTTTCTAGTCAATCATCTTCCAATTTTTTTCCAGATTTTATCCTAACACAACTCATACTAAGATCACCTTTTTTACTTCATTTACTCATCATTCTCGACTCCATTTCATCTTAATATCATTCACAGATCAATTCATGATCTATATTTGATCATTAACCAAAAATAGAACATATTCATTAACCCATTCATGATTGATTTTCTACACTCATCCTAACACCATTATATGGATCATCCAAGTTCCAAAACATATCTATAACAAATTATGGGTCATTAATGATCATTCACAATTACAAAAACAAGACATTTACATCAACCATTCATCACTCACGTTCATCATACACATAACACCATTTCATGTCATTTAACCTCTAACTATCATCATAAAAGCGTCATTAAACACTACCCATGAAGATTTACAAGCCACTTAGCTCCAATTCTTCTAAACCAACACATAGCCCTAGCTCCCAAGCATCACACGATCTTCATCTTGAAGATGGATAGGCTAGGTTTTTCTTGTGGCAAATGGGAGAAACAACAAAATCAAAGTAGTAATTAATAGATGAAAGCAAGGTGTAACGTTGGTGATTGTGGGTAGTAAAAATCATGAAGAAGGAGAAGAAACTTGGAGAAAAAAAATGGAGAAGTTACGAAGAAGAAGAGAAAAGAAAGAGTTAAAATGAAAGAAAATCCATTTACTTGGTCTTTCAAGTGAAAGGACTGTGAGAGAGAGGAGTGGTGTGTCGTAGTGACACTTGTCACTGCCACTTGTCACCTTCTTATGGTCCCATATGGACCCTTATTAAAAACTATTCTATTTGTCTCCAATTTCTAATCCAATTGTCTCCCAATTTTAATTGGCACTTCTCAATAAATCCCAACATCACATATTAAAATTTCTACTGCCATCTGAAATTTATTTCTACCTCTATTTATCAATTATTCTGTCACTTGGCACTTTTCTTAGTCTAGTATACCCTTAAAATTTTCAGAAATTTCCTAAATTTTACAAAAATTTTAAATCAGTAAATATACTCTCTAAACCAATTTTCAATAAAATCAAACCACAATTCTCAATAATATCACATTACAATTCAGTTATACCCAGAATGTCAATGAATGCATGTACAATCATTTTAATGTGTGCAAAAATTCAAATTCACATATGTGTATGCTAACAGTATATATGGGCATGAAAAATGCATTTTTCTTAATCTCTTATTGATCTCACATGTACCGAATTTTAGGGTTCTAACCCTTAGTATGGGAATGAGATGTTACAAATTGGATTATAAGGATCCTTGCAATATATGATATCTTTTATCATAGGTCTCTAAATTGATTAGTTAGTCGATGTTGATTTCGCCATAAAGCTATTGCCACTCTCCATACCTAATGATTTGATACTAGTTATTAGATTCCAAGTAATTAACACCCTCAAGATTGATAAGACCACTCACCCAATAACGAACTAATCAAACAATAAAGATGAGTGAAAGAAAATAAACATAGAATTTAATGTGTAAAACCTCCAGTATAGAGGTAAAAACTATAAAATAAACTGACAATAAATCTATTAAATCAAATGTCAAGATACAAGCTATAAAAGGTTTTGAGTTGCCTCACTCAAGAATACCTCACAAGATGACTACAACTTTTGTCTCTGGCTATATATATAAAGGATTAGTTGGGAGTAGTATTATTGTCTCATACAACCTTTATCTTTCAAACTTATCCTTTAATCTAGCCTATACGGTCATGTATGGTGATTGTATTTGATCTTTAAGCTTTAAAACTCAATGTTCCAAAGATAAACAGTCAAAGTGACTTATACGGTCAGTGGACACGGTCGCGTTCACCATTAGCACTGGTGTGTCTATCCTCAAAGCATTCCCATTCAACTTGTATATGGTTACAGATGCTTAAAAGGTCATCTCCTCCACTGATATAAATGTGTGTAACCCAAACACGGGTGTGTCCTTTAGAAAAAGCTTCCAATCATCAATTTCTACCTCAAATTTGCTTGAACTTCGATCATTTTGATCCATGAAGACAACTAAGACTTCTCAAGTCCAAATTTAGTGGTATTTTTCAAGTGAACTGTCTAAAATAGTGCTTGACCCATAACACCATGTACTTTTGACACACCATCTCAAATATAAATGTCAAATAAAAGAAAAGAACCAACTTTGAAAAGTACAATAAAACATATACACTCCACAGTATTTGATTATCGATTTTAACATAAAGTAGTCACATTGAAGATAATTTCTAGTAATAGCATTTTTATTTTATAGACTCACTATTGGTGAAAACACGTAAAGAGGATTCAAGACCATCCATGACTCCACAATTATCCCATTAAAGACTCGACATGTTAGTTATATTATTTTGGCACTATTTTTTAAATCGATTACTATGCCTCTATTCGAAAATTTTAATTTTTCAAACCTTTTCGTAAACAACATTTTCAATCATTTAAAACACAAAGAATTACTCAAATATTAAAATCAAAGAATGCAAGTCTTTTTATAAGTAATCCATTTATCAAACAATCAAAACATGTAATTTAACAATTACTTCATTTTTATCAAAACATTCAAAAATCAAGGAAGATATCGATTGTTTATAAAGGATGACATTCTGGATGACATTTTAGTTATGTCATTTTATCACCTATTACTATGTATTTATGAATTTTTTGTGAAGGATTATTCATTATTAATGTTAAACTAAGTGAGATTCTGTTTAATGGATTTGATGAAAATAACATATATTATTGTTAATATTTTTAGTTTTATAATATTAGTAATTAAATTATAACGAATTAAGCAATATATAAAAATTAATTTTAATAAAAAGATAAAATGATCAAAAGAGCAATTGAATCATTTGATAATAAAAAAAAAGTAAAGTTAATAAAGTGAAGCAAATTACAATTTAAGTAAGTTTCAAGAAAATTCAAATGAAGAATTAATAAAGAATAATAAAGCACTTTGAGATCTAACAAATTATTATAATTTTTCTTATAACCTTATTTTGGCCATTTTAATAGTTTAGGGATTCAAGGATTGAATTATCATTTATATTTAGGGTATAAGTATGATTTATGTCATAATTGAAAGAAAAATTATATTGAATTTTAAAGAAAAATTTTGATCCTCAAACAAATATTGTAAAACTTTTGAAACAATTTTGAATTAATTTTTATCTAAATGGGGTATTTTGATACTTTTGAACATTTTGAAATACTAAAAATGAATGATTTATAGTTATTTTGAAAATCTAATTAGGTAGAGATTCTATCCTATATGTTTAGATAGGTTAGTTGAGCATAGGAATCAAAAAGTTATATAATAGGTGTAATTTGTTAGATTAGGGGATAGGCTAGCTTATACATTAACTAATACACAAAGGCTAGCTAAATGTAAGAGATTTACTAGATGAAGTGCTAAGAAATTAGTCATTGTAACTATTAGTTTATGTTTAAGGACTATTTGAAGTGAATTTGGAAATAAACATCTTATAATAAATTTGTGGGAAGAACCTTTGGCATATTAGAGAGTTACTAAGAATTTTGAGAGGTTGAAGACTACGCTTGAGTCCATATGTTTATTTCATAGATCATATTGAATATGAATTCATTGGTGTGAGTAAAAAAAGGGAGGTTTTAGGTTGTATATAGTCATGTTAGTGTAATAATTATACAAATTTAATTGGTTGTATATATGGTGAGGATTTCTCTTAACCATGAATAAGAATTGTAAAGAGTTCCTCTACACTTATAGTAAGAAGATGATTATAAAGGTTCCTCTACCTACAACAAACAAGATGTTATATAAAGGGTTCCTTTTTGCACATTAAAGGACTATAATATTATAATTATGAAGTGAAGTTTAGGAAAAGATTATAAACAAATGGTTGCTTGACAAAACTATTATAAATCAACTTTTTACTCTTTCCTACTTTTCTAAACTATATATGCTTATAGTTGCTTGAATTAAATTATATATGCTTATTGTAATAAAATATTTATTCTTTTAAGTAATTCATTCAGTATTTTCATTATTTTTTTAAAATAGGATAAAAAGTATAAACACAATTCACACCTCTTATGTGTTATACGATAACCAGCACTTAAGAAAATGAGTTCAAAGTAATCACGTGCATGAACGTTATATAGAACTTTTGAATAATCTTCTTCATAATGTAACCTTTTGTTATGGTGGAGATAATGAATGCATGTACGGATCTATTGTTCTTTATGATTCATTATTAGGTGGCAACTAATCAATATCTTGCTTACAATAAGCACCCCTTGTGAGCATAATCAACCATACATCTATGTTCCATTATGCATCACCATATTCAAACCCTATGGACACTCCAACCACATCACACTAAGTAATACCCCTCAAACTTTCCAACCTAATTTAACCTTAATGACATATGTGTAAAAGGTTTGATTCATGAGTTAATTTATAATGGTTTAGCTACACGTATATGGCTGGCTCCTACTCATTATTAATGTGATTTTCATTTTTATGTTTATCACCCTCAGGCCCATTTGGAGGTCCCAACGATATCGATTATATAAGATCTAGTTTAAGCATAATGATAAGATTTAGGCCTAATCTACATGGAGGGATAAGATCCTCTATAAGTTGATATAATCTCATAATATAATTAGACTATAACTTCATTTATATGATTGAATTGCAATTCTACTCCTACGAGGAATCATCTTTTAAAAGGAGGCTTGATAAGGTATGAAAGTAAAGCTTGTTCATTCTAAAAAAGATCTTTTTATCATATTTAACACCCTTTTATTTCACTAATATGAGTGTTAGAGTGTCTTATGTAGAGAAAGTTCAGAAACTTTAATTATTTGTTTGTACAACCCTATAAACTTAAAGATAATCTAGTAAGCTCACACCAATCTTGGTTTATATCATAACCTTTATGCAAAATTCATAATAGTCACATCTACCTAACTTTTCTTTGTCAATTATAATATTAAAACACTAGCTCTTAATGTATATCGATATCTTGGATGCCTTATGAATTCATACATGCTTATATGGATCTTGATAATTCTTTGGTATTTAAGGCCCAAGTAAAGTAAATTAAGATGCCTATTATATTGACTATGAATAAGAATTGTAAAGAGTTCTTCTTCACCTATAGTAAGGAAGATGATTACAGGGGTTCCTCCACACGCAGCAAACAAGATTCTATATAAAGGTTCCCTTTTACACATTAAAGGAAGGGAGAATTATAGTTCTTAAGTGAAGTTTAAGAAATGGATATTAATAACTAGTTTCTTGACAAAACTATTTTAAATTGACTTTTGCTCTTTTCTCCATGCCTAAATTACTTATGCTTATAGTTGCTTTAATTAAATTGTATATGCATATTACAATAAAATATTTATATTTTTAAGTAATTCATTCATTTTAAAAAAAATTGGATAAAAAACATAAACATAATTCACCCCTCTTATGTCTTATATAAGAACTAACACTTAAGAAAATGAATTTAAAGCAATCACATGCATGAATGTTATATAAAACTTATAAATAATCTTCTTCACAATGTAAACATTTTGTTATGGTGGGGACAAGTGCACTTACGGATATATTATTAATGATGATTCATTAGGTGGCAACTAATTAATATACAACTTGCGGTATGCACACCCTGCAGGTATAAACAACCATGCATCTGCATCTGATTATGCGTCACCATATTCAAACCTTAGTGACAGTGACACTCTGACTACATCACACCAAGTAATGCCCTGTCAAACTTTACAACCTAATATACCCTTAATGACATATATGTAAAGATGCTTGATCTGACGCTCTCTCCTTAATTATCTGGGCTGATGCTTGTGGTACTTCTTTTATGAGATAGTTTTGGTTTTCTCTCGTTTGTAAAAAAAAAAAAAGACGCTTGATTCATAAGTTGATTGATAGGGGCCCAAGTTAGCTACATATAAATGACTGGCACTACTTAATATTAATGTGATTTTAATCTTTTTGCTTATCACTGTCAGACCTATTAGGAGGTCCCAAGAATATTGAATATGTAAGATATAGTTTAAGCACAAGGATAAGATTAAGGAACATGAGAACTAATCCAAATGAAGGGATAAGTAGGGTAGGCAATCTGGCCCAGCCCGACTCAGCCCAATATGAAGTCAACCGGCCAGGCCTAGGTTGATTAACCGCGGACTATTTGGTTTAACCTAGCCACGGGCAAGGCTCAGGTCTAGGCCTCTATGGGCCAACCAAAAGTGATATAATTACGTCATTTTTTAATTTTTAAATTTAATACACGATTAAAATTAAGAATTCTATTAATATCGCCAAATTTAGATGATTTTATTACTATTGCATTCAAATTTTATAAAGAAAATCTAATGAACAAAAAGACAATATTCATTTTCAATTACTTATCAAATTAGTTACGCACTTATTAATTCTTATTATAGTATTGAATTTAAAGATATAGATAGAATTTATAATTATCAATTGCTTAGTGAAGTAGCTAAGTTTGGTACAAATTTTAGAACTAAACTACGACCTTTACCATTCATTCAATACCCAATTATTGATAGACCACATTCGTTCTCTGAACAACCAACCACCTCCGGTCAACCCTTACTTTTTAAATCTCAGTCCAGCAGATACTCTACACCTCTTAGATTCATTGAACCTATCCACAAAGACAAAGACAAAGAAAAAGAAATCGTCCATCCAATTTCATTGATGTTTAGCCCTACATTTTAATTGTAATACTTTCCGTTTTTTTGCTAAATTCTTAAGAAATTCTTGATCAAATATATAATTTAAAAGTCCAAAAAATTATTGTACTTATATTTTATTAATTAATTGATCAAGAAAATTATTAATCTTGTTTAAAATATAAGGTTGTAGTTTTAAATAACCTTGCTGAAATTCTATCCCTAAATATTCAATATTTTTCTGTGCTATCTTTACTTTCTTTTTAGTAAGAATTAATCCTATAATATAATTAGACTACAACTTCATTTATGTAATTGAATTACAATTCTACTTCTATAAAGAATCATCATTGAAAATGAGGAGCATATAGTTGATCATACTAAAAAGATTTTTATGATATTCGCACCCTTTTTTATTATTTTAAGTGATAGGAGTTTCTTACGTAGAGAAAATTCAGACATTCTAATTATTTGTCTATACAACCCTATAAACCTAAAGATAACCCAATAAGCTCAAGCTAGTATTAGTTTATGTCATAACCTTTTCATAAAATTGATAATAGTCACCTCTACCAAACTTTTGTTTGCCAATTATAACAACACCACCATTAATTGGTTAAAATAACCAATACCGGTATCTTACATGCCTTATAAATGTATTTGAGTTCCTGATGGAGCAAATTGATCTTTATTTAAGATGCCTAGTATAGAGATATTCAATGATATCATGGATTATATTCACACTTTACTGCTTTATGGAGTTCATAAATTTATATGAAACCACATAAGTAATTATTAAACTAAGTGAGGTTCTAACTAGTATTTTTGTTGATAATAAAATAAATTACGCGAAAGTTTCTTGTATGACTTAATCAAAATTCTTTTTTATTCTTTAATGGAACGAGATTTCAGATTACTTAATTAATATGGAAAATAAATTCAGAAAGCCAAGCCTGTAAGAATAATCGTGTTGCAGTTGCAGTATTTAGTCACGTGATGCAACTCCTTGTTCATGAATCGTGAAAATCAAACGCGTCATTTGTCCTTTCTCTATTGGTGGGGTTGGTACTTGGGGCGTGTGCCCTTTCAAAAGCAAATATAACCACAAAAATCACATGGACAGGTTATCAAGCAAACATTCCGCGACTTGTTTACCGAGCGGACTTACTGTTCGACTCAACAAATTAGGATCCTTTCTGTTGCAGTGATTAGTTTTAGTTTTCTGTTTTTAACTTTTATTTTTTAATTTAAAAAACAAAAATCTGTTTAATTGAAATTTTTAATATAAAACTGAAAATAAAAATCTATTTAGTTAAGATTTGTAATAAAAAATTGAAAATAAAAATATGTTTGATTTTATTCACCTATTTCTATTTTTTAAACTATACTCTTATATTAATATTTTCTAATATAATATATTGTATTTTTAAATTAATTAATTCTTAAATTAATTAATGATATTTTTAAATTAATTAAAATATTGTTTAAATTTTATAAAATTTTATTAATATAAAGATTTATATAAAATTTAAAAATTTAAAAATTAAATTAAATTATTTAAAAATTAGCATTAAAATAAAAATATTTAAAAAATCAAACACTGATATGAAAACTGCAACTCCACATGATAATAGAGATAGAAAACAGGGATATGTTGTTTTCTGTCGAAGAAAACATGTTGTCAAAATTTAGAGAACAATATTTTCTTGTTTCTGTAAAACTATTGTGGTTTTTTTATTTTCAGAAACAAAAAATCACAACAAAGTTAAGCAAACACGTTTTACTTACCTGTTTTTCTTTTTACAAAAATGACAACAAAAAACGGAAGAAAAAACGGAAACAAATAACCCCTTAGTTAAGGTTAGCCTAATTCCTTTACTTTCTTCGTGCTATGAACTTTTTTTTGTGTAAATGAGTAGAAATTTTTTATAAAAAATAAAAAGAAAATATAAGCTTAAGTGCAAATTGAGGGGACCCAACAACAATCCTTGCCTACCAAAAGCCACACAGTGCCTAATGACCTAAGTCATGTTCACCGAACAAACCATCAAAAGCTATTATAGCTTCCTTCAAGTGATCTTACTCATCTATAATGACAATCTCAATCTCTTAACATCCAATATCCACACCAACTTCCAACAACCAACATAACCAAAACATTAAAACAATATAGAGTCAATGACAGCCGAAAACTTAGGCCTCTAAAGTTTGATAATTTCCGTGCTTATCATCTAAGTATCCTCCCTTCCTTTGGTTTAGGATCATCCTTGTATTGATTTCCGATGAGGGAGAGGCTCATAAAGGAACATTTTAACTAATACTTGCAAACGAAAAGAGAAACCAGAAACCAGACAGCAGAAAACCCAATTTACCTACTCTTAGTGTTATGTAGAGCTGCTCCATTACTTGGAAGATTACTTTGGAGTTGATGTTCCCCACTTCCATGGCTTTGTTTTTGAAGGTTCAGAGGTTTCTCTCGGACCATAAGTTATTGGTTCATCCTGATTTTGCTGGACTGGAATATCATTGTTGTGATCCATGTCCTCGAGTAATCTTTAACTATGGGAAACCTGCAAAACAGACAAAGGCGTGCCGGGAGTTGTTCCCGGGAGGCCACTCCGACGCTCAAGTCAGTGTTTTTGAAGTTATTTGCGTGTTGAAAATGGAGGATAATAACTAGGTTGTAATCTCATACCTGTATCACGGTAAAATAGTACCTTATATATGACATGGATGCTAGGTTTAGGTTTTTACGTAGATCTTTGTGTTTACATGGGAGTCTAACACCTGATGGGCTTGTAGATGTGTATAGATGGGCCTGGGCCTAGCATAGCCGACCCAACCATAAGCTCTCCTACTCCTCGAGCCTGAGCCAAGGGAAGGGTCGAAGGAGTAGATATGGCTTGTGCGACCTATCTGCGTGATGCCTCGTGATAAAGGTCGGTCGATCGGAGATCGATGCTCGGTATGCAATAGTTCCCGCTATGTTAAAGAATTGGTCGGGCTTCTACTGTTGGAACCCCTCCCTGGTACGACACGTGTCCGACGTCCTGCGTGACATCTGGACGCGCATCTCACGAGGGAGCGATTCCTCACCACTAATTAAACC
>JANZLC010000200.1:14468309-14478618 GCA_026413385.1 Erythroxylum gracilipes
TATGGTTCGTTATCGCTGGCGATAAACGTATTAGCCACTGAGCTTCTCAGCTCACTCTATTATCTTTCTACTCCTCAGGTGTAAAAATAGCAGATCAACATTGAACCTTGCAAAAACTTTGGCTGACTCCAAGAATTTCTATCTTTAGTAACTAAGTGAATAGCCTCTCGTATCTCAATTTCTAGGATGAAGGCCAAATTTGTGAGCAAGGCATAAACATACTCTCCTAAACTTCTGAAGGTGCATCCACTCTAATACTTTTTAAGTTAATAAAGCTTGTTAAATTTGATTCAAACTTTAATGCAATAAACAAAAAGCTGGTGTTGATTTTGAAGTGATTGGATAATTATAAAATTCATGAACTTATTAATGATTATATTAAGAAACAAAATTTTCAAACATATATAGGGAGTTATAGACCTTTTGTAACTCCAAATAGGTTTAATGACATCACATATACCTTGCTTCAAAGTCTGGATAACTTGAACTTAAAAACTTGAACTTAATTAATGTATCATATGCCCTTCCATCTTTCTTAGGTAAAAGTATCATATTAAGATTGTTAATCTTTCTATAGAATACCCATCACTTAATAGTCACAATTACCAGCCTAAAGATAATGGTAATAGGGTTAGAGACAAAGGTTTTTTATAAAAATGGAGATAAAGATCATGATAGACAATTTAGAGCACTACAAAGGGATATCACAAAATCAGTTAATATCAAAACTCTTGAATTTGATGGTAGTTGGATTATACTATATTTTCTAATTGGTTAGTTTGATATTGAGGAGTATTTTGGTTAGTATAATATAATTGATATTAAGCATATTCACTTTACTAGCATGAAATTAACCAAATATGCTAAAATGTGTAAGTAAAATGTGTTGTCCATTCAAATGCATTACCTATAATTTGGTGCAAGGAAATGAAATCAAAAGTAAAATAGAAATACATACTTAAATCCCATAAAAGTGACTTGTTTTCTCATATAATAAATTTAAAATAATTGGGGTTTAGTGTAATTACATTTTCTATTTAATTTAATGTAAAAAGGCTTGGTTGTAGTATATTTCACATTGAAGACCAATTTACTGTTTATACTCGTTTTGTCAACGGTCTCAAGTATGATATTAAAAAATTGGTTACATTTTATGAATCCAAACACACTAGAAGATGTCTAATAAAAAGTTTTAGACATTGAGAAATTTAACAAGATTCATACATATAATTGTACAATTCAAACAAAATCATTATCACAAACCATATAATTAGATAGTAACACTAAATCTCAAAATGATGGTAAGGAGTCTAATATTAGTAAATCTAAACCTATTTTTCCTATCACTAAATCTAGAAAGACTAAACATCCATTGATTGTCATAAGTATTAGCCAAAAGGGTTATAATGAATATTATTATCCTAATTATACATTAAATTTAGAAATTGAATCAGGTTGTTTAGAGATTGAGTAAGACCAAATTATTGACCCATTAGATTATTATGGTGTTGAAAATGATATTAATGCAAGTTATAATGAGAATGGTTGTATTAGTGTAGCTAGATGTGAGTTATTGCTACTATAAATAATGAAAATTGGAAGAGCACTAGTATTTTTTACACTTTCATTAGAAGGATGGATAGGAAGTGTGTGTTACTGTTTTACTGCAAGTGCATGACATAGTTATAGTTAGCATAGGCAAGTACATGTCAATTCATTAAGGTCATTGATTACTAGTACTAATCATCTTTTTAGTACTTATACATAGACCTAGGTATAGAATCCTTCAATAACTTTTCTATGCTTAACTTTACCTTGATTTAATGAACAGTTCAAGTTTTTTGGACCAACAAAAAATCCTAGATTACAGTTATATTCTCTTCCAAGACATATAACTTATATCCTAAGATTAGTTAATTAAACTTTCTTTCAAATGAAAACAACCTAATAATGCATTAATTTGCTCTATGAGCTCTCTTGATAGGTTTTAGCCTAACTTAAGAAGATCTTATGACTCTCTCTCAAATAGCTCATTGCTTAACCCTCTTTATTCATGTTCATCTAAACAGACATCTTATCTCTTGAATCACAATGCATGAATCAAGTAATTGAATCTTTCACTTTCACTCATTCAATTCAATCAATTATAAAAACATGGATAAATATCAAGAAAACTAGGCATTTATTAAACCAAAGATCAAATCAAAATATAAATCGTAGGGCTCGTCACATCTATATATATATGTAGTTCATTATAAAACAAAGGAAAAAAAAGAACAATAAAGAAATAATAGAGAAGAATGAGCTTATGGTTCTTAAGTTTTGATCATTCTTGATTAATATTGATGGAATCTTACTTTCATCCAAGATTGTTTCTTTTTAATTTTATCTCTGAGAATCTTTAGTCTTAGAACTGATTTAGGGTCCTCCGAAACATCTCTCCCTTTTTTCTTATCTTTTTCCACTTGTTATTTCACAAAACCCAAAATAGTTCCAATGTTATGGATTCTCAAAGAGAACATCAAAACATGTGTTGGTCCCATGTTGTTTTATATGTCTTTTAGCTTCTTTTTATGTAAAAATCACCATTAACATAGGGTATAACACAACCCCATACTGATCTAACATAACCCTTTATTGCCCTAACACATCCCTTTATTGTTCTGGTCAAAAGAGTAAGAAATAGAGTCAAAAAAACATGAAATATAGTATGAACATAGGGTTTAACATGTACCTATATTAGTTCCCTTATTTAAAATATCCCTTTATATAGCCCTGTTGGTCCCCCTATTTAGAACATCCCTATATAAGTCATTTATTGGTTCTATATTCTTATTCCTTCCTCTAAAATCACCCTAAATCAACTCAAACTTGCACAAATTCATCATTATTCATTAAAGAGTTAGAGTAAGGCTTGAAAATAAAAATAAACCAAATTAAGTGTGTAATAATATAATAATCCTTTAAAAAAGGTAATGCTCTCTAAATAATACTAAGAACACAATGTAATATCAAACTCCCCTACATTTGAGCATTCACTTGTCCTCAAGCAAATCAATTTCATTACTTTTAACTTAATATAAAGCAACTCTAAAAAAGCATTAAACATAATGAAGATATTGATTAAGATTTTTCATTATTCATTATTCACTTAATAGCAAAGTTTATTGAATAGTTAATCACTTAGTTACTTTTATCAAATCATAAGTCTTAATTCACTCTATAATTCTTCAAACTCCATCTCATTTCACACTATTTAACTTAGTGTATAAAGTGAACAAACATGAAACAAATGCTAAAACCGTTATAAATTTTCATACACTTTATTTAAAGAAAAATAAAACACTATATTTAAACAACATAGGAGCATTTAGAAGCTTGCTTGAAAATTCCCCTAGCCTTTTTAATACAAAAGTAAACACCATTTGGTGAATATTCTCAATTGCTCACCTAGATCACTATTTTAAACAAATACTAGTGCCACTGATCTTTTTACTTTGTTTGAAGCCAAAAAAAGTGAATTTATTTTATGCTCACTTATTCACACACTTTATATTTTTATTTATCTTTTTGTTTTTTTATGTAGGATAATGAAAATGCTTAAAAAGAATTCACATTCAACTTAGTGCATGTAAAAATTGTAAATAAAGGTATCATAATGAAAATTAAATATTCATTCTCAAAATTAATAAAATAAATTGAAATATTTTTTAAAATTGAAAGAATTATATTAAGCAAGGTTGAACTATAATACAATGAAGTTACATAAGGTCAAACCAATAAGTCTTAAGGGTGAAGTACATAGTAGCTAAGCCATTAGTGATTAGTAGTTAAGCAAAATAAGTGAGACCAACATGGACAATAGAAAAAATACTATAAAACCAATATCAACTTTCCTTGCTAAATTTTGGGATTACGAAAATTGTCATTAGGATGTTTCCTTAAGTAAAGTAGCTACGTTTACCATAGGGACCAACTCAAAGAAAAAGGAGGGTTACATTGATCACCTTGTTCCTCCAAATTTAGCTTGTTGTGTCCATATAAAACACCTTGTTGCCCATTAAAGACAAGCCTAATTAATTATACATTGTGGAAAGTGGTGAATAACTCTTCATTTCCTTTGAGGTTAGCCTCAGCTATGACAATGACTTTTATAAGGATGTCTTTAAGACTTCGATCCTCCTTTTATTGCTATTATTACAAAATCGTGGTCACACTTGATCATTCCACACAAAATAGTTACTCTAACCCAGATTGTAAATATCACCATAGGCGATGTTTTGAGGCCAGTTTCCTATAATATTAGGCTGCTCCCACTTATTGTTCCAACGACTGAAATTCATAATTATGGTGGTCAACTCCACAAATTTCATAACACATCATCAAAATGCATGTTACATTACTAGTCATTCCAAGCTTCCAATGTTGCCATAAATGATGGCATACTGTCATTCCCCAGAGAATATTCTCCTCTCCTTCATTTCATTGTGTTTGGTAGCCATAGCAATAAATATCCAATCTTGAAAATAAGCTACTATCATAAGATCAAGAAAGAGATCTCTAAGGTTAAATAAATAAATAAGAAATAAAACTGTCAAAAAATGACTATATTAATAAAAGTAAAGTATTACTAATATCACAGTCCCTAATAGTGGTGCTAAAAACTTATTCTATTACTTTACCATAAGTGCATTGTGTATAAGTACTAGCATAAAAGTGTACAGATTTATCCTATGGGGATAATAATTAATACTACTAATTGTTTTTCTATTATCTAATCTTAATAAAAGAGTGATGTAATAAATGAAAATAAACAAAAATAAGATAACAATAGATAGAATAGAATTAGAAATAGAATCCTCCTAAAACTTTACAATGTTCAACTTCATCTTAATATAATAAACAATTTTAGTTTCTTCGAGTAGTAAAACTTCCTAAGTTATAGTTATATTCTCTCTCAAGACATATAACTCCTATCCTTAGATTAGTTAATTGAAATGCCTTTCAAATCAAGACAACCTAAGCATGAAAATAATAAATTAATTCACTTTATAAACTCTCTTGATAAATTTTACCCTAAGCTAGGAAGATCTTGTGGGCTTCTCTTAAATAGCTTAAAGTTAACTCTCTTTATCTAATTTGTGGTATCATCTCTTAAATTCTAATGCATTAATCAAGCAATTGAATCTCTCACTTTCAATCCTTTAATTCAACCAAGTATAAGAACATAGATAAATCTTAAGAAAAGTAGATATTCATTAACCAACGATTCATTTAAAATAAGGGTTCATCACATCTAGATTTATATCCCATTTACTTGAGGTAAGTTTGCATTTATCGGAATTTCATGACATTTAAGGTAAGTCTCCTTACTTTAAAATGGATTAGTCTCCATAGAAATTTATCCATTTTGAATAGCTCCGACATTAATAAAAAGGTCTATGCATTTAGAAAGAGTCTCCTACTTCTCTCTAAACTTGACTACCTAGGATGCTACAGGTCACATCTTCCTATTGGTTTATGATTTACATATTCTTACTGTACTGATTAGGTTTTTCTTCAACTCTATCTTTCTTCCTGCAGTCACCTCTTCACCTTTTCTTCACTACCCTTTCATTCTTCTCTTCTTAGTGAACATTATATAAACTTGCTTGTGTATAGTAAGTACATTAGGGGTAGTTTTATCCATCAAAAATAATTTTCAGTTTTTGCTTTCTTTATTACCATTTTAAGAAACTAACTTTTGAACTGTTAAACAATGAAATATCCCTTTCTAGCTCATGGATATAGACATTGGAAATTTCCTACCCCTATAAGGACCTTCCTCTCCCCCCTCCCCCAAACCTAGGGAAAAACCAAGCTTCTCCATTTGCTATCACCAAAACCTTTTCAATCATTACTGCTTCTAGGCCCCTATAATTTCAGTCGCACTTCAAGACCACAAACCATAAGAGCTTCCATGATTCTGAGTTGAAGACTATATAAGTTGTGCCTTTGCTTTTAGAAGAGAAACAAGTCACCAATAAGACATGGTCACAGGTGGCTGGAGACAAAGATTACACCTTCAAGCTATCCTTGATTCCATAAACAATGGAAGTTTAAATAGGCATTGTGTCATCACCAATTGAAGTACTTAAGGAAAGGCCTTAAGATGGCTAAACATAGTGATTGGTTACTTTGTAGACAAGAGGCCAACATACCCTATAATCAAAGCATGGGCAAAAAATAAGTGGAATCGACATGGTTTAATGATATTACTCATTAATCAAGGTGATTTCTTTTTATTCACTTTAAATTTAGAAACTCAAACTAAAATTGGCATTACAGTGGAAAGCCTAAAACACTTAAAAGTTGGAAGCTAGGAATATAATTGAACAGAGAAAAACTAAAAATAGCTCTTGTATAGGCACAATTCTATAACATACCTCTAAAATATTGGATTACCATAAGCCTAAGCTATTTTGCAAGTGCGCTAGGTAAAGCAATGTTCATTCATAGGTTGAATTGGAGATAAAAAGTTATACACAGAAGTTGAACCAGAAAAGGAGCTCCTAGAAACTCTCAAACTGAAATGGATGTATGATTATATTGTTTCTCTCGTAATGTGGTATCAAAGCCAAGAAGATAAATCGACGATGGTTAAAGAGATTATAAGGAACCACGCTCTAGTATAATGATAGTTTGTTAAGAGGTTGGGTTTCAGAAACGGGACCCAACATGTTTGGTATTAGAGCCCAATATTAGGATCTTACATGGGCAACCTTCGAAAATGTGTCAATTGTAAAAGCGATTGTTAAGGGTTAGGGCCAATAGAATTAGTGAGAAAAATGGTGTCTTGTTAGAGTCATGGTAAAGAAAGTTTGTGGACATTTAGCAATAAGAACTATGGTATAGTCCTATATGTTTGACACAGATTCAATAATTGTGGTTATGTTAGCGAACAAGGTGACAGAATCTCGTTGTGGATATGTCTCTGAATTGATATGGATGTGAAAAGGTTTTCCTGATTTGACTGAGGAAGAAATAAAGACAAAGATGAAAATGACCTAGGAATTGATCATGATTGTTTAATTGAGGTGATAATAGTTACGATTTAGTATAAGAATATGTCTGTGATATAAAAAAAATTCAGAACGTCATGATGATTAAGGATCAATGATTTGAAATTGATTAAGGATATGCATATGGAAGATCAAAGAGATGACAATGGAAAATGAGACATAAATGAGGAAATAGTATAGGGGAAATGAAATAGACATAAATGACTTTTCATGAGATGAATGAAATGATATATAGTATGGAGAAAGTTAGAAATACATACAAGATAGAAATTTTCGTATAATTAAGATTAAGGAAAAGATGAAAAAGTAAATGAGAAGAGTTAATGCAAATATCGTCAAAGACCAATGGAGATCAAAGCATCATTTGAGTAAGATATAACTTGGTGATTGTAGGAAATAAGTCTCCGAATAGAATAGGATGAATTTGATGATACACATAATGCAAAGATGATAACAATTGATTGATAGAGATTATATGAACAACATACATTATATTTGATGTAAAGTACCTAACTATGTGTTTGGAATCTTGAATTTTAGGTGAAATTATTGGTTATATGAGGAGATCAGTTAGGTAAGAATTTTGAGGATGAAATTTTTTTAGAAGGGGAGAATTGTTGAACCCCGAACTTTTTGTGAAAGATTAGAGCTATTGAATGAGAAATTTTGATGATTAGTCACAAGTTACGAACAAATAAATGAAAGTTCTTGAACCAAGAATTTATAGACAAGAGTAAAGTAGAGAATGAAAAAGGTGGATAGATTCATGATTTGCTACAGTGTCTTTGGTGGATAAGAGATTTTGAAATAGGAAGAATCAAAGTAAAAGTTAGCAGTGAAATGAAAGTAAAAATGAAGTTGAATTTGTATGGTAAATTGATGAAGAATATGTACACATATGTACGTTCTATTATTCGTGTTCATAATTATTCATGGCTAAATTTTCGTTATGGATAATGTTGATAGAGTAGAAAATGGTGATTTTGGTATGAGTTGTGATAAGGAAAGATTAAGAAACAAGATTGGTAGTGATCTGGAAAATGTTGATTGAGTATGCTTCAGTCTTTTATCCACAAGCATTCTCTAGTCATCCAAATAAGATGATTCTTAACTTGGATTAAATTAGAGATATATGGCTACATTTCGTATGAAAACATCGAATTTTAGTTCAGTCTCTAAAAATCTCAAAATTTGTCATGAAGTTAAGAAATTGGTGCAGTATGTTGAATGGAAAATTTGTCTTCAAAAATTAGGGAAAATTTTGGGATTGATATAGATAGATTTTGGCAAAGTTTTCTACTGGAAAGTTATAGATCTTTCTTTTATCTTTCCAACGGTATAATATATGAAAAATTTGGATATCAGAGTCAAAAGTTATGATCTTTAAAAGTATAGACGTTCAGGAGCAAAAGTAAGACAAAGTTACTGTTCATTCACTTCGTCTGATCACTGTTTATTCACTTCGTTTGATCACTGTTTAATCAATTCGTTTGATCACTATTCATTTAATTCGTCTGATCACTGTTCATCAAATTAATCTCATGACGTTAGCTATTCATCTCATGACATCAGCAATTCGTCTCACTTTGGCCAGAACATATTCTAGCCCAAATGTGATCCTCTAGATGACAGAATTGGCCTTTTAGATCTTCATAAGAATTGTAGCTCTTGAACTTTTCTTTCAAACCATATAAAGAACTCCTTCATCCGATATCAGTAGAGAAAGTTATAGCAATTTTTCCAACCTTGAATTGTCTGATGATGTCATCTTTGTCTCAAAATGATATCATATTGTCTGCTTTATTTTTGACCACCCAGATGAAAGCATTGGTCTTTGAGGTCTTCATAAGATTGTAGCTATTGAAATTATCTTTCAAAACATATAAATAACTCCTTAATCCGATATCGTTAGGGAAAGTTATAGCAATTTTTCCAACCTTGAATCGTCTGATGAGTCTCAAAATGATGTCATATCATCTACTTTATTTTTAACCCCTCAGATGAAAGAATTGGCCTTTTAGGTCTTCATAAGAGTTGTAGCCCTTGAAATTATATTTCAAACCATATAAAGAACTCCTTAATCCGATATATGTAGGCAAAGTTATAGCAATTTTCCCAACCTTGAATCATCTAATGATGTCATCTTCGTCTCAAAATGACATCATATCGTCTGCTTTATTTTTGACCCCTCAGATGAAAGAATTGGCCTTTTAGGTCTTCATGAAAGTTGTAGATATTCATGTCCTATTTCGAACCATTTAAAGAAAACCTCAATCAGAAATTTCTACAGAAATTTATGGCTGTTTCCCCGAAAGAGGTTCAGTATAATTGAGTTCATAAATATGGTTGCTTCTTTTGAACATAACTTATTCTCTAGACCTACGAATGACTTGATTCTTAAACCATTGGTTTTGTAAGACTTTTATCTACATCTTATACAAAAATTGAAGCCTTATAAAATGAAATAAGAAAGATTGAGTGAAAAAAGTGGGACGGGTATAGTGAGTGTGCTCTTAAAGGATCTGAACTGGTGTTATCCCACTAAATATACTTCAGTATTTTGATGTTTTTAGGATCAGTAGAACTCCAAATTAGATGATTTCTAATTTGTGATAAACTAGAGTCATGGAGCTACAAATTATATGAAGAAATTGGAATCGAATTTAGTCTCTAATATGTGTAGATTTCAGATGGAATTTATGTATAGTATACTATTATGAGCAAGCGCAGTCCAAAAATGTTCGAAGTATATCTTTTGAATATCTAAACCAAATTGAATGATTTCGGTGGCGTTAGAAACTTAAAACAAGGAGGGACATTTTGTAGAAGGAAATGTTACGTAAGAAGGTTTAAGAATATTTTTGGCAAGACACTTCAATTTAAAAGAACATAAGCTTATAAGGAAGGATAAAATGGACCTTTTGGACTCATTAAGGGCATAATTGAAAAAAGAAGTGTTATCTTGCTTATAAATGGAGAAGAACTACGGGAATGAGAAGATTCTAAAGAAACAAAATATGTGGAAAAGAAAAGATAGAAATATTATGAAGAAGAGAGAGAAATACGAAGAGAAGAAGAATGAAAGAGAGAAAAAAGAGAAAACAAGCTAGGGTTTTAATTTTCTTAGCATTCAAGAGAGATTTTGGAGCTATTCAAGAAGAAAAAAGGTAAAGGAAGAGAAGAGCTTCCATTTGAGCTAAAGATCCCTTCATTTGGTGAAGAATGAAGGTAAGATCATTTTGAAACTT
>JANZLC010000200.1:14493978-14515499 GCA_026413385.1 Erythroxylum gracilipes
AAGCTATAAGCTTAGCACGGTGGATTTGCCCCGTGTAGGTTCAGAGCGAGGAGATTAAAGACTGGGACGAGTCAACCACAATGGCCAAAGGAGTCTGTTTTTGTATTGTTGAACATTTTTTTTTAATTAACACTTTTGGGCCTGTAATATTCTTTGAATTTGTTTCTGGAATTCTGAGATGTATTATATGTGTGTTAATCTTGGATTTTAAAACTGCATGTGTTAAATGTTTTGATTTGATTGTACTGTCTTGGGTGGCATCCACATATCCTCCCAGGGGGGTATTTGGGTGTTACATATCTTCCACCGCCATCTCAGATAACCGAGGAAAATTCAAACCCGCAAAACCCTCAGTATTAAAAACCCCATCATTCGAGAACAATTGCTCATAGAACCCCACTTCCATATCCTTTAATAAAGCTGGATCCGACACCCACTCCCCCGCATCATTCTTCAAACATTCAATTTTATGCTGTCTCCGACGAACCCGAGTAATCGCATGATAATACTTAGTACAATGACCACCATCCTTGATCCAGGCAGCACGAGACTTCTGGAACTAAAGTGTCTCTTCCTGTTTCAAACATAAATCATATTGGCATAATAACTCCTTTTCAAGCGACAAGAGAGAAGAAGAGGGATAATTCTGAATAGCCAACTGAACATCCTTGATTCGCTTTAGTAAAACACTCTTATTCTTAAAAATATTACCAAAAACCTCCTTATTCCAACGAACAGCTTGTTCCTGAACCGACAAAAGAGCACCAGAAATAGAATAATGGGGCTTAAACCATGCCGAGGAAACAACCTGCTTAAAATCCTCCCGTAAAGTCCAAGCAGCCTCAAATCGAAACGGCCTCTCCAAAGGAGAGGAAGATAAACCTCTCAAAGATAATAAGAGAGGAAAATGATCTAAAGCAAGCCGAGACAAAGACATAACAGAAGCTTCAGGAAATCTCAGCCGCCAACCGGCATTACTTAAAGCCCGATCCAAACGTTCTTGTATAGTACCAATCCTAGCAATTGAGCGTGTCCAAGTAAACTGACAACCCACACAACCCAAATCCAGAAGAGAACAATAGTTCCAATGCCGTAAAAACCGACCACAGTTAGCGACAGATGGGAAGGCACCCCCTTTCTTCTCATGTACAGATGCAATGTCATTAAAATCACCAAATTACAACCAAGGCTCATCGATAGAATCTGCAAGATCATACATCTGAGACCAGAAAAAATCTCGCTTACTACGAATAGGACTAGCATACACCGCAGTAAGAAACCACCTACTACTTCCCCTAACAGCAACTGAACAATGAATGAACTGAGTATCCATCCGTAGCAACCGTATATCACAAACATTCTTATGCCAAAACAACCAAACACCACCCGCAAAACCAATAGCATGAGAAAGGAAGAAGTCAAAAAAACCGACCTAGATTGAAGAAGTACAATGCAAACGAAGCTACAATTTAGACTTGTAATAGGTGTTAGATAGGTCAAAATTTTTGTGCAGAAAGTTTTAAACGCTAATTGATACCAATGTGAAAAGTAGGTTTAGTATCGATCACATAACACAAATCCTGATAATGTATTAAATTAAAAGTTTAATCAACTTAAGACTCTATGATGTAAACCATAACCTTACACATTCTTATAAAAGGACTTTGTAAGGGACTTTGTCGGCCGATTACAGCCTACTTTGTCATTGGATTGTTATTTTTAGGGTTAAGGAATTATTTAGAGCAAAATTAGAGGAGAATCGTGACTAACTCTTCTAACTTTTTCTTCCTTTCTTTTTTTATATATTAGGATTATTTTTTTTTAATTTTTTTTTCATGATGTTTATGAATTTTTTCTTTTTGATCTTAATTGTTAGATTTATGCATGATCACCGTACATGAAAGACTAGGAGGTTAAGTATAACCTATGCTATATGCTTGCTTGCCGGTTTGTGCTCTTCTTGTATATAAAGGTGTTGATATTTTGCCTTTGTATTCTATTTGTGGTCTTGGGTTGGAATCTGTTTCACATATTTTATTTTGTTGCGCTGCCTGCTTGGTTTTCATTTGTCGCAAGTACTTATACGGGTGATGATTTGTGTTTGGCTATTTCTATTTGTTGGGCTTTGTGGAAGAATAGGAATGATTTGGTTTGGCATAGCTTTAAGCATTCAACTCAAGCTATTCTTTTTCTTGCCCGATCGATGTTAAGAAATTGGACTACTGCCAGGAGACGCCAAACTGCAGTGTCACGCAACGCTCTCTTTGCCCCTATTTTGTGGCAAAAACCACCGGATGGCTATCTTAAAATCAACACAGATGCTGCTATTTTCAAGGAGTCTAGAAAGACTGGTACTGGCTTAGTTGTTCGCAATAGCAATGGTGATTGTATAGCTGTTGGTAGTAATATTTTTCTAGGTGTTTTGGATCCGTCTACAACAAAAGCTATGGGTATCCGTGAGGCTTTAAGCTGGGTTAAAAAGAAAAACTTACATTATGTTATTATTGAATCTGATTCACAATTGGTTATTCAAAGTCTTCTCTCACTTAGTCACAATCGATCTGACTTTGATTTGATTATTAATAATTGCTTATTCCTTTGTCATTCCATTAATAATATTCATTTTAGTTTTTGTAAAAGACCTACGAACTGCGCAGCTCACTCCCTTGCGAGACATGCTAGTTCTATGTCAGATCTTGTTTATTAGGATTTATCTTTTCCTGTTTGTATTGCTTCAGCCTTAGCTGCTGACTATGGTTATTAATGAAGTTCCCTTTTTTGTTTTAAAAAAAAGTATAACCTATACATTAAGAGAATAATCACTTTAGATCTAAAAGTAAGGGTATCGTAGACTATTATAATAACTGAAGAGATTAACTATACTTAATGAGTTTGATTCAGTAGAATGAGCACCATAAGTTTGATTCAGTAGAATAAGCACCATAAGGTGGGAATTACGTAGGTGAGTATATATGTGTGCTTTCAGAGAGGGACGTGATCCTCTGTTCTATTACCCCTGTCCCAATTCTGTCTCATTCCATTTTAGCCATTCATTTATGTGGGGACAGAAAATTTGAGAGGCTGCACAAATGCTTTTAGTTAATTGTTATTTCAATCTTAATGATAAATCTTGCATGATAGTTGAATTATTCATAAGTGAACTATAAAATCCTAAGACTTATTATCTTGATTTTCCTTTGCTATTTATTTAACTTACGTTAATTAGTTTCATAATTTTTATTAATTTTGTTTCCTTTATTTTCTTTACTCTACTAGGATTAATGATTTAGTTTTCTTATCTAGTATTTTCAAGTAAAACTGCTTTGAGTTTTTTTCCAAATAAATCATAAGAAGTACAGGATGACTTTAATATTTCTATCGCCAACTTTTTCAGATTATAGCGAAATTGCAATTTACATTAAGTATTGAACTTGTCGGTAAGAAACCATCAAAATTATAATATAATTTTATACAATAAAAAAAGAAAATAACCAATTATATTTTTTAAGATATTATTTAATAAATCATCTCTTCCTGTTGTAATAAGAAAAAGAAACTAACCGATCATTTTTTACCTTTATATTGATTTCTTTTCTATAATTTCAAAATTTTATACTTGAAAAATAAAATGCCAGATAAGTATTGATGCTTATTTAAAATGTGAAACAAACAGAGTCCCAACTAATCACTAATTAATGAACCAATCAACCAGTACACCAACAAACGCAAACTCGGAACAACACACACACACCTCTCTCTCTCTTCTTAGAATGGAGTCTTTGTTGAGGTCCTTGACGGGTCAAGACCCGAACCCGGAAGACTACAGGAACGTCGAGTTCTGGTCCACGCCGGAGCGAGCCGGCTGGATGACGAAGCAAGGTGACTACATCAAAACTTGGCGACGCCGATGGTTCGTGCTCAAACAAGGGAAGCTTTTGTGGTTCAAGGACAACCTGGTGACGAGGTCGTCGATTCCACGTGGCGTGATCCCAGTGGGCAAGTGCCTCACAGTGAAAGGCGCAGAGGACGTCCTCAATAAGCCCTTCGCTTTCGAGCTGTCAACGAGTCAAGAGACTATGTACTTTGTGGCCGACTCCGATAAGGATAAGGAGGACTGGATCAATTCCATTGGTCGCTCTATTGTACAGCACTCCAGGTCTGTTACTGATTCCGAGGTCGTCGATTACGATACCAGACGTTGATTTTAGGGCTTCTTCTTCGTTTTCTGATTATCTGTATAAATTTCAATTTAAAAGGAAAAAAAAAACAACGCTGTAATTAGTAAACTCATGGTTTGCAGTGTGATTGATGGGGATATCAGCGTATTTACTTTGGATCTGTTGAGGGTTTATTTACTTGACTTTGTGTGTTTTTCATGTTTTATGGTTTTAACTTTTCTACTCAGATTCTCTTTCTTAGAATGTTTGTGGGGTTATTTGGCCGGCAAACACATTTTTGTGGGAGATCTCTTGGAATTATGATTATGGATTTTTACACGCCATTAGTGTCTGATTTTGGGCTCTTCCATTTCCTTCTTTATTTTCCATTATTAGGAATCGCAGAGAATGTGGGTTTTAGGTTCAAGTTGCCAGTATTGATAGAGATTGAGGTTGTACTTCTTCTTGATAGCCACTGTTTTCTTCTGTTTATAGTTGTGGAGGGCAGTTGGAACTTTTCCTTACCCAATTGAAATTGGATGTTTCCGTGCCTTCTACTTCACCTCCACGCATTGAAGTTGATGCCTATTTAGTATAGAGAAATTAGGTTATTAGGAAGGTTTAACAGACTTCCCGAAACTTTATTCTGAGATATCCATTGGAAACACATATATTTGACGGATGAATTTGTTGTTTTAATCAATTCTGTGAAACGAAAAGAGTCAAAGACCAAAAGAAGAGAGAGTTCTTAGATCCTATTTCACTCAACAACATGCACGCTGCCTTGTTTCTTTTGCCAATTCAGTCCCCTATGGTTATGTGCGTGAACAATGGAGTATGCTTATAATGCCTATCCACAGCTTGATTCAACAGTTTCTTTAATAATTTCTGTTATGTGCTAATTAGATGGTTATGTGCGTGAACAATGGAGTATGCTTATAATGCCTATCCACAGCTTGATTCAACAGTTTCTTTAATAGGTTCTGTTATGTGCTAATTAGATGGTTATGTGCGTGAACAATGGAATACGCTTATAATGCCTATCCACAGCTTGATTCAACACTTTCTTTAATAAGCTCTGTTATGTGCTAATTCAAAAAGGGGGTAACTATTAAATATCATATTTGAAACTTATCACATCTTTCATTCTTAAATTGAGCTTAAAATATCATAGAAAGCCCTTACTGATAAAATTTGGTTCTTATTGTAAATTATGACTTGAATTAATTTAAGAGTAATAAGATATGGATATTAGTATCTATGCCAAAACACCATCGAATTATAAGTACCAGATGGGCTTTTTTAGAAACAAACTAGATGAAACATGTACCATAATTGGAAATGAATCTCAATATGTGACCAACGGGGTACAAAAAAAAAAAAAAGGAATGTAAAGATTTTGGGAAAATGTTTTCACCATTAACTAGATTAAAATCTATTAGATTGATACTTGAATTTCTTTCATACTAGATTTCAAGCTTTTTCAAATGGGTGTCATAAATATATGTTTAGTAGTTTTATTCAAAAGGAAGCTTATGTTGATCAACCTTCATTTTTAAATTACATGATACACCTAACCCCATTTGTAAACTTGTATAAATTTTATATGGCTTTAAGCAAGCTCTTTTTGATATGAAAGCTTAGTTACATTTCTTTTGAAAAAAAATTCATAAAAAGGAAGGTTGATACATCTCTTTTTGTTAAAAAGTATAGGCATGATATTCTCAATTGTTCAAATTTATGTTAGTGACGTTATTTTTGTTACAACTAATGAAAGCTTGCATATTTTAGATGAGCATGTTAGGAGAGCTCAAGTTCTTGCTTGGACTTCAGATCAATCAAATCAAGCAGAGCTTTTTTATAAATCAATCTATATAAATTGATGAATAACTCAAGCTCTTTGGATTGGATTAAGACAAAACATTGAGGAGACCTATAAGTATCACAAATATGTTGAGCGAAGAAGAGGATTGAAAATTTATGGATGTAAAGCTCTATTAAGTTATGATTGGTACTTTTTTATCCTAACATAAGTAAGCCAAAAATCATGTTTAGTGTTTGTTTATGTGCTAGATTCATATTAGCCTTATCGAGTCCCATTCACTAGTAGTTAACTCATAATTAGGTATTTATATGAAACTATATTAATAGGATATTGATATCCTAAGGATGCATTCTTTGACTTGATTAGTTATTTCAATAAAGACCTTATGAGTAGTTTATCAAATAGTAAGAGAACAGTTGATCAAGTTTTATATCTAATAAAACCCTCATTACATCGCAAGTATACGGACCGTATCTTGTAGTATATAAGGAGGGTATTGTTTCTATGAGGATTATGCAAGGGTAACTAATTTAAACCTAAGTTTGTTTAAAGTATTTGGAATGTGATTTGAATAAAAAAATAACAAAAATTGAAACAAATAATAACATAAAGAAAATAAATCAAGTAAACAATGAAACAGTAAGTTGTCTATTGAGACAAGTTTTAATCTATTTAAAACTTTCAATAGTTTTAATCTATTTAAAACCCTTAATAGACTGCAAGCGCACAAGTCGTGATTGTAGTATGTGAGGTGTCGATTCCTTGAGGAGTTGTCGGACTAACCTAATTATAAGTTATCTAAGGCATAAAGAATTATTAAAATGAAAATAAAAACTGAATATAAAAGTAAACACGTGAAGATGATTAACAGAAAGTTAAGTTATAAAATTAACACAAAAGAAATCAAATATTGAGCATCACCAAATTCACAATGGAAAATCACAGAAGAAAAATTACCAAATTATGAGAAAGGTATTTATCCTATCATCAATGCTAACCTAATCACTTTTGTGTTAATGTAATTTAATCATATATTGACTTAAGCTTTGTATGGTATTGACATTAAGTTAAATGAATTATTTAATTTCTCCAAAAAGTATTCCATAGAAATTAATGGAAAATTTTATATGAATAATTATCTATTAAATTTGAAGGTTTAATGAATTTATCAATACTAATCAAATTACTAGAAAATTAACAAAATACATAAAAAAATTTATTGATTTTAAATATATTGACATGGAGAACCTGGTAAGTTATCCCATCACATTTCAATATATGTAGGAAACAATTTTGGAATTGTGAACCAAGTACATAATAACTAAATTAAACTATCAAAGCAGACCCAACTCCTACCTACAAAGTCCTCATTTTCTCCTTTCCCTCGTTTTTAGAGTTCTAGGTTTAGTGCTAATGCTTGACACTAGAATTATCTTTCAAGGGTTCAAATCTTGTCTAATATTATGGTATCTTATTGTGTCCAATAAATCTCAACTATTTATTTATATAGGGTCTGCATGGAACTCGTATGGATCCCGTAAAATAAATGACTAAGATTTTATGAGACAGAATAAGACAGAGTAAAACTGAGAAGAGGATCAAATTTGACCTTTCAACCATTTTAGGCACCCTTGAAAAAGAAATGATAGATGGATTTTCATGGGAAGTAAAATTCGTCACTTCTAACATTAACGTTGTCTTTTATATTTTACGAGTTTGATCCAATTTCTCAAAAAGATTTTTTTTTTGAATTAATCCCATTTTCTATGTTCAAGCTCAACCCACTGAAGTTCGTTTATAGTTAGTTTTGTTGAAATGCAAGCATATCAATTAGGAAAAACCTGTTTGAGGTAATCCCAGAGACCGGTGTTAGCAGCAGATGGATCGTTTGGTACAAGCCTTTCTCAGGCTCCCAATTAAAACTGACCCACACAACTAAATGGCAACTGTTAACGTCCCAATTCCAAGCCTCGCTATCCCCTCCGGTACCAACAATCGTCCTCTCGCTGACCGCCCCTCCGCACTGTCACTTGTCGACCAATGCGTCACCGCGAAGCACAACAAAGAGCTTCATGCCCGATTGCTCCGCTCGGGTCTGTTTTTCGACGCATACTATGCCAGCAGGCTTTTCATGACCGTTGCTCTGGCTCCCCTCTCGAGTCTCGACTATGCTCTTAAGCTGTTCGAAGAAATTCCCCACCCAAATCTCCATACTTGGAACACCCTCATTCGCGCTTTTGCTTCAAGCCCCAACCCTATCCAAAGCCTGTTTACGTTTCTAAGGATGCTCTATGAGAGTCCATACCGGCCTAATAAATTCACTTTCCCTTTTGTAATCAAAGCTGCGGCGGAGGTTCGTAATTTGTTTGTGGGACGAGCTATTCATGGGGCCGTTATTAAGGCCTCGCTCGGTTCCGATGTCTTTATTTCGAACTCTCTTGTGCATTTTTATGCCTCCTGCGGGCATTTGGATTCAGCCCATCTGGTGTTTGTGAAAATTGACAAGAAAGATGTTGTTTCATGGAACTCCATAATAACAGGTTTTGTACAAAGTGGGCTTCCCGAGAAGGCATTGGAGTTCTTTCAAAAAATGGAGATGGAAAATATGAGGCCTAATAATGTGACAATGGTGGGCGTTTTGTCCGCTTGTGCAAAGAAGATGGATTTGGAGTTTGGGAGATGGGTCTGCAGGTACAATGAGAGAAACGGTATTGATGTTAATTTGACTTTGAGAAATGCCATGCTGGATATGTATGTGAAATGTGGGAGCCTTGAAGATGCTAGACAGTTGTTTGATAGGATGGAGGAAAAGGATGTTGTTTCATGGACAACTATGATCGATGGGTATGCCATCAAGGGGGATTTTGATGCAGCCAGAAGGGTTTTTGATTCCATGCCGAGGAAATCGATTGTTGCGTGGAACGTTTTAATATCTGCTCTGGTACAGGACGGGAAGCCAAAGGAGGCTTTGGCCATTTTCCACGAGTTGCTGCTTAGTAAGATTGCAAAACCTGATGAAGTAACACTTGTTAGTGCCTTGTCAGCTTGTGCTCAGTTGGGAGCAATAGATATAGGTGGGTGGATCCATGTGTATATTAAAAAACATGGAATTAGGTTAAACTGTTATCTGACTACAACCCTTATTGACATGTATTCTAAATGTGGTGATATAGAGAAGGCACTTGAGGTGTTTTGTTCGGTGGACAGGAGAGATGTGTTTGTCTGGAGTGCCATGATTGCTGGACTGGCAATGCATGGGCGTGGAAAAGCCGCTTTAAATTTGTTCTTCAAAATGCAAGAAGCTAAGGTGAAGCCCAATGCTGTGACCTTTACCAATTTATTATGTGCTTGCAGTCACGCGGGACTTGTAGATGAGGGGAGGATATTCTTTAATCAAATGGAGACGATTTATTGTGTTGCTCCTGGGACCAAGCACTACGCTTGTATGGTGGATATACTGGGTCGTGCAGGTCTACTGGAAGAAGCTATTAGTCTGATTGAGAACATGCCAATGTCCCCAAGCGCCTCAGTATGGGGGGCTCTGCTCGGTGCTTGTAAAATTCATGGGAACGTTGAGCTAGCTGAGAAATCCTGCACCCACTTGCTTGAGATAGACCCCTGTAATCATGGAGCCTATGTGCTTTTATCAAATATATATGCCAAATCAGGGAAATGGGACAGGGTTTGTGACTTACGGCAGCATATGAAAGCTTCGGGACTAAAAAAAGAGCCAGGCTGCAGCTCAATTGAAGTTAATGGCATCGTTCACGAGTTCGTTGTGGGAGATAATTCTCATCCTTTCTCCAATGAAATATACCTGAAATTGAGTGAGGTTGTGGACAGACTAAGATTAGCTGGTTATATGCCAAACAAATCCCACCTTCTTCAATGTGTTGAAGAGGAAGATATGAAGGAGCAAGCCCTTAAACTTCACAGTGAAAAGCTAGCAATAGCCTTTGGACTCATTAGCGTGGCTCCGTCTCAACCAATTAGGATTGTTAAGAATCTTCGTGTTTGTGGGGACTGTCACTCTGCGGCCAAGCTCATATCTAAACTTTACAACAGAGACATACTATTAAGAGATAGGTATAGGTTCCATCATTTCAGTGACGGTCAGTGCTCATGTATGGATTATTGGTAAAAATGGTGGGGTTCTGAATTCCAGATTGTGGCCTTAAACCTGTAGCAAAGTATATCATCGATTGTTGAGTTTTATGTCCTGAAACATTAGGAATCAAGTTCAAAGGATAATTCTTTAAAGAAACATATCAGAACAACTTTAGGAATTCCATCAGTCCGCATGGTTGAATGAATCTTTTCGGCGAGCAATTTGTAATTAAACTCCGTCGTAGATATTTTGTTAATCTTGCATATGCGTTGATGGCAGTATTATATTGATTTTCAATTCTAACCTATTTCTTAAAATGGATTGTGTAGTTCGGTGATGTACACTTCACTGGGACATTATATCAAACAATTAATATGCAATTTAACACTTTGGGACTTGAGCAACTGAACCTAACCTAACATAACATATGTGAAGGGAGATGTTTTAGCAAGGTTACAAACAATTTACCAACAATCATGTGTAAGGAAGCAAGGAAAAACTTCTATTTTAGAAGTTAAAAAATTAAGTTAAAGTGAGAATTAAGGTTCTTGGCGTACATATTTTTGAACTTTTCTACCTAAACGTTCTTACGTAAAAAAGTCATACTTAACTACCATTACATCCTGACAAATTTAACCATAATATTTTAGAAAATATTAAATTCTAATATTTAACAAACGTTAAAATTCAACTTCAATTAAACAAAAAAATTGACAACAGTATAACTATGTCAATTTTCTACTAAGTCTTGACATATTTTATGATATTTTAATATTTAAATAGGTTCCAAACTATTTCGTAAATTTGACGTATTAAAACCTGTTTTCTTAAATTGTAACTTTAAAATTTATTAAAATTTTTAAATGCGGGACTCACGATAGTTATTTAACCCTTAACAAGTTTGCTTAAAGCTTAACAGACAATAAAAGCCAGAACTACCTAATTTAATAGTAAATTTTCAGATTTCAAAGAAACGTACGAAGTGAAGGTTCATTTTTTTTTTCTTGTACATGAACCAACTTATGCTTGAATAAGCAAAGACTCCAAAGTAGTTAAAAAGAACTAAAGGCAATTAAATATCCACAAGAAGACAAAAATCAGCCCTTTTTAGGATTATCCAACTAGTCCTAAGCAAACTTAGAAGAGCCAAAACTACAAGAAACTCAATGATATTGCACACCAAGATCATATGGTAAAAAAGAATAAACGAAAACTTGAGACGTGCAAGGCTTTACATTACCTTAGGATTCGAGAGAGAGCATATAATACTTATTGATTCTAACCCATCTCTTATATCCTTCCATAGCTTCCTAATCTCAATCAAAAACTAGAAAAAAAATCAAATATAGACTCAGCTTCACAATTCACTGAATTCAAACACGGCAATGAAGCACCCATGAGCTAACTCTATGGTTTTATTATGAACAAAACCCAGAAGATAAAATTGCAGGAAACTGTTATGGGTCTTATGGGAGAACGAAGTCCAAAAGCTAGCTTAAAGGGTAGTGGAAGAGCTAATAAGCCTATAAATCCTATATCAATATCTTTTTTTATTACCAATGTGGGACAATTAGATCATAACGTACCACCATTCGCAGCCAAGGTACTAGCGACTGGCTGTGTGTTAGATCTTTTCTAGCCCCGGGCAAACATTGCAATGTTGTCGTCATAACCCGTGGGCGTGGCACGAGGACTTGAAGAAGTGATGTTAGCTCTGATACTAATTGTTACAGGTCTTATGGGAGAACTAACCCCAAAAGATAGCTTGAAGGGTGGAAGAGCCTATAAGCTTATAAACCCCACATCAGTCTCTTTTTTATTACCGATATGGGACAATTAGACTGTAACAGAAATACAAATCCCTAGTATAAAAATCAAACTTTAAATAGGCATACTAAAATAGGACTTGAACAATATAAGGAAAGAAGAGGCAAAAATAGATGCAAAAATAGATATTTTGTCTTCTTTTTGTGCTATGGAGACAATGTAGAAATTCAAGCTCTTAGCCACTCAGTGTACGGTCGTTGGAACTCTTGCGTAGAGCCCTACGACCAACACTATTTTTCATATCCGCATACAGAGGTAGACTCTACAGATGCTACTCTCTTGCTTCACAGACTGTCGCCGAAGGTTCCCCTGTCACGACGATGAATCGGAGCTTCGGATCAGTGAAGATCTATAAGAGAAGTGAGTAAGGAGGAAGTTGAAAGATTTGTTCGTGCCTTTACCACCATTAGAAGTTAAGGAGAAGAACCGACATGACGATGAGATAGGGTTGTTATTAGTCAATAATGGAAGCAGCAATGAAAGAGGTGGTAGTGGAGGTGCATTGGCGGTTTGTCGTACTACAGCTAGTGGGATGAGATCGATATCGAGGACTTTTAGGTATAGATTGTTACAAAGAGCATGGGGGCCGATGCTAGTGTGAGTGCAACTGATGATAACAGATTAGTTATTTGGTTAAATTAATTTTTAGGATAATAAAATTTAGGGTTAACTTATTTGTTAAGTTAATAGGTTAATTAGTTAAGTAAATTTGATAGGTTAATAAAAAGTAGGGTTAAATAATATAGTGGGTTCTATATTTAAAAATATTAATAAAATTTTAGATTTTATAATTTAAGAATATGGGTCCAACCTTTAGAGAGAGTATGGGACCAATTTAAATATTAAAATAATATAAAAATTTGCTAGCGCAATAGACAACTGACGGTATCATATTGTCGTCAATTTCTCAATTAATTTAGGAATGGATTGTAATGTTTTTTAAATGTTCGAGTTTAATTTGTATTATGTCAGGGTTAAATTTATTGGAGGATGTAAATCTTAGAGTTAATTATGAATCTTGTGCTAAAAGATCTTTGGACAAAATCCCTTCGAAGGGCTTGCATGTGAGCTTCTTTGCATAGTTAGCCTTTTGCTCCCTAATAATCTAGAGTAAGGGATACTTACTTCAACTGAAGATCTACTAAGGTTGTCAATAGAAGTGCTTTAATATTTACTTAATTTATACCCTCCCCTCGCTAGGTACCACAACCAATAATTTTTCCTTATCCTTTTAGTTGCTAGGTACTTGAAGATGTGGTGTCTGTTGGTATCCATGTTCTAGGGTTTCTTTAGATTTCACCTTTTCAATTAGAATATAATTGGAGTTAAGATTATTGTTCCCTCCATTTCCTACACTAACATGCTTTTAATCTATAGATTATCTAAGTCAGATAGCATCTTAACTAGGGATTCTCCATGTAGATGCCAAATTAGGATGACAACTTCTCAATTCTTAGTAAAATGTAAGATATTTTCTAGCCTTTTGTATGATTTTCCTTAAAATTATCTCTTTGGTGTTCTTATTGCCTCTAAAATTTCTATTATTATGCTTTAACCATATCTTGTAAACTGTAGTTCCTAGGTTGATGATGATCACAATCTTGTTTCCTTTAGAGACATAATTTCATTAATTACCCATTCTAACATATCCATATAGTTGAAACACTTCCTATAAATATGGCATAGGTTCTTAAATTTGTCTCATAGCCACTGAAAAAACTTACAGCTAAATAAGAGATAAGTTGAGTATTCACTATCCCCCTCACAAAGCAAATGAACATTAGGGATGTCAAGGAACCCCAAATACCTTGTAAGAAGACCTTGTTTGAAAATTATCCACATTAGGAAGATCACTTTAGGCAATAGGTACTTATTCTGGACATTGTTGCTCCATCCCGCCTTTACCCCTACTCCTCTGAGCACATCCCTACAAGACTTAGTGAATCTACCAAATGAGTGATAGAGCCAAGTGTATTTATCAAGCTTAACAAGATTAGGATCATAGTTTGGTATAATAGTAGCTACTTTTAGGGGTAAGTTATACCATTAACTCCTATGTATCCAATTTTTTGCCTTAGTATTGGTAAGGATGGTATTCAACCAATTCCCTTATATATGAGCCAAATACAATGTTCTTGCTTTTCTCCAGTCACTATATATGAGGGAGGCTTTTTCTCCATTACCAGTTACATATTTAAAAACTATTAACAAATTGTCTTTTAATTTCATAAATTATGTCGCGAACCAAGATTTATTAGGCCTAGGTTGAAATTCCCAAAGACTTAAAATGTATTCATTTATCCACTTAGTCCATAGGTTGCCCTTTTTCTCCATTAATTCCCATAACCTTTTGGCTGTCAATACTTTTATTAGGTAAGCTAATTAAGGTTATCGTTAAACCTCCTTCAACTATTAGTTTATTTATCTCCTTTCAACTAACCTTAACCATTTTATTGCTTGGAAAATAGGAGTTCAGGTAAAATTCCGCCTCAAACAATTGTGAATCCAAAAGAGAATGTTTATCACCTTGAGATGCGGTAAAGAAATAGAGGCACCATATAAGACTCTTCTTATGGGTGAAAATGAAGAATCTGAAAAGGAACTTAAAGTGTCTCCAAAAGAAGTTGAAACAGGAACTAAGGTAAACTCTCAATCTCCTCAAAGTAAAACTAGTCCCTACTAACCTAGGCTCCTCTAAAGTGTCCTAATCGCTCTTATAGTCCCTATTAAGCTAGCCTACTCTAAAATATCCCAATTGTTCTTAGTGTCTTAAGGATGATGGGAACCATTTGATGTATCAGTGTCATCCAAGGTAGTCGTTCTAGTCGTCTTATTCTTTGAATCAATTTAGTCATACATAGGCATATGTGTATATCTCCCACTATGGTGTCATAGGCTTGATGCTTGAAGAATTAGGTCAAGGCACATTTGAGGTGGATGAAGACTCTCTCTATCATATTGTAGATTTATAACATATTTGCCCTCCACACCACTTTGGTATTGTCTCCTCTATCGCTGATCATGTGGCTAATTAATGTACACATCTCAATAGCGAGGCCATAGACCTCGTAGGCTTATAAGATCACTCTTAGCTAATGTTATGCCATAGAGTCTTCTCGTTAACTTACTAAGACGCACACTAGTAATGCAATGTGAAAATCTAGTGTAGTTCATTCTATGCATTTCTCCAAAAACTCAAAATTGTGCTATGTTATTGATATTTTAAGTGTAATATCATTTCTCTATATTGATGGTGAGGACCTCTAGAGTAAACTCTTAGTAGTCAAGTTTCTCAACGTAAAGAAATGATCCCATCTCCTAACTTTGATAAACTCTCAGACATCTTTAGTAACGTAATAACCCGTTTTTGATACTAACGATTAGAACCCTAGAATATTGCACATGGACATATCATTGAGAATTCATGAATTGCATTTGATTCACATGCATACATTAGCATACACACATGAATTATGAATTAGTACATGTTGCAATGATAATATATACACTCAATTGACATATTCTGGGGTATGAAAGGTTTAAAATGATCATGATGTGAATTATGTATTGTTTATGTATTCAATTTTGGTTTAGTGGATTATAATTAGTCAACTTGGAATTTATAGTTACAATTGGAAAATTGACGAATTAAAATGTACATTTGATCTAGGAAAAATGCCAAGTAGTAAGACAAATTGACACATGGAAAATTAGGATGACTAAGCCTATAAATTAGTGACATTTGACATGAAAAATTAAGTGACAAATGGTATAGCTAATTAATTAACAAATGGTAGCAAGGAAAATGGCCTAGCTTAATGGTGACATTTGGCAACAAATATGCATGACAAATGGAGAACACGTTTAGGGACATATGTTATAGTAATATGGAGACACCTAGCATCCAAGGTGTTAAATTTCTATAGGAGTGATTTTAGTTCTGCTCATTTCTTCTTCTCTCTTCTTCTTACACCACCGAAATTCTCTCACCTTTACATCCCTATATTTTTTCTATGTTTGTGTCCAATTTCTACACCAATAATCCATACTTTTACCCTTCATAAGATGGTTAAAGTATCAGATTATTGTTGTCTTTTGTTCTAGCCAAAAACCAACCTGTTGTTACCTTGAATTCATGATGATTTTTGAATGCATGGAGAATTAAATTAACTTGATCTTTGAGCTAGAAGTAAGTAAAAGATTGGTATTTATGGCATGTTATAATAGAGAATTTATGATGATGAAATTGGGATGAATTGTATATGATATTGATGATGAATTGTGCTGGAAATTTCTACATGAACCTAGGTACTTTTCCGTTCTATTTTTGCATGTACCAAAACAGTAGCTTATGGGCTGTTGTAAGGGTGATTTAAGTTAGGATTTGAAGTAAAATTGATGAGGACTTCATGCTAAAGATAGGTGTTATTAAGGTGTTTCAAATCTGAAAAATTAGAGTTGTAGGTGTGTTTGTAAAAAGTGACTCTTAATGATACAAGTGAGCAGAATTTTGTAAGCCTCAGTGTAACCAATATAGAAGTTAAATTAACCTGAAATGAAGTAACCTTAAAGGACATGAAATCTGGAAATTTTCAAATATTAATGATGTCTTTAAGCTTGTAAAATTCGTGAAGTATTGAAAGTAGTAAAGTTACACACATTAGTGATGATGATAAATTCTAGAATTTTAATTTCAGCTTTGTGTACATATTGAACTAGCTGAGAAATTTCACTCTTAATTAGTATTTGGACTTGATTAAGGCTATGAATGAGCCTATATTGTTGCTTGATTAATTAGTTAAAAGCTTGATAATTTTATATAGTTAACTGATGTCATAACCTAAAGAATGGACTGTTTTGATATGGTTGAGTTCAAATCTGGAAATTTTGATTTGTTAAAGGAATAAATGAGTTCTTTTAAAGCAAACATGATCTTGAAGACATGAGTAAAGTGTATAAGGTATGGATGAATGAGCATTGAAGAACATGAGGTAATTATGAATGAGAATTGGGTAAATATATAAATTTATATTGTCGAAAAAAGTTTGGTGAATGTATAGATTTAGCTTGCTGAAATTCCAGATTTAAAGTAACAATTGTGTATAGCTTATGGGAGGCTTTTTGATCATAAAAATTCAAGGATAAGTGTAAAGTATGGTTGATGAAGTGGGAGTAAATCAAGCTAAATTAAAAGTACAAACTTGATTGCAAAATGGTAGTATACAAAATATGATGTTTGAATGTTCTTAGAGTGTATAAACACAAATTGAATAGTTAAGATATATGTATATAAATATATACCCGAGAAAGTCAATTGAGCATGCATTGAACATAACACATATATATGTGTATGATTGAGTACTTACTTGATTAAACAAGTTAGTAATGTGTACATATATGTGTATTGCATGATTTGGAATCACAGATTGACCGACAACTTCAAGACATTGCCGACTCGTCAAGGTAATAGCTATCTGGAGCATAATGTGAGTTAACCTAGATGTTTACTCACTATATTTGAATTGTTCTTAATTAACTGTTAGACATTAAACTGTTACTAATATGATTGTGTTAATACCAGACATTGATGGTCTGAGGAGTTTGAGATTCGGGACTGTATTGGAAGTATTTGCAAATTGAATGTGTGAAAATTTTGTTCTCAATTATATGTTGGATGTCAGACTTAGATCCGATGAATGTGCTATATGACTGTGCACACTGAATGAGAGTTCTTGATATAATAATATGTGATTTGATGCATTTTTATTACATTGATATGCATGATCAGATAAAGGAGTTGTAACTGGAGTGGCCAACGTGAAAAAGAGCTTAAAGCTCATAAATGTGCATATTGAGTCATAGGCTCAACGATTAATAAGCCTTGTATCTACAATGAGTATGGTACAATATCTAAAATAAACCAGGTATCTACAATACATACGGGACAGTTAAATAGGCGCTCGGTCACAATAAAATAAAAATGAAAGTGGAGTCTCATGTGTATTGCAAATATATCTTTACATGTATCATATGCATCATTGTAAAGAATGACTAAATTGAGTTGATATTATGTTATGCTATGTTTGTGTACATGTGACTGATTTAAAAAGAAAAAAGAAAAAGTACTGAATTGTGTTGATATAGTGATTTGTAATACTTGTATACATGTTGATGATATGAATGATTGAGGTGAAAGATTGGATTGTTCTGAAAACATTATATGACATGTTTGTATTGGAATGTGCTTATTAAGATATGATGTATAGTGTGATTTGGTATACAAAATTGTATGGGAATTGATTCTAAGCTAATGTGATATACTTGTGATGTTGTGTTTTGACTCGAGTGAGCACATTGATAATGGTTCAGTTACTGAATTCGCAAAACTCATCAAAATTGTAACGTTATTTTTCAGGTACTGATGAGACTTAGCTTTTAAGGCAATCTAGTAGCAGTCTAGTATTGTCAATTTTGGAATCAGGAATGACTCAAAGATTTAGTTAGCTGAAGTCTGAGGAGTTTAAATAGATTGTCTATATTAGCATCTCATTTCATGTTAGATATTTTGTAAGGAACAATAAACTCTCATATGCTTTTGTAAGGTAAATATATGGATTATGGAATGTAATGATGAAGTAAGTTTATTTTTGTGAATGAAATAAGGAAATTTAGTCCTTTGAAATACTTATGTTTCTATAATGCCATAATAAGTGAATATGATTGCTTTAACATATCATTCTCATAAAGTATGTTCTCGGATGTCCTCTGAATGTTTAGGCATATGATCTATGGTAGTGGTGTGTTACAGATACAGTCTTATGAGACAATTCTAGAAAAACAAATTAAATTCAATTCAAGAGAATTTAAAACAAAAGGACATTTTGATTTGTAACTCACATAAGAAAAATTATGTATTCAAATGTTCACCGACTCTTAGTAAGATAATTGAATACATTTATAGTACGATGAAATAAATAAGATTAAATGAGATTGAAATACGAGATATAATCTAAAGTATAACATAAAATTTATTCAAGGATCTACTCATTAATGGAGATATTATATATTCCTAATAGATATTTTAAAATAAATTCTCGTGAGATCCAAGTTGTACAGTTTATTGGACAAGTGTGAGAAATTTCAAAATGTTAATCATCACGTGCAACTGAGAAATGATAACTATTGAACAAACCTGAAGGTTCAGGATGTAACACTTGATATTAACAGTTAAACAGCAGCTAAAGATTTAAAGGTAAATATAAAAAACTTATTTAAATTCCCCGTAAAAAAGGATAAGATAATGATCAGTGTAAAAAAGTCAAGTTATAAGTATTCGGACAAATTCTTGTGTTTTCTGCGAAAGTGGCCAAAGGGTCCTTTAATCTGCAAAAACAAAGAACTCATTCGTAAGTGATAAATTTCAATTACACATATCCGATCTTAAAGTGAAATGTTTATCTATATGTGATTTTTTTTACTAAGTAATCACCTAAAAATCTTGAAACCATTAGGTTTTGTTCTATACTAAGTTACTAACTGCGTACCACCTGACTTATGATGACAATTCCCAAGATTCACGTCTGAATCTCTACTAAACTGTGACAGGTTAAAGAAATTTCTACCACGAAAGAGCGAAAAACGGAGAACTGGTCTTTAATAAACACTTGTTCATACAAATCGAATATTTACAAAATGACATACTAAAAAACGATAAATAGTTTTGTTTTGTTTTTTTTTTATCCGTTCAACCAGCATATCATGAACATTCACTTGTTCATGCCATACATTAGCTTTGTACGAATGTTTTGTTGCACGTAATACAGACCCTATTACGTACCCAAGATCATACATGAAAGGATAAAAATAAAAGAATTGCAGAATATCTGTTTTCGGGTCTATTCCAACTTCCGAAGTAGTTTTTGCCATTCAAACAAACTCCGATTTTCTCGGGTTAGTTGAGGAAGTTGTTAACTGTCGTTCGGTGTTAACTGTCGTTCGGTCTAGGCCTTTCTACAGTTTTCTCAATCACAAGTTCTCTTAACGGGTCAAAGAACTTTATGATCGTGAACGTACTAAATAACAGCAGGAGACCTTAACCTTTATACAGCTTTCATATCGGACTTCCTCATCACAAAGCCGCTATAGACCAGGTCCACACTGAAAAGGATCTATTTTTTTCTTAAACTTCGACCCATTAATCTAGATCATTTATTGGGTCACTTTATTACTCTTATCTAGATCAAATTACGTAACTTAACCGGTAATTTATTGAAAATCAAAATTATAATTAATAACTGTCTAAAAATGCCCTTAACCTTAAGGGCAAAATGTTTTGCAACCAGTTGTAACACTGGCTTGACCGACCGATCTGCTTGTCAAACATTTGCCAATTAGATTCATCATCTCATCGTTAGACATTGGCAATTGGATTCGGACTAGAGGTAGTTGTAGTAGTTGGTAAAGTAGTTTCAGTCATTTGAGTTTCTGGTGGAAGAACAGTAGGTTCTTCGGTTTTCATCACCTCCCTGTTTGCTCTGGCCTCACCATAAAAGTAAGAAAGAAAGCCCCAGAGAGAGAGTCCAAGAGAGACAGCTTTCTCAGCTTGGAATTTTTCATGAAAGAAAACAACAGCCAGTACCTCCACTATTGGAAGAAAGCAGGACATCATTATACCGGCAAGCATAGATGAGCCACAGAAGATGACTCCCTCTATTCCTAATGTTAAAAGCTGACACAATACTGATGCCCAGACCAGGACATGACAATACTTAGCTTTTTCAAAGTCCAAAATTCCTTGCTTCTTCCACAATATCCTGTTAAACATACATATAATTAAGATTATAAATGATGGCCCATTTAGGTTACTAATAAAGAAACAAATATATTAAACTGAATATGCCTTAAATGAATCTCGTTTATATCGTTTATAGAATCTAGAAATTCATTTTTATAAATTTGTACTGTACTCATTTAGAAGTAAACTATAAAATCATTATCTAATGATTTTTAATATTTTATAAAAATATATTTTACAACTTATTATATTTTGTTATCATCGACATAACTTTGATTTTTTTTAATCTTCTAACCCAGAGAAATTCTTTAATAATCATTAAATTTACAGATCTACCTAGGGATGGCAAGGCCCCATGAACCTGCCCCCACTCTCATACCCGCTCCCATCACCGTCGGAGATTTTTTTGGCACCCCATACCCATACCCGTTGGAGGTTTGGCCCCTATCGGGTACTCGTTTACCCGCCTCTTTTTTTTATAAAGATAAGCTTATTTAATATGAATGTATATATTAAATTATATATATATATATATATAATGGCAAAATTGTAATTACTATATAACGGGTAAACGGGTATGGGGGTGGTATCCCTTTACCCGCCCCATACCCGACGGGTATTTTTGTTAACCTCCCATACCCGCTGTAACACCCAAATATCCTCTGAGAGGATACATTGATGCTACCCAAGACAGAACAAACAAACCAAAACATTTCACACATGCATTTTTTTTGAATTTAAACTTAACACGCATAATATACATCTCATAATTCCAGAAACAAATTCAAAGAATATTACAGGCCCAAAAGT
>JANZLC010000200.1:14541779-14564786 GCA_026413385.1 Erythroxylum gracilipes
CACTGTATGATTTAAAAGGGCTTATGCCATATTTGATTATGGTCTTCCGCATATTGTGCTTGTGATTCAAAAAAAAATGTACTAACTTCTGAGTAATCGAGTGTTTAGTATGCCACCCTCGCGGGACAAGGACTCAGATATTACCAACGATATCGGGTTCGGGTCACGCAGGAGTGGGGTGTTACACTTCAGCTCTTTTGCTTCTCCTTAGTTAAACAATTTCCTCTTCCTCATTGTCATCATTAGTAGAAGAACTAGGAACAAATTCTCTAGGGACTTGCATACTCACTTTTATAGGAAATATATCCTCGAAGAACACTACATCTCTTGACTCTATAATGATCCATAAATGCTAGACCCCTCTTCCTTAACCATAAATCTATAGGCAGCACTATTAAAGGCATATCCCATAAAATTGAATAAATGGTCTTAGGCCCAATTTTCTTCCTCTTATGTTCAGGTAGAGCAACCATAGCAAGACACCCCACACTTTTAAAAAGAGAAAGTTAGGTGGATAACCTTTCCAAAATTCATAAGGGGTTTGACCTAGCTTCTTATGAGAGACTCTATTTAGAACATAAAAAGCTGAAAGAATAGCTTCCACCTACATAAAATTAGGTACACCGGAGGAAATCAACATTACATTCATCATATCCTTAAGTGTTCAATTTTTCCTCTTGGCTATTCCATTTTGTTCAAGTGTATAAGGGGCTGAAAGCTCATGAATAATCTCAACTTTTTCATAATAATTAGCTAGAAAATTAGTAATATACTCACCACTTTGGTCAGACCTTAATCTCTTAATTCTCCTTTCTAATTGGTTTTCAACCTCAGCTCTGTATTTTATGAACATTCCCTCTACATCACTTTTATTTTTCAATAAGTAAATCTAGAACAATCATCCACAAAGGTAATATAATATCTTATGCCTCCTTTACTCATACAATTCTTAAAATCACCCAAGTCTTTGTGCACCAAGTCCAACAATTGTGACTCTCTCTCGGTCACTAGTTTAAAAGGTTTCTTAAAGTAGTTAGCCTCAACACAAATTTGACATTTTTCTATTTCATTAGTGATCTGGTTAGGTAACAAGTTTAAGCTTTGCATCCTCTTAATTGACCTCACATTCACATGCCCAAGTTTAAAGTACCATAGGTATAAAGACTCAACAATATAAGTAGAAGAAGTAGATGCATTCACTTCAACATCAAGTACAAATAAGCCCCCATTACAAAACCCTTTTCCAACGAAGTTTCCATTCTTAGTCAAAACTAGCTTATTAGAATCAAAGGTCAGTTGAACACCAGATTTGTTAAGCAATGCACCAGAAATCAAGTTTCTACATACATTAAGAGCAAATAAAACATTTTCTAATGCCAACACTTTTCTAGAAGTGAGTTTGAGAGTGATTTTGCCAACTCCTTGTACAGGAACTCTGTTAGAGTTGCCCATGCATACGAATTCACCATCAGCAGAATCATTCAACTCTTTGAACAGGTCCTTGTTGGTACAGATGTGGCGTGTGGCTCCTATGCCAATGATCCACTCAACCAAATTTCTAGCAAGGTTGGCTTTGGACACCAAAACAGTAATAATCTCCTCATCATCACCAGCTTCAACCATATTAGCTTGAAGTTTACCAAAGCTCTTCTAGTTGCCCCGTTGGTACCCCGTCTAGTTTCCTTTTCTAAACCATCGCGGTTTCTATCCTTGGCCTTTCTTCTCATAATTGATTCTAGCTTTACAATTGGCAGCAGGATGGCTTGGTTTGTGGCACCACCAACAATCACCATTGATTTGCACTTAAACTGACCCTGCTTGTTATTGAAAGACTTTTTTTGTCCACTATTCTTCTTGAATTTATTATCATTTCTATGTTCTACCATATGAGCCTTAATAATAGGGACAAGGGTGAGTTTTTTGGTATTATCTTGTGCAAGCATCCTCAATCTTTATATGTCCTATCTACTCCTGAAGCTTCATGTCTTTCTTTTTATGCCTCAACTGGTTTTTATACTCATTCTATGAGGCAGGTAGTTTCTCAATAAGGGCATTGGCTTGAAACAACTCACACATGTTCATACCTTTAGCAAGGATTTTAGCAACTAGATTTTCATACTCATGTAGTTAGTCCATAATAGGCTTATCATCAACAATGGTAAATTTTAACCACCTAGCAATTGCATATTTTTTGGTACCGGCATCATCCTTCCCATATGTCACTTCTAAAGCATCTCAAATTTTCCTAGCAGCTTGGTACTTGCAGTAGATATCAAACAAAAGGTTGATCATATGGTTGAACAACACTCCCCTAAAGGTATTATTATCCTTAGTAGTCTTAGGGTCTATATTGTCACTAGGAATCTCTTGAAACAATACATAATCAATTTTGTATTGTTGAAAGTAAAATAGAATTTTCTCAAACCATCGTTTAAAATTTTTCCCATCTAGAGGCTCTAATCTAGTTAGGTCAGGTATAATTTTTAGGGTTATGATGATAAGGACTGAACCTATGTGGGGAAAAATAAGTGCAGAACCTACATTGGTCTCATTTGCAGGCAGCATATTAATTCCAAAATTAGAAATGTCTTTGATATATGTTTAATTGTTAATTATTTAATCATTTGCACTTAGTGATTATTGACATGAAAATGTTTAAAATACTCACTTTAATTCATATATGATTTTAGGTACAATTTAGAAGCAAATAAATTAAGGTGAGTAGAAAGCACTACATACATATGGGTCATTGTGGAGCAAGAAAAAGAAAAAGAAAAAATAAAAAGAAGACAAGAAAAATCAAAATACAAAGAAGGAAAAATGGAAAGCAGTGAAATGACAGCCCCAAAAGAATAAAACGCCAATAACCCAGCATGTGGTAGACGTTGTTTTACGTAAGTTTCATGCATTTTCATGAAACCAAATGCATGAAACGTAGGTGCAAACAACATTTCACGTTGTTTTATACACCAGCAGCAGAAAATGGAAAACAACAGCGTCACAAGTAGCGGAAGGAAATGCGTTAAATGCATGGAAGGCAGGCGTGAAACGCATGCGTCGTGCATCTGGAAAGGGCGTGACCCAGCATGAAGAAGGTTTTAAGAAGCAGCGCTACAAGAACAAGGCAGCAGCTGGGTGAGTGGAGGTGTGAAAGTACCAATAGCGCAGGTGCAAGTGTGCTGCTACTGGTGCAGCTTGCTGGCGTGGCTGCGTGGGGAGCTACAGTGAAGACAAGGAACAGCGCAGAGCAGAAGGGAGAGTTGCGTGAGAGTTTGCGTTTAACGCAGCAGTTTTCTGCATTAAACGCAGACGAGGAGAGGCGTGAAGCAGTAAATTGAAACCCCAAAGTTAATTTGTCACGTCAAACAACAGTGAGGATGCTACAGTAAACAAAAGAGGGCTGAGCGCAAAACCAAGGGGTTTTTGGTTAGGCTACTATACGGAGCTCAAGCATTTTTTCAGGAAAAACTCATGAATAGTTAGGCATTCCGACACTAATTTAAAGGTGACATCGACACCGAAGACTTAGGTTAAGTATTTTTTATTTTATGTTGTTGTTTCTTTCTCTCATTATGAATTGATTGTGTTATTCTATGTTAATTAATTTGAGTTTTGTGTATGGATAATCGGATTTTCGTTAGTATTCGGTTATTTGTGTATAAACCCGTTGGGTATTTTGAATTGATAATTTTAATGCGTTCATTGAATTGTTAATTGCAAACCCGTTGCTAGAATTTCGATATAATCCGTAATTATTATATTGAAATTCATGTGTAGCGACTAATGATTCGTAATCATTAGGGATAACATGACCTAGGTTAAATAACACATCATATATGGTTGTTGCCTTGATTAATAGATTTTCCTAATTCATAATACTACTGCCTAATTAAATCTAGATATCGTATCCTAGGTTGTTCAATTGTTAGGTTTAATCAACGATCGTATCTTGATTAAACAAAACCTAAGGGAAAACTCGGGTTAATTACTAACCCACGATTAATAATTACTAGGGGAGGTTAAAGAACAACAAATTAATGAAATATGCTTAATTAGGATGTAGGTCGAGATTGAACCAAAGAACCGAGTCCCTACTGAATTCCCCACTTTTATCATTTTTTGCATGTTTTCTTTAATTTGTTTTTATTAATTAGTTTCATTTTATTTTCTTATTCCAAATATCCAAAACCCCCCTTGAACCTAAACACCAGTTAATTTCATTTCATAAACTTTACACACACTCTCTATGGGATCGACCTAGACTCACCACTACTATAGTAGTATTCTAGTTATTTTATTTTGACTAACGTTACGACGCGCTGTTAAATTTTGGCGCTAGTTAGGTCAGGTATAATTTTCAAGACTATAATGATAAGGACTGAACCTATGTGGGGAACAATAAGTACAGAACCTACATTGGTCTCATTTGTAGACAACATATTAATTCCAAAAGTAGAAATGTCTCACACAAAATAATCAACAATACGGAGAAAACAACGTTGTATTTCGATAAAAAGACTTCGTCGCTCCCAACTCTTAGAAAGTCATCCCAGAATCTAGTAAGAAGGGAAGTCGGAGTAAGAATACCATAACAACTAGAAGTAGGCCTGGGAAAACTGGGAATCGATACCGGGGATTGATGAAACACAAGACGATCTGGTAATTCTACCAAAATAATTATGCAGCAGCAAAATCGCAGTAATTTCGAACAAATGGTAGCAATAAAATAAATAATTTCAAGCTTAGATTGTTAAAGAAAATAGCAGTAATAATTAAAATTAGAACGACTTATCTAAAAAGCAAGGCATCGTGAATAATCACTGCCCTAAGTCGGAAATTTCTCCTCTACGGTACAGCAGGATAACGAGATCTGACCCCAGGGTTAACGCCTTCTCCACCAGCTTCGGTGTACTCCAAAGAGTAGTGTAAGAACTGTCTCTAAGAATTAAGCAGAAGAACCAAAAAAATAGCATTTTTGAAGAAGATGGGTTACACTAGCCTTAAGACAAGAAGGATGATGTTTTCCGATGTTGTAAGCTTCTTCTATACCTCTGTATATATATAGAAAAGGAGGGAGAGGTGCCAGGTTGACAAAGTTAGAGAGTAGAGTAATGTGTGTCTGTGTATATGAAAAACCAACACACAACGGGTATATGTATATACTGAAAAAAAAAAAAAAAAGAACGTTGGAGGTTAATAACAATGACAATTAAAAGACAAGAATATAAGAAATGTTGATAACGTTATGGTAATAAAGTGTAATAAAACGATGGATGTTGCATGAAACGTTGGTAACTGAAAAATAAAAATTGTATGCAAGTTTCGGAAAAACCAAAACATCAACAAAACTTGTACTAACACGAAATGTTATACATATATACAATTTTTTAGTTTCATTAATAAAAAATATCTATTAAAAATAATAGGATTCAAATAACAAAAATTGATTAAGAAATTGGGCATTAATAGAAATATTAAAATACCAGGAATAATGCCTATTTTAGCAACCTAATTATGGAGTGGTCTCTCATTGACTTGCTGCATTTACGACGTTCAAAGGTAAGAACATGAGTGTTCATGCTTCATGGACAATACTGTCACGTTCATAATCACTAGGGACGGAAAATGAGCACAAGTTCTGAATCAAATTCAGCATTTACTCATATAAAGGTCCCTCCAAGTGAAGCTATCATTTGCTTGAGCTTCAAAGCATATGGAGGAACAAATAAGTAAAAAGGAACTGCAGCTTAAAAATCAAGAAAGGAGTTTATACTCTTAAACCAATAAATCGGGAGAGATGGGCTTCCCAGAGAAATTAAGGCTTAACGACTGAGCAGCCTAAAATTAAATGAACATTAGTTATTCTCTTAGCTCTCATTACACTTGACCAAGCACCAATCAATCACACTCTAAAGATCAAGCTAAGAAAACGCTTAAAGATGCTTGAAACTCTCGGTCAGCTAACAATTAATAGGAAATCAAACTATCTTAAACCAAGCTGATTCTTCCACGTGTTAATAACCAACCTGTTTCTTGTCAGATCCATACCCTTCTCATTCCTTTGCCCGTCTTCCCATGCATGTAACTATATAATCCCAACCTACACATTCCTCAAACTCCTATAGGGACAGAGAGCTAGTTTTTGTTTTATAACTAAATGGCTGCTATAACTGGCTTGTCCACTAGCATCTTCGCCAGAACTAGATACGGTAACACACCCTCGCGATTAACTTTTCAGGGTCCATCTGATTTTGGCTTTTCAACTTCTGACAAATTCAAGAAACTACCTTTTGATCAATCGATTTTGCTTCCAAGTACAAATGCTGGGTCCGCTCCTATTCTTCGTGTGGCTTCTAAGGCAGAGGTACCTTTGCTTTGCTCTCAAGTAACAATCTAATCAGATATGTACGTACGTTCTACACAACTCCTCCCATTTTGGTTTTCATTCGATCTTATTTTAGGGTAGGTTCATGTTTTGTGATGGAATATATGTTCAGTTACTCCCTAGTTCCCACAAAGCTCATGGTTGGTTATACGCATGCAATCCGAATTTGAATATACAAATAGTTCTTCATTCTACATCTCAAGAGGATGAAGATTGAATTCCAATTGATAGACTTCATGGACTATGTATTTGTATAATAGAAATATGATTAACTAACCAAATTGCTTTTTACCAAAACAAAAAACAAAACAGAGATAGAGAGCAATGGACGTTCGCTCCTTTCATATTGATAGCTACTGACCTGTGGCCTGTCGTGAGATCTGATAATGAGCACTTCTAGTGGTAATGAAGCGAAACACTTAAAAGTGGAAATGTTAATCACAACTAATTGCAGTTATGTAATTCAAGCAACATGAAAAGATATGAGCCTTTTAAGCATCTGAATTGTTACAGTAAGCATGGGAAAGGAACAACGCTAACAGCTCGCTTGACTTCTTATTCTCTTCATATGGCGATTGTCGAGTGTTGAGCGCGCTGGCGTTAAAGATTCTTGTGAAAAAGTCATGCCTTTGCTTAAGTCTTAATTTATGGGTTCAGTTATTTAATATGTAATCTGGAAGGAGATTTCTTATTCAACTATATAAGACCCTCCAATCCAACTGAACCTACCATTAGATTTTGTTACAAATTCAAGGTCACGGAACTTGGTGTTTCAGTTGAAAATGTTGACTGTTGTCTAGCCAGAACATTTTCTGACCTTATCTTATTGTTTCACCATTAAAGTAGCGTACGGTAGGAGCTTAATTAAGCTAATCTACAACCTTTGCTTGATTTATAAAAAATTTCAAGCAGGTGATCATAGGCTTCGACAATGCAGTCGCTGGAATCAAAAGAAAACGTAAGATTATAGTTATTCACATTCTGAATTGTTTCTCACTTGCTCTCGGTTCCAAAAAAGTGATGTGGCTTTGTTTATTGACAGAGCCGTCAAAGACAGTTCATTTGAAATTTCAGTTGCAGAAGGAGTGCAATTTTGGCGAACATTTTCTCCTGGTGGGTGATGACCCCATGCTTGGTCTTTGGAATCCTTCCAACGCCATACCATTGAACTGGTCAGATGAGCACGTATGGAGTGTTGAGCTGGTAAGAGGAACTTTTGTCACGTGTATTGGATGTTGAGTAGGTAGCAACTGATATCTGACACATATTACGTACCTGGGCAGGATGCGCCTATTGATTTGACCATGCAATTCAAATTTATACTTAAACGAGAAACAGGAGAAATTATTTGGCAGCCTGGTCCAGACAGAATCTTTAAGACCTGGGAAAGCAGGAGCGGCATAATTGTAGTAGAAGACTGGGAAAATGCTGAAGCTCAAAAAATTATGGAGGAGTTTACTGTTCAAGTGCAACCAGGAACTGATCCTGGACTAGAACTGAGCACTGCTGGAAATGTTCATCATCCAAAAGACGAACTTATCTCCACTATTAGCAAAGACGTTACACTTTGTGATAGCATTGTCCAGGAAGATGATAAACGCAACGTTAAGAATGATTTAGTCACTAGAGAAAATATCACTCATCCATTGGAGGAACATATTAACAATGTAAGCAAAAGTCTCAAATTAGAAGAGTCTGTTGGTTACAAGATGGAGGAGACTATGAACAACAAGAAGCCAATAACTCTAACTGGAAGTAATGCAGCAGAAGAATCTATTGGCTATGAGATGGCAGAGACTAGGAACAAGAAGAAGCCAATAAACCTAACTCGAACGAATCTAGTAACATCAGAGGAAGAAGAAAGCTTGCTCAGGTATGCAGAACGTCAGCTTCTCATGCCTGGTCTGACTCCTATACAGTCGTCATCTACCAAGGAAGCACTCTGCGAAGAATTTGGATCCATTCTTAATGTTGATTCGTCAGCTAGCGTTGACGAAAGCAATAACCAGATTTCCTAAAGCAACTTCTTCGTGAATCAGGAACTTCATTTCATTTGACTTTTGGCAGGAAGACTTCTTAAACTAGATCGTTTCTACTGGAAAAAGCATGGGACTAAATATAAATATTCCTGTGGTCCTCTTCTGAATTGCATTTGCTACCCTCAATCAATTTTTTGACATTTGATTATCTTTTTGAAAAGGAAAATTTATTTGCTATTTGATGTGCCTTTATAAGCTCAATATTTGGACAACCGACATGATCTTATAGAGCTAATATTCTTGGTGTCCTACATGCATTATATTTTGGTACTTCCAAGATTATTGTTTTGCTGTTTTGAAGCAAGAACAATCATGTTATTACGCCTTGAGTTAGTGCCAAGTTGATTGGACGACCTATAGCGGATTGTCACTCAATAGTAAGGCTCAATTTCTGACGTCTCATTATCGGTTTTACAATCTGATAAAAAATGAATATACTCCTGCCTCTACCTATATAAAGTTTTATGGATTAACATATACGAAACCATGCTCAAAATTTGTTTAGGTTTTCATATTTCTGTTGCATACTTTAATTCTTAAAATTATACACAAATTCCACTAATGTATAACAACTAAATAAAAGTTATAACAAAACAAATTCCTTCTATTATATATGTCACAAATATTAGCAACTATATTTAATAGAGATGGCAATTGAGCTTGAGTCTTGTCAAGCCAGGTTTAACCGAGTCTCAGCCGAGCCCGATCCTACCCAAGGTCGAACACTTACAACAAAATGACATCATTGCTATCTCGGGCCTGGTAGGGCTCGAGGATAATCTTGTAAATATAACATTCAAAATAATCATATAAATGAAACACAAATGATGTTGTCTAATTAAATACATTTATGTATAATTTTAGGTCAAACATTAGCCAATTCACTATGATCAACAGATTTGTACAAGCTCAGATTGTCCCACATAATGCACTTAAGCAAAAAAAAAAAAAAAGTTACATGTCCCATTTTGGCATAGACTAATTCTTCTCAAGCAACAAAATGGTACCCTCACTATTTTGGAACCAACTATAGGCACTAGGCATCCAAACTACTTGCCACCTCTCATACAATAAGATACAATCAACAACACACTCACTCAACATGTATATAAGACATCATCTTTAGGAATTAATTGTATATTGTTGATAACTGATAATTAGGTTATGTTTTCAAAATAATTTCAAGAGTTTTTGCCTTGTGATGGATTATTTCTATAGGATTTGGTACTTAATGAATCTTATATTTTGTTTCTAAGCCTTAATATAGCTCCCCTAATAAATAAAGAATGAATTAAGGTAAATAGGAGCCAATTTAAAGATGTTTTAAAGTGATTTTGGATGAAAATAGACCTATATGTTTAGAACTCGGGACAAATAAAAAATTGTGTTTAGCTTCTTGCAGCCTACTAGAGCATTCTAGTTATTGGAGAAACTTGCCATATGAAGAATATGGTGCCAATAATGACCCATGGTTAGAAACATGGCCAAACACGATATGTATTCAAACTTATGTAGGTTGTTGGTTATTATGGCGGCTTTGACAACTTATTATATGAAGGAACACGATGCTTTTATGATAACTTGCGATGCGAAGGAACACAACCTAAATATGGACCCGTGTTCATGGCCTTCAAACTAATGTTTACTAAGCGAGCCCTTAGATATAAGGTAAAGGATGTACTAAGTTAACAACTAAGGTCCACATGCCTATATAAATTACCTGTGTTAGCAATGATATTTATTTAAATTAAGATTTTTGGTTGTTATCATAAACATAGAACCAACTCAGGTTTGTGTTAGACCCATGTTAGTTAGAAATTTTAAGATTTTGTATAAACAAGAAAGGAACATAGTGAAGAGGAAAGAGAGAGAGTTGATTGAGAGGACTAAAGAACAATTAATAAGGGCCAAACTAGAGGTTTTGACACAAGAATGAAGCAACCTTAGAGAAAATTTCAAGATTTCATCAAGCATTAATCAAGAAGCATCAAGATTTCAATATCCATGAGAATGCTATCTTTTGTCTTATTTTATTAATTATTTATTGCTGATTTCTCTATCATTTTATGAACTAAATTAGGATATAGATCTAAATGAGATAAAAACATATGACCTATTATTTGGATTAATTTCTTTGGGTTAATGATAGGTTCAAGTTTTTTTTATGAATTATTCATGTGTCTATATTGTGTTGAATTAAAATATGGTAGCATTTTTATACAATTTCACATTTCATTTTAAGGACTAAGAAATCATATATATGAATAGATCAAAGCAGCAAAGATATTTAGGATTTTGTTTAATTACATGGCATCTAACCAATATTTGTTTGACACTTTAAGATAACTCCACAAAGTAAGTTAACATGACTAATTTTAGAGACAATTTTAGCAAAATTATAATCCCTTTTCCAACACATATAAGCGCAATTAGAGAAACCACCCAAACATTAGGTGGGGACATAGACAAATAAACATATCAACTGCACATAATCAGCCATACAAGCCTTCTTTTCAGTGAAACTAACTAAGAAAATAATAACATCCGATTCAAGCTTTAATTTCAAGTACAAATCTTGAAAAAATAGTTAAACAAATCCTAACGTACAAGTACATATCAACTGTATAGAATTAGCCATACAAGACCGTATGCACGACCGTGTCTGACACAAAAAGACACTAAAATCCCTAAATTCTCAATGAGCTATCAGACATCTAGTCTCCACTCATTGCTCAAACAATGCCTCAATGAGCCACTCACCATACACCCTTACTAAATTTCCCATATAAAATATTTAAAAAAAACATGAGAGTTTATTTTTGTTCTCTTTTTCATTTCCTATTTTTCTATTTTTTACGCTTTACTATTAAACATAAGGGACAATGTTTTAAATAGGTATAGGAGGTTTTTTTCTTGTTATGAATTTATGGCATGTTGAGCTAGGAATTCATTTAGGCAAAGAGACATAATTGATTGATGAAGTATTGCATAAGGATTTAGGTGAATTTCACATATAAGCATTTAAGCCTAAAAGGATAAAAATATATTAAATCTATCCATTTTTCTTTAGTGTGTGATTCCATGTCATTTGGATACCTCTATAACTTGCATTAAACCGATTTTAATTGATATTATGCATATCAACTTGAATACGATAAAGGCCTTCCCTATTTATCCATTTACCTTAAAATGCCACCTTACTTAATTATCCATAGTTTAGCCCCTTTAAGTCATTTTTAAAATCCCTATCTTTATATGTTAAACCCACATCATAAACCTAATCTATCATATATCCTATCATCTAACTACAAATCATATTAAGTTGTTTTTAATTTATTTAAGGAATGAGAATAACTTTGCTTTAAATTTTGTTTTAAAGCTACTCATTTTGTATTTAGTTTAACTTTGTATCATGGCTGTCCATTTTGGCATTAATGATTTATATATAAAAAATAAGAAAAATATCAAAAAATATCAACAAGAGAATAATTGTAGCTATAGTATATTGACATATGAGTGCTTGGTTACCTTTTTAGCCCTACCGTTTGTTTGAATTCCTTATTAAATATGTGTGGTTTTAGCCTATAATTTTCCCTTTCTAACCCTTAACCTAAGACTATTACAACCATTTAATATAAGTCCTTTTGATTCATGCCTTTACGTGTTCATGGTGAGGGATATTTGGTGTATGTGCAAATTTATAGTAGTGTATTCCTTGTGACAAGAGTTTGAGAGTAAATAATTGAACCTAAACATGTAAGTGAAAGAGTGAAAACCCAAAGGTAATTCACCAAGGCTTTATGCATGCTTTTGATTGAGATTATATTTAATTGTTTCTATTCATATTTTCTAGTGAAAATCGATGTTATTGTGTGTTGATGCCTAACTCTTTTCCAATCTAAGTCTTAAGGAATGTGCATAGTTTAATCTCATGAAAAGTGGTTTAGTAAAAACTATTTGGCTATCTTGTTTTGTTACTTTTTTATGCTTAAAGACAAACAATGATTATATGTGGGGGAACTTGATATGTTATAATTTTGCCTCATTTTTAGAATTCAAACCCTCCATAATCTTATCTTAATAAGTTCAAACTCAATATTTTTTTAAGAAAAAGATTGGTCCTTAATCCAAATTTGAAAGTTTAAAATTAAGGAGCAATATCACCATTAATTAAAAGGAAATCAAGAAGATTTGGACTGATAAAATGTTTTATTTTATAGATTTAAATTAGATTAATAGAATCAAATTAAAATACGAATAAATAGTCTAGCATGATCTTAGGCTTAGGCACGTTCAGTAAGCATTGTAATTTCTAGACTTACAATATATAACAAAAAAGTGTTTAAATCATATTATAACCAAATCTAGGCAGAAATCATTGAAGTTATGATCTAGGGAAGCCATCGAATCATAATAAAAATATTTTTACATGGGGTCAAATTGGCTACAAATAGTGCAAGGATGAGAAGCAAAACATCCAAGTTTTCTTTGTATTTTCTATCTTTTCACAAAGCTTTCTTTTCCTCTCCTTAGTGTACATTAAGGTAGGCTTTCTTCCTTAGAAGTTAGTTGTAGTTATGGTGATTGTCAGCTAATTTTCTTTATCTTAGTTTAAGGAAGATGAAGCCTTTTAGAACCATGAAGATTGGTGGCAATTGGGTCTTAATGGTGAGTGTTTCATTTATTCATGTATTAGATTGATTTTCTATGCTTCTATTTTATGATTATTTTTTATTGATTTATAATGCGCACAATTAATATATTGATTAAAATGATAATTTGTTAGATTAAATTTTGAATGCGTAATAGTTCTTTTTCTTTAACAAATGTTAATGCATTAAGCCTTGAAAGGCAATCTAGTTGTACATACAAAATACAATGCTAAATGTGACTAAAAATTAGTGACTATCAAGGAATATGAATAGAAATTTAAAAGATGAGCAAAAGGAAACTAGACATTCTATAAAGGAAAGGAGTTATTGCTTGTCTTGCAATATGTGATTCTAAATGTCAATTTAGTGCCTTATGTGTTGCACAAATTGCTTGCTAAATTGTTCCATAGGGAGGCCTTTATCTTGAAAAGTCATATAATTTCTTTCATCCCAAGTTGCTGTAAATATTGATGAGAGAACTAACTAGAAAGATTTATAAGCAACGTTGTTATTGTGTTTGCTAGTTGAATGGCAAGTTTTAACATTGTCCACGCTACTTAATTCTTCACCTATCAAACATCTTTTGAGAAGTTCTTTCTAAATGCCTTTGATATAATTACACTTAAAGAATAAATGTTCAGTATTTTCCTCAGCTTCTTGGTATAATGAGCACCAGCTGGTGAGAAGCATGTATCTGGTGATTTTGTCAACAGTTTTTGGCTTACCTTTCATTGCAATCCATTTAGTAAACGTAGCTCAAGGATTGATATAATTGCACCAAGGTTTGTTCCAACCTTCTTTAGGAAAATGTTTAAAGATTAACTTATTACAAGAATCATTAGTGAATATGCCATTATTGGTGTGTCTCCAGATATGCGTGTCTTCTTTTGTGCTGATATATGTTTAAAGAATTTCATTTGTCTGAAAGAGATGTTGCAACTGAAGCATTTAATGAAATTGAAATTCTGAGAGGTGTACTTTGATTGACATTGATAAGTTATCCCACCAAAAGCCAATTATTATACCAAAAGTTAGCAGACTCTCCATTCCTAACCAGTGTAATGAAGTTTCTTAATTTCAAGATAACTTTTAAGTTAGAAGAGGAGAAGTGTTTGATATCAAGAGCCTATATACTTCTATTCTCAATGAAGTGAGTATGGATACATTTGCACCATAATGATTATTTGTCATGCATGAGTCTTCAAAGTCTCTTTGTAAACAATATGGTGTTCATTTTTTGATAGAGCATATGCCAAGTCTTCTGTAAATTCTTGGAGTATTTGCCTTACTCCATTTCACCTTACTTTTAAGAATTCTATCTCCGTAAAAAGTTATTGAGTAACTTGTCAATTGATTTTGCTAACAAAATTTGGAAAAACCAGATGAGCTACCTAAAGTGTTAATGGAATTTAGAATTGAGATTATTAGTTGGGCTATTCTTGTTGTTAAAAGATGCTTGGAACTCAAGGAAAAAATTTTAGATTGAATTCTATCAAATAGATCCATATAGTCCCTTTTTCTCAACCTTTGAGCAAAAATAGGAATGCCTAAATATTTTATTGGAAGTTCTTATTGCTTAAAACTAGCGACAGTTGAGATCAACTACATATGGTTGGTAGCAATTCTTGATAGATAAATATTGCTCTTAGAGTACACCTTTAATTCTGAAGATCTTTGAAATATTTTCAGAGCTTTCATCAAAGAATGGGTGGAGATTGCATCTGCCTTGGACGATAGAATCAGAACATTTGCAAAGAAAAGATTAGTTAGTTTCCTGCACTTTGAATGATATTTGAAGCCCTTTTTCCTTTTAATAACCCTCATGATTATCTTACAAAGTGCCTCCATAATAAAAACAAATATGTAGGGTGATAATGGATTTCCTTGTAGAATACCTTTGGAGCTTTTGAAGAATTTGGTAGGTTGCCTATTCACCAGAATGCTATATGAGGAAGTCAATCATGCACTGGTCAATCCATTAAATGAAAGAGTTTGGGAATTCCATATAATGTAGGATGTTGATAATGAAATTCCACTTAACATTGTCATATGCCTTTTTAAGATCAATTTTGATGCAACAATTGGGGTTACTTTTCTTCTTGGAGTAATTGCTAATAAGCTCCTAAATAATGAGTATGTTATCTCCAATCACCCTTCCAGGTATGAAGGCTCCTTAGGTGGGGTTGATATGCTTATCAACTAATCCTTTGAGCCTTTGAGCTTCGATCTTTGAGATAATTTCATAAATGGAATTACTACGAGCAATAGGTTTGAATTCAAAAAATTCATTCAGCTCACTTTTCTTTAGAACAAGGGTTATGAATGTCACATTGATTTCTTTTAGAAGTGTGCCATTGTTGAAAATTTCCAAAACTACTTCTGAGATCATGTTTTTAGTGAGAGAGCATATTTTCTTGAAGAAATTTACATTGAACACATATAGTCAAAGTGCATTGCGAGGGTGAAGTGTATCCAATATTTTCTTGATTTCCTATAAGGTGATAGGCTTGCATAACAATTCTGCATCATGAGTTGTAATAGAATCCTTCAAAACCTGCTTGAGGAAATGTACAAATGAATGTGCTTCAAATCACTAAGTCACTGAAGTAGTTAAAAGCCCCTTCCAATATTTGATTTTGAGAGTCAAGACAAATATCATTATGCTTAACAGAAACAATTTTGTTTACGGTTTTCCATAAGGTTATGGCTTTATAAAAGACTGAGGTATTCCTGTCTCTATTCCTCAACCAATCAACCCTGGCTTTTTGCTTCATTAGGGAGTAATCATAGTGGACTGCTCGTGTGTAGCTATATAGCAAATTCTAAGATCTAGGATTTGTGTAAACTATATGTTGGATGGATTCCAATTCCCTTTTTGCTATGTTGACAAGATGGTATGTATTGCCAACATTGACTTTATAAAGCATCTTTATTTTATGCTTGAAGAGCTGCAGTTTCCTTGCATAGACATACTACTTAATGCCTCTAATGTTGGATCTCAGTGCTTTCCAAATTCCTTCTTCAAATCTTACTAGCTCTAAAATGAAGTTTTTAAATTTGAATGGAAAATTGGAGTTTTCTTCTTCTAGTTTAGTTAAAATAGGGGTGTGATCAAATAAGATGTTGTTTGAATATAAGGAAGAGTAATCAGGGAAGACATTCATCAACATTCAATTAGCAACACTTCTATCTAACTAATTCTTGATTAGGTGATCACCATTTTGTTTGTTGTTCCATGTATAAAAGCATCTACTTAAAGGTAGATCAGTAAGTTGAGCTTCTTCTAGATATTTGCCAAGTTATATGCAAGGATTACATATTTATCTTGTCCCATCTGCTTCCTCTACTTTTAAGATGGAATTGAAATCACTTGAAATCATCCAAGGTAAGTTCATTTAAGCTGTTAAGTTCGTTATTTGATTTCATAAGAAGTTCCTCTAATATGCATTGTTATGTGCATATATAATTGTTATGCAAATCTACTGATTGAGCTAATTTATGTTAACCTGTAAATGCACCATCTAATATCTAATGTTAGAATAGATAATAGATAATATATTAGAAACCTATAGTATAATGATTCTTCCATTTGGATGATAGGTGTGGTTGGAAATGATTTACCAATTAGTAGGAGATAGGTTAGTAGTTTGCAACACTCCTTTCTTATTTTAGTTTATAAAATTCTAGCAATAACTACTTTATTTTGCAAAATAGAATCCTTGATCATCAGCTTCTTGTTAAGGACATTACCTCCTCCTACATTCTATGATAGGATATTCATATCTCTCATAAGGAGGGCTTCTTCTTTTTTTGCTTGATTTTCTTCTAACCACTATTTTAAAACCCTAGTCTTTATGAATCTACTATTTAGCCTGCTTTTAAAGTGTTTCTACAATGTTCTTTTCCATATTTTATGTAAGCTTGTTTGGATCTTCTACTTTTTCTTTCTTTTATTGCATTATTGCATTTCATTGATACCATCACTTTTAGTTTTGTATGCTTTATCTATTGTAGCTAGAACGTCTATTATAATATATTCATGTTGTTCCTATTGCACATTTCTCATTTTCAACAATTTTTAGTGTTAAACAATTTTAAAAACCCTATGTAGGTCTCCATATCTATTTCTTACCCAATTGTGGTCTGCAAGAATATGTAACCTTCAATTATTCCTCTATGGGCTATAAATCTTTGTTCAGCCGAATGCAAGGTATGGTTTTAGGCAGATCAGACAAGGAAGTAACTATAATACAATCCTAGCATAATTAATATGCTTAATTTCTACTATGGATTGATCTAATGCTAATGGTCTTCTTATATAGCTTGCAAGATGACTAAGTCCCTTGGTAGTTTAACATTCAAGTGGAACTTCATCCATGCATATTGAAATGGGAAAGTTGTCATATTTAAGGTCTTCCAATTTGAGTCTTAGCCTCCATACTTGCAGCAACATTGGTTTATTTTGCATAAGCCATAGTACAAATTGCAACACTAATTTGGCTTCTTCTGAGCTAAAGAATCGAAAGAGGAAAACATCATCATTGTTTACTAACATATCTAATAATCCATGTTGTTTCCAGTTACTAAAGGCCTATTGCTTTATAACTGGGAAAACAATCCTCTTGTAAATAAAAAAACTAAGCCATGTGGTTCTCCACTTTTCTGCACTACCCTTTAACAGCTCCAATGGTGGATAGACTATTCTTTGCTCATGAGATTCATTAAGAGGACAATATGTTAGCTTTTTTTATAGTTTTGCATTACATACAACTTAAGTCTATGTCTTTCAAATGGAAGGGTTAATGTGGTTTGCAATAGGTAGGTTACTAGAGATTGGAGTAGCTGCATCATTGGATCAATTTAATGTTAAAGGCAGGAAGTGTAAGTCCATAAGGACAAGCTATGGACTGATGGTTAACAACTAAGAAACAAGGATCAGTGTGCAGGAATTAAGGAAGAGCAAATAAACAAGGACAGTGAAGAATAGGTGTGGTCTATGTAGTTGGAAGGGGGTTGAGTGATTTGTGAGGTATTTAATGAATAGGTATTAAGAAAGTTATGAATAAAGAGGCAATATGTAGTAAGAGGGAATTGATGGCAGAGTGTTGTAAGGAAGATAGTGAAGCTAAGGTGTTAAAATCCATGAGAGGAAGGTTGAATAAGGAAATGAACAGCGTGGTGAATAGTGGATTGTAGAGAAGAAGACATGGAGTGCTCCAATGTGTTGTTTCTTACTACTTGTTTTAACAATCAATTCTTTTAATCAATTATAGTAACCATAATTTTTAATTTGCTAAGTCAAAAATTATTACTTTTAGGAAAAGCATTCAACTAGATTTAATGCAACCATCGATGTTGTGTTATCCTGATTTGATGGTCTCTCTTTTTTAAAAGCTATTATTTAATTAAATTTTGGATCGTATCTAAAGTTGTTAAATAATAATGGTTAATTGAATCATATGTTTTCGATTAGCTATCATAAGGAAAGAAATATATTTAATATCACGTTGAATATATGATTAATGAAGCAATTATTTTGTGCTAATGATCAATTGTAGTTTCAAAAGGTGGAAGTAACCATAAAGCAAGGTTAGTTTATCTGATAATTTTGGTTTTATTATTTAGTTTATTTTCTTTGTTATAGAACTCCATATTATCATAACCTCCCATTTTGTTAAGAATTTTCTTTCATAACAATTGATCTACTACAATTCCTCATGGGTTCGACTCCTACTTCTCTATATTATGTTTGTTAGTTGTAAGAATTTAGGACATAATTTGGGGTACAAATAATAGTTCCACCATTGCTCTACCCTAGATTGTAAATATCACTCTATGGGATATTTTGAGGCCAATTCCCCCCATGAAAATTAGACCCTCCCAAATATGATCCAATGATTAGCATTCAAATTAAGGTGGCCACCATTACAATATTCACAACACATTACAAATATTAGTTGAGCTTCCAATTATAGGTTATTATGCCTCTTATTCCAAGTTCCAATATTGCCAAATGCAATGGCATATTATAATCCCCCATAGAGTACTATCATCTCCATGCTTCTATTATGTTTAATAGTTATAACAATGAATACCAAAATCCTGAAAAATAAGCTAAAAACATAAGATCAAGAGAGCTTTAAGAAAAAATAAATAAACACAAAAAGAAAAGTGAAAAAAAATAATGGCAAGATTAAAAAAAAATTAAGTGTTCCTTTAATTGATTTCTTTAACCACAAGTGTATAAAGTAGTTGTAGTTAGCATTGGCAAGTACAAGTCAATGCCACGAGGGCTAGAATTACTAATACTATTCGTCTTTTTATTATCTAATCTAACAAATTATAGCGGTGGAGATTGATAAAATTCAAATTTAAAATAATATACCAAAATAAATCAATACCCTTGATTAATTAGAACCAAGATTGAACTAAAAAAATCAATGAAGATAGTGGTACCTAAAATCGAATCCTCTTAAGACTTCTCATATAATTAAGACTTCACACATCAATTTAATTTAGAGTTCACTGGACTGTGGAAATCTCGTAGTTATGCTAATTTCTTTCTCAGGTCTATTAACAACTAATGCTAGGTTGATTAATTGAAATATTCTTCTAACTAAAATCCTTATAATTTCATTAATCAATTTATGAATTTCACATTAGGTTTAACTGAAATCTAGAAGATTTATGTCAACCCATATCTAGGTTTGTATATAAATCCTTTCAATTATGCTAGATCCATTTATACAAAAGATTTCTCGATCTCAACTTCATGAAAACCAGGACGAATTAACATATAAAAATATTAATTAAAGAATAATAAAGGACATATAATTAAATCTCAATGAAAATAAATGATAAATTTAAATAAAATAAAATCACTAAAAGGCCTATCCTAAGGTTCATTTAATCTAGGGACCATAAATAATTTAGTTCCTAATTATATCAAATATCATTGATTAGAGTCAAATTTATCATAAGAATTTATAGAACAAATTAATGTGTCCTTAGAGATTTTGATTAGAAAGAGATTTCAATCAATCAATCAATTTAAAGATAGGGGTTATATGTCTTTAGGAAAATAATTGTTGTAACTTTGGAATTCCTACCGGTGTAAGTAAAATAGGATTAATCATTAAATCATTATAAATTCAAGCATGGGAAAAGTTCTAAGGAGATTTTATATATTCTTTTCCATTTACTATTTGTATTCTTTTTATCACTTTAATTAGTTTATTCTTACTTTTTATTTTAATTTAGTTTTTTTCTTTTTAAAATCAATCATTCATTTTATTAGATTAGATAATAAAAAGAAGATTAGTATTAATAGTTATAGTCCTCGTAGGATTAATATTTGATTCACTAAGCTATACTGTAAGAATGATATATGTACTTGCCTTTGTGATTTTCTTTTAGTATTGTTTAATGTTTCGAATTTATCAAATAATCAAGATTTCGAAGTCATTGTTGAGGACTAAAATATTATGAAACCTTTAATATTATCTTTTTTTCAATATACTTTTAGTAATCTAGACATATAATAGGGGTCAAAATAGAGGTCTTAACATAAGAACGAAGCAACCTTAGAGAAAAAATCAAGATTCAATCAATAGGTATTAAGATTTCAAGATTCACAAGAATGTTATCTTTATTTACTTTTCTTTATTGTTTATCATTGGTTTTATTTGTCTTTTTATTAACTAAATTGGGATACAAATCTAAATAAGATGAATTATAGAATTATTATTTTGGATTTCTTGATTTAATGATAAACCTAATTATTCATGAGTTTATATCTCTATTTTGAAAACCAGACTGGACCGGACCGGACCAGACTGGTTGGTCCGACCGATTCGACTGATGACCGGTAGGCTATCTGGTCCGATTTATCCTTAAAAATCGGTTTTCAATTGAACCAATGAGAACTGGTTGAGAACCGATCAAAACCGATCAATTGATCGGCCGAATCAGTCCGGTTCCACCGGTCGGACCACTGGTTCAATAAATTTTTTATTTATTTTATTTTTTGGTATATTTTTGTATTTTTTAAATATTATTAATATTATATATAATTAAATATAATTATTGCATAATTATGACGTCACACAGGTTCGACCGGTAAACCGGTGACCAGTAAGGCCTCCGGTTCGATGGCCGATCCGAATTTCAAAACACTGGTCTATATTATGTTGAAGTGAAATATGATAGTATTTTGGTTCAATTTCAGATTTCATATACAAGGACTGAGAAATCATATGTATTAACAAATCAAGGCATAAGTAATGAAAGCTGCATAAAATCTTAAAGAGAGGGCTATAAAAATCTTCTAAGTTAGAGTCATATTTATTAAGGGAATTCAAAGAATAAAGTAATGCATTATTTGGGATTTTGATTAAAAAGAGATTTTAGACAATCTACTTACAGAAGGATGTAAGTTTTAAGGAAGAATATAGTTGTAACTTTAGGAAAAGTTTTAAGGGCTATTGGTTGTCTTATTCTTATCTATCGCCTAATTAATTGTTTCTTACTTGTTATTTTGATTTAACTCATTTTCCTTTTTAAAATACATAAATTAAATTATATGATAGAAAGACGATTAGTACTAGTAGTTGGAAACCTCAAAAGATCGACACTCAACGCACTAAATTATACTGTAAGAATGATAAATGCACTTATTATAGTGATTTTCTTTTAGTATTGTTTTGCATATCAAATATATCACAATCACGAACGTATCTATAATTTACTTAATATTAACTATAGGTGTTACCCAATACTCGAAATTATAATTCACTTATTCATCTCTATATGTCCACAGATAATGAAAAATGCACATAATTCCACATAATTAAATATTTAAATTTAACAATTTAACAAAAACCTAATTCTATTGAAAAACCTTGAAATCTTTCTCCCCTAATGTACCTTAAATTGCAAAATTAAAATATGCTAACAGTTAATAAACACCTAATAAAGCATTTAATATACACAATAATAAAATAATAAACCTAAAATGCCCTAATTTGCATATAATACTAACTAGTTAGGGGTATATGTAAGTAGAATGCAAGTTAGTAGATAAAGGCAATAGTTCTAACAAATTCAAAAGCTATTATATTTATTAGTTTGCTTATATGTATCTGAAAAGTCATACCTTGATTAACAATTCTTATTTTCCTCAGAAGTATATCTAAGGTGATATATGATTCTTAACACAACTTGAATGTCAGGTAGTGCTTCTTTAGATAAAATATAATGGCATGGATTATTGAGAATTACAAACTAGCTTTCTCATTAATTCAGATCAATTGGGATTTCACTCTACTTATATACAAACTAACTTAACAACTTTAATAATTACATAATTAGCATTTAATAAAATTGATAATTGCCTATTAACCAATCTATTTATGAAAGAAAAATTAATTGATCAAACTTAAGTTTATTATTTTCTGGAAAAAATATATTGCTTCTTTATAATATCATATTTAAAGCATTGCTTATTATTGTATATTTATACTTTAACATATGTCGACACCTTCAACTGCATATAGATGTTGCTCCTTTTATTTATCTTTTTCATTATTAATATAATAATCCTCAAAAGGTAGGGGAAAATAGGTTATTTGCACTGACTTAAATAGTGAAAAATGAAAAAAAAATAAAGATTTTATAAAAAAATCATACAATTAATGAGAAGAGTAAACTAGCATCAACTTAATACACCCTCATAGACTTTTTTTAAAAATAATGTGACAATCTCAAATAAAATGAAAAATAGGATTTGATATCATGTGAATAGTGTTGGATCGCGTACAGTCCGTGTATTCACAATACGCTGCGGAAAAGACCATACAAGAACATGACGTATAATCGAAAACACGAAGGATTAACGAAAATACCTTATTTGCGTGGGTAGGTTGCTTCTTTT
>JANZLC010000200.1:14567596-14593888 GCA_026413385.1 Erythroxylum gracilipes
GTGGACAGTCCCGAGGTTGTTTAGGTCGTAACTTCTTCAATTCTAATCCGAATTGAGCGATTCCAGTGGCGTTGGAAACGTTAGAACCGAGGGAATATTTTTAAATAGGAATCCAATCAAATCTTTCTAATTGAGTTTTCCCCTAATTTGTGGTCGATATGCCTTCGATTTTGGGTCCTCTATGCTTTATGGGTCTGAAAATGTTGGGCCTCGGAGACGGGGTCCAACAGCTCTGCCCCTAAATGAGACTCGACCTTGCTCTCTCCTCTCAATTTTCCTATTTTACACTCTCCTCTCCTCCTTACCGTTGCTTCCTCTCAATTATCGTCTTTGGTTCTTATTCCTACTTCCTTTTTAGCTCCATCATCTCCTTCTTAAGTTACTAACTAGCCTTTCCCTCCTTTGTAGGGCTTAACCTCTAGTTCTCTGGTTTAGTTAAGTCGTAGGCCTCTCAACTAGAAATTTGTGCTTGATGAGTCATCAACCCCATCCCTCCAATACATTCCACCAATTATCAAGGAGGATCACACCATTATCCCCCCATATTTAGAGGTTCTCAAGGAAAGGGTTAATTTTTTGGCATCTATGATGGTTATCTTCTTCTGTGACGGAGATATGCTTTCTTAGCGATCAAATTATGGGTTGTGAAATATTGGAGAATAAAAGGACTCTTAGAAGTTTTTCTAAATGAGGATCATATATTTCTATTTAAATTTATCACTAAGGAGAAGGCTCAAGAGCTTATAGAAATTGGACCTTGACATTTTAATAGCTTGCCAATCTTTTTACAAATGTGGAAACTGGGGATCATGCTAGAGAATATAAAATATCATTTTCTTTTATAGGTTAATTTCCACCAAATTCCTTTATAATATTGGGATAACAAAGGTTTACGCCTCTTGGCAAGCATTATAGATTAGACTAATATGTATGGATGAGGCATTTTCATCACACAAGAGGATTAATTATGCCTGATTATGCGTCAGTGTGTATATGAATAGAGACTCTCCTAAAGGAAATTCCTCCACTTAGATTGGGAGAGGATGACTTCCTAATTGAGGACACTTTTAAGGTCTCGTATCAGTTGAGACCTTTATTATATTAGCAAGGGAAGGCTTAGTTGCCTATTAGTAGGAGGTTTAGAACTGGTATCTATAAGGAATTGATGGGTTTGGAGAATTCCTCTACTCCATATTTGAATCCTTCTCAGGATAAGATGATGGATGACCAGGTTCTTATATCTAATGCTTCAGTTTTAATAGGAACTTCTAAAATTTATCCTAAGGACCTTAAAGAGAACATTTCTTTGTATAAAAGCTACTAGTTTTTTATTCAGTTTATAAAAAGATGTACAGATACTGCTATGCTTATATAGAGCTAGGGTACATAGTTATGGAAGTCTTCCTAATTAGGAAGACTCCTTATTTGGAAATATCCCTAATATAGCTAGATATTACAGCTAAGGATACTCTATAAGGATAATCCCTTAATTAAGGGACTATCTATTATTATGGGATTCTATCTATTATTATGGGATTCTCTACACTTTGAATAATACTAATGATACTGAACTAAGAGGAACCATAGATGTTTCTAAGCCTCTAGATGAGAACTCTTATAAAATGAGAGATGTCTTTTAAGCATTTCTATATGTTGATATTGAATTGAACAAGCCTCTAGTTGTTCATGTTAGTAATAATTCAGAATTGAATGGAAAAGCAGGCGCAATAAGAATGATTTTAGCTAATAAATCCCCATAAAGTTACTCCTGTTAAAATGATGAAATCAATTGTAAAGTTAGGAGTAGGATATCTAAAACCTTTAATTGATTGATATCTATTTGTCTTTGTAATGTTAAGGGGATTAATGACCCCAAAAATAGAATATGGTTTCAGTTACATTAATTCAATCAAGTTAACAATGTTTGCCCTTTTAGAGACTAAGTTAAGGAGTGACAGATGCTCTAATCTATGGTTGTCTAAGAAGAAGTGGACATTCTTAACCATTTGTGATAAAACATCAACTTGGAAGAATAATGGTTTCTTACGACCTTTTCCACATCAAGTTATTCAATTTTCAACATCTTCCCAAAGTATCCATATGTTAGTAGACATCTTAGGTAAAGGGTCAGCTTGGTTCACCTTTATTTATGGTTTAAATTTTGAATTTCAAAAAACTTCCTTATAAAATGGCTTTTATCAGAATTTGATGGAGCAAGATGTTCTAGTAAAAACTTTTAAGGAGCTGAGTTCTTGTCTAGCTAACTTAGAGGTAACAAACCTCAAATCAAATGGATGTTTCTTTACTTAAAGTAACAAAAAGTATATTCATGGTTTATGAGGAGAAAAACTAGATATGAAAATGGTTAGAGATGAATGGCTTTAGAGATTCCAATATAGCAGCGCTCACTACAATGACCCACTATGTTCTAATCACCCTCTAATAGTGATTCTTGATATTTATGGGGACTTTAAAATATCATTTTATTTAGGTTCTTTAATTTCTTGTGTAATACTAATGGACTCCAAGAAGCACTAAATGAGGGCTTAAGATTGTATGTTCAAGGCTATGGGTCTTACAAGTTCTATAGGAAGCTCATGAGGATTAAATAGGAGAAGAAGAAGCTAAATTTAAACATGCAAGCTAATATTGAGCTTGAAGCTGTTATAGATAACATATTATAATGCTAAAGGAAGTTTTATGATTGTCCTATAGGTTTAACTCTGAAACTTAAGAAGAAACAAGCATGATCAAATTTTAAGGAAAGCTCTATAAGCTCATACAATAATGCCACTACAAAAATCAATTGTGTTGTGGCTTAAGGAAGGGAACTATAATACCAGTTTCTTTCATAAATATATTCTTGCTAAAGAGAATCATAACATTATCTTAAAATTAAGGAATGATGTCGGTGTGATTCTCATGAGTTAAGAAGAGCTATTATCTAAAGAGGTGTGCCTTCTCAGCTAATTCAATCAAGGCCATAGTTCCTAATCTATTGATTAGGCAATATGATGAGTTCCTTCTTTATAAAAGATGAAGAGAAGGTTTTGTTTAATTTTAGCTCTAATAAGGCCCCAAAACCTGAATTTTTTAATGCTTATTTCTATCAAAAGTCCTAGGACTCCATTAAGACTTATGTTTCTAAGGTTCTATTAGAATTCTTCTTTAGCTCTAAGAGCATGCCTTCCATATGAGTTTGATAACTATTTCCAAAAATTGACAAAAATTGTTGTAAATATAACTCATCATTAACTTTATTATTGATAATGGAAATCATGTTTTTATGTAAATTATAATAAATTAAAATGACAACTAAATAAAATATTTCTACTATTTATGTTTTTGGAATTCTAGACACCATTTCTTTTGCTTCACATATTACACACTACTAGTCCAACAAGAAACTCAAATATGTGTTATTAAATAAAAAATTAGGACTATCCTTTAGTACATTGATTAAAGGGAAAGAATTCATATAATTAAAAGTAAGAAAAAGTTATGCATTTTCCTTTTTTATGAGAAGAATATGAAAAAAAAAGAATAGCTAGACAAGGGTTAAAATGGTACAAATTGCTTGTAAGAAATAAAAAGCATTTATTTGGAAAGTAAATAATTGAATTTCACTGAAATAAATATTTTTTAAAGAATAATTAGCATTTAAGCAGATGCATATTGGAATCAAGGCACAAAATATGAAGAGTTTTAATTCACTTATTGCACTTTCTCTTGAAAATAATAACCGATAATAAATAAAAATTAATAATATTTAACGAAGAAAAGCAAAGACAAAACAAAAAAATGTCATAAATTGATTTCTATCGGAAGATATTTGTGCAGACAACCACTTTCAGTCGAGAAAACAACAAATAAGTGCAAAAACTCCTGCAAGTCTTTATCAGGTTTTGGAATGGTTGGCGGAGAATTTATTTGAAGAAAACAAGTTATCTAAATGAAGTGATGGCCCAGTGGAATTTAATATCCTCGGTGCTCTGGAGCTGGAAATTAACATCCACGCCGCCGGAAACAGACAACACAAGGTTTCCCACCAAAAAAACGCTGTTTTGATTTACTTGTCCAAAGACCAAAAATCTAAATTTCTCTTGTCCACTTAGCCAACGGCTCTGTCAACACGCAAACAGTTATGTCATAATTTTGAATTTAACGCCCAGTTCTTACTTCTTAATCTGTTCTGTTAATTATTTATTTATTTGTAAAATATAAACCAATCCCATCAACTTCCTACATCCCGTGTTAATTCAGCCATCGAACATAACTGTGCCACGTATCCCTTGTTCCCTGCGGTCGTAAGAGCTTTGATTCTTCCTCAACGCCTTTACTATATAGCATATTCTTCTCTTGTTCTGCTTTAAAACTTTTTTTTAAGCAATACTAGTACTTCAGCCTTGTGAAACTTTTTCCTCGGTAAAGCCGCTACCGATCCTTTACCGGTTTTCGGGGATGGGTTTCCGGCGAATACCCTTTATTTTGGTGGTCTTCCTCTATTTGGTAGTTTCATCCCAGTCCCTTGATTTTCACAATTTACACAGACGTCACAGAAACAGAGTCAAAGGACCCGTTAAAACCCTGGTCGTCGTGGTTATGGAGAACCGCTCCTTTGACCACGTTTTCGGGTGGCTGAAGAAGACCCGACCCGACATAGACGGCCTCATCGGATCCGAATCCAACAGACTAAACGTCTCCGATCAAAACTCTCCAGAAATTTCCGTCACCGACGACGCCATCTTTATCGACTCCGACCCGGGCCACTCCTTTCAAGCTATCCGAGAACAGATATTCGGGTCAGACGATACCTCCGCCAACCCGGCCCCGATGAACGGGTTCGCACAACAAGCGCAGAGCATGAACGTGACGGACATGCCGAAAACCGTGATGTCGGGGTTCAAACCGGAGTTGTTGCCAGTTTACACCACACTGGCCAACGAGTTCGCCGTGTTCGACCGCTGGTTCGCTTCGGTTCCAGCGTCCACCCAACCGAACCGGTTTTATGTCCACTCGGCGACTTCACATGGAGCCATGAGTAACGTGAGAAAGGATCTAATCCATGGATTTCCACAAAAAACAATCTTCGATTCTCTGGACGAAAATGGCCTCACGTTTGGGATTTATTACCAAAATATCCCCGCCACTCTCTTCTTCAAGTCTCTGAGGAAATTGAAGCACGTGTTCAGTTTCCACAAGTATGAACTTACTTTCAAACGACACGCACGTTTAGGGAGGTTGCCCAACTACGCCGTGGTGGAGCAGCGATACTTCGACCTTAACCTTTTTCCAGCGAACGACGACCACCCGTCTCATGACGTGGCCCGAGGGCAGATGTTTTTGAAGGATGTCTATGAGACGCTGAGGGCTAGCCCTCAGTGGAAAGAAATGGCCATATTGATTACGTATGATGAGCATGGTGGGTTTTATGATCATGTTCCTACGCCGATTACCGGAGTTCCGAACCCTGATGGGATAATTGGGCCTGATCCGTATTATTTCCGGTTTGATAGATTAGGTGTGAGGGTCCCCACCATATTGGTTTCGCCGTGGATTGACAAGCGTACCGGTGAGTTTCCGTTATCGTTCGTATTTAGTTTTCACTTTTCATTTCAATTAAGTGGTTTTTGAGTTTTTATTTAACAAGGTTTTGGAAGTGAATTGTTAGATAATTATTTTTGTTAATACTTAATCACTTGTGTTATTTTTCTTTCATAAGAATCAAGATACGTCGAAATGTAGAGCATTTTTTGATGGGAACTGAGTAAATTCCGATCTACACATTGTTCTTATACTCCTATAGTAACTTAGTTGCGGGAGAGAAGAAGAAAGTACTTAGTCTTGTTATGCTTCTTGTATATCCATACACACGTAGATAACTTCAACTAAAACTCAGGAATATTAAAAAGAGTCACCATTGTTTATTTCATTTATCGCGGTTATGTCTCTTATTATGCACCCACACCCATGCACGATTACCTCTCGCACACTTGCACATACATAGTCACTTTTCTACACGGACAGCATCATATACTACGCCTCATATTTATACTAAAGTAGGTTATAGCTCAAAACATTAGTCCCTGAACAAAGGGGATGAAGATTAGGAGACTACTAGAATAAGGTTCTAGATAGAAATAAATTAGGAGACTACTAGAAATTAGACTAGACCATTCTAGACAGATGAAGATCGGAGAGTAGGTTAGTGATCTTATAACTTACACTTTATACTAAAATGACTCCTATTACTGAAGCTAACTACAATCCACTCACTCCAGCTTCTTTTCAAGTAACCTAATTCATGTCCTCAACAAGTCCACAAATTGTGTTCTTTATATTTTTATTGCAGCTCATATAAGTACTCCAAAGTAGGAGATTTTGATGGCACTTCTTACTATTGAATCAACACTTGAACAGTAGCTTTTTCCTTTTCTTTTAAGAAAACCACTCTTCTTTCTAAGGTAGCCACTAGAAAATTCTTCACAATTTCTTCTGGAATTATGATCGGAACTTTGTGAGGACCCTCCACATATTGTTTAAGTTGTGAAACATGGAATATTTGATGATTTGAAGCAGGCTACTCCAATTTATAAGCAACAGACCCAATTCTTTCCACAATTCTGAAAGGTCTACAAAAGAAAGGCAATATACTTTTGCCTTCCACCTTGTTTCTCGTTATGTTGTTTATATACAACATATGGTTGCAATTTGAAATAAACCATATTCCCTACCTCATATTCTCTATTAATTCTCTTCCTATCAGCCAATTGTTTCGCCCTGTTTTTGCTTTACATGTATGATATTTGATTAACTGTGCTCAATATTTGATCCACAACCAATTGTTTTACATCTTTTGCCAGATAAGGAACATAACTTGTAGGAGCATACCCATATAAACTACAAATGGGGTTGGCTGTATAGCTAAACGGAAGTTTGTGTTATACTACCATATAGCCAAAGATAGCTACTTGTTCCAACTAGATGGGTAGTCACTTATCATGCATCTAAGATAAGTTTCAAGTGTTTGGTTCTCTATCTCTGTTTCACCATTTGTTTGTCTAGAGCATTCCATGCAGCTAAACAACTTATGCAACAAGGTTCATGGCAACAAACTGAGCAGTATAAGGATGTGAGTGAACATACTTAGTTAATGTATCCACCACCACCAAAACCACTTGACTTTCTCTCTGATCTAGGGAGACCTTCAATGAAATCAAAGATGATATCCATCCACACATGTTGAGGCACAAAAGAAACAATTATAGTAAGCTAGGAGAAGCCATTGGTTCCTACTTGTTTTGTTGACACACAACAAAATTTATCACATCACATTGCAAATCCCTTTAATGAAACATAGCTTGAAGTCGTACATAAGTTTCAACTATTTTTAACTTGTTATAGACTGTACACCAGAGGCCACCATACAATATGTAGTTGTGCTTGACATTCTAGAAAGTGCATCATCAACACCATTTTCACTTCCTTTCTTTTAAAATTTTTCAAAATCAAGCTCACAACTTAGGCAACTAAGACTCCTGAAAGAGAGTATTGATTTTCTTTGAAGAGAAACTTTAAACTCTGATGGTTAATGTATAAAATGAGATGTCTTCCCATCAAATAGTGGTTCTAATGCTTCACAGCCATAATCAAAGCCAAAAACTTCTCATACATGGACAAAGCAACATATTTAGATGACAGACTTACTAACAAGTGTTATGGGATGCTTATCATGCATTAAAGCAGCTCCTAGCCCCTGTCCACTAGAATCAACCTTCACCGCAAATGTTTTGGAAAAATAGGTACTGCTGGTAGTGGTGCTGAAGGCAAAACTTGCTTAAGCTTAACAAAAGACTCTTCAACTTCTTTGCTCCACTTAAAACCATCTTTCTTGAGTAAGTTGGTTAATTTTTTAGTCAATTGACCAAACCCGTACCTTAGACTCTGCGCTACACATCTCAAATGTTCCACATGTTGTTCTAGTTGTGCTCTATATACTAGTGCCTCATTGGAAAACCCTATAGAAACCTCCTTAAATGTGACTTAAACAGAGTGTTCATGAGGCTTTGAAATGTTGTTGGTGCATCAGTGAATCTAAAGGGCATTACTCCAAAAACCTTAAGTAGTTAGCACTCCCCTCAAGTTGATGTAAAGATGTCAAACATACCCAACTTGCAAACTAAATTATGAAATGGTTTGCTGCTAAGCCCTTTAGTAAATACATCAGCTAGTTGTCTTTCTGAGGCCACATGAGAAATATTCAAAATACCATTTGTTATTTTCTCCTTTATAAAATGTCGGGCAATCTCTATGTGTTTTGTTTGATGGTGTTGAATTGGATTGTGAGCTATATTAATGTCAGCCTTGTTATGACACAACAAGGACAATCATTTCCCTTATGATAATTGCAATTCTTTCATTACTTTCTGCAGCCATAGTCATTCACAAACTCCTTGTGCCATAGCTCTATATTTCGCTTCTGCACTTGATCATGCTGCAAGATTCTATGTTTTGCTTCTATAAGTAACTACATTTCCACCTACAAATGTGCAATAACCAAAAGTTGACCTTCTGTCATCGAAAGATCCAACATAATCTACATTTGTATAAGCTTCTATCTTTAGGTCACTATGCTTAGAAAAGAGCAGCCAAAATTTTCCTGGTGTAGATTTAAGATATTTTAAAATGCGGAAAACAACCTCTAGATGGGAATCACGAGGGTCATGCGTATACTGACTTACCAAGCTTACAGCAAAGCTTATGTCTGGTTTGGTGTGTGAGATATAAATCAATCTCCCAACCAACCTTTGATATCGATCTAAATCCATGGACTCACCAACTCTTGCTTGTAGTTTGTGATTGGCTTCAACGGGAGAGTTTACTAATTTACATCCGAACATACCAGTTTCTTCAAGAAGATCTAAAACATATTTCCTTTGAGAAGTAAAGATTCCTTTAGCTGATCTAACCTCTATTCCAAGAAAATATTGCAACTTACCCAAATCTTTAATCTCAAGCTCTCGAGCTAAAAGTTCTCTGAGTTGGGCAGTCTCCTCCTTATCATTTCCGGTCACAACTATATCATCAACATAAATAATAAGTAATGTGACCTTACCACTACAGTGTTTAATAAACAAGGTATGTTCAGCATTGCTTTGAAAATATCCAAATGAGATCATAGCCTTATTGAACCTATCGAACTATGCCTTGGGTGATTGTTTCAAACCATATAATGCCTTCTTTAATCTGCAAACTTTCCGTTTAGTTTTTGCATCACCAAATCCTGGAGGAATTTCCATATACACCTCTTCCTCCAAGTCTCCATGTAAGAAGGCATTGTTGACATCAAATTGTTATAGGTCCCAATCAAGGTTAGTTGCACCTGATAAGATGATTCTGATGGTGTTCATTTTTTCCATAGGAGCAAAAGTCTCTTGATAGTCCACCCCATAAGTTTGAGTGAATCCTTTTCCACCAATCTAGCTTTGTGAAACATATGTCTTATGTTGTCTTATGTTTCACTGTAAACACTGATTTGCAACCAACTGATTTCTTTCCCAGTGGAGGATTAACAAGTTCCCCCATGTCATTTTTTGCCAAGGCCTTTGTCTCTTCAATTATTACCTCTTTCCAATTTGGATCATACTATGCTTCTTGCCAACCCTATGGAATAGAAACGGACGATACAAAGGCTCTATAGGAAGGAGACAGAGAGTCATAGGAAACAAAGTTAGAAATAGGCTATTTAGTACAAGTTTTGACTCCTTTCCTGGTAGCAATAGGAACATCAAGATCATTAGCGTTGGAACTAGAATTAGATCAATCAACAAGTAAGGGAGACTCACCACATGAATTCTCTGGAACTGAAGTCAGAGGTGGCGCTTGACTAGGTATAACTTGCTTGATGGCTTTATCTGTCTTGTCTTGTCGTGTATAGGTTTTCAAATCTGGTCTATCCAACCGCCCATTTTTAACTTGTTTATTGTCATCACTAGTATTTTGACCAAAAGACTATTTAGGGACAGGTGTTGCCACCTCTTCCTCCTTATTCTCCCCCTGAAGAGGTGACTGAGGTGATGAAAAGTAAGGTTCATACTCCTTAAAGGTAACATCCATACTCACTCACAAAGTACTTTCGAGAGGGCGGATGTAACACGTATATCCCTTTTGATTTGCAGAGTACCCAACAAACACACATTCAAGGGCCCTAGCTTCTAACTTACCTACATTCTCTAATGAAGAAAACACACATCTGAAAATTTTTGAACAGTGTATCAATTACTACCTTGTAGAATTTCGAAAGGGATCTTAAAATTAAGTATTTTTAGGGGCATTCTATTAATAAGATAGGCAGTGAAAGAACTGCATCTCCTCAATAAACCTTTGGAACATTCCTAGTAAACATGAGAGACCGAGCCACTTCTAATAAATGCCTATTTTTTCTTTCAAACACTCCATTTTGTGCACTTGTGTTCACACAACTAGTTTGGTGCAATATCCCATTGGAATCTAATAATGCCCGAAAAACACCATCCATGTATTCTGTACCATTGTCAATTCTCAAAATCTTAACCTTGGTATCAAATTGTTTACAATTCATTTTGTGAAATAGTTGAAAACAAGAAAAAACCTCATTTAGTACAACAATCGATAAAGGTAACAAACCGTGTAGGTCCCCATATATTAGAATGAATAGTCATAAAAGGAGCAAAACTTTTATTATTAATTGAAGGATAAGAATGTCTAGTGTGTTTAACCAACTCACAAGCATCACAAAATAATAAATCCAACTTGCAATGTTTAAACAACTAGGATATAATCTTTCTAAAACAGAAAAGATGGGTGCCCTGATCGTTTATGCCACTGGATTATTTCCTGGCTAACATTCATGGATTCTCCTAACAAGGCTTGAGTTATACCAGGAATCAAGCTCTAGTAGATATAAGCCATCTTGTAGTCTACCAAAGCCAATCATTTTCCTTGTTTTCAGATCCTGAAAGATAAAAAAGTAGGAAAATTTTGAATTTTCCAATTAAGTGCTCTTGTAATTGCACTAACAGATAAAAGGTTAATAGGACAGCTAGGAACATGAATGGTAGAAGTACATTTAACCGAACTTCTTCCAAATATAGGAGCTAAAGATCTGTCCGCTATGCGTACTTTATCCTTGCCTGAACATGAAGAATAACTTGAGAATTTATTGGAAGAGCCTTTCATGTGTTTGTTTGCTCCAGAATCCATAACCCATGAATCATTATGATATCAAGGCTAGCAAGAAAAGCAATTGTAGTTGATTGAGATTCAAGCCAAGACAAAAAAATGCCTTAGGGTTTGCACTTCTTCATTGGAAAGACTTAAGATTAGTTGTTTCTCTTGGTATTTCAACTGTTTCAGACAGATTTGCTAGTGGCCTTGTTGAGCCCATCCATTTTCATCCACGACCCCTAGTTGGTCGACCATGTAACTTCCAGTGATTCTCCTGAGTATGCTGTGGCTTCCCGCAATAATCACAACTCAAATGATCATTCTCTGATGGACCTTGGCCGTTGATTTTCAGTTGCTTACGAAAGGAATTAGCAATTAGCCCTGCCATGTCATCTGAAACAGTGTGTGTCATGACGTTTAATCGACTTTCCTCCTGCTGTATGTAGGAATATGTTTGCCTTAAAGAAGGTAAAGGATGCTTACCAAGTACTTGAACTCGTATTTGATCACATTCCATATTCAAACTGGTAAGAAAATTATATATACACTCCTTTTCCACTAATTTAGGGAATTTTGCTGCATCTTCAGAACATGCAGCTTGGGAATCTTGATAAAAATCAAGTTCCTGCCATAAACTGCTCAATTAGCAAAGTATTGAGCAATAGTCATCTCAGCTTGTTTTGTCTCAGGCACCTTATTCTGCAATTCATGTATTTATTCATCATTGCCCACTTGAGAATAGGTTTGAGATGCTGCATTCCAAATCTTAAAAGTTGTATTTAGTAATAGATAACCTCTGGAATTTGAGGTTGCATGGAATTAATGAGCTACAAAATGACAAGAGAATTTTTAGAGTCCCACTGGTTGTAGGTGGGGCTGGTGACATCTGGTTTTAGTTTATCCCTGGTAATATATCCTTGCAAACCTCTAGCTTGGATGAATAATAGGCAAGATCTTGACCACACAAGATAATTAGTTCCATCGAGCTTTACAAGATTGATTTGCGATGAGGGATTCTCACCAATCAAACCAACCTTATTTTTAGCAACTATATTTTCCCATCAGCCATGCTTTGAAGAAACACAATAGAACACACTCTCCACTAAATATAGATTGCAGTAGCTACTTCTGAGCTAAAAATATAGCTCTTTTAGTAGGTAAAAGCTTTGATATCATGTTGTGAGAAATAACCACAGAAAAAGGAGTTTTTCTATTCTGTTGTGTGTATTCTTCATTATAGCAGTAGCCTTATTTATATACACGCAAGTAAACTCTAAAATGAGACCCTTGTACAAATAAAGAAGGAAAGAAATTAGTCCCTAACGATTAGGCACTAATAAAAGAAAGAAATTAGGCCTAATATTAGGTACTAATAAAGGAAAAATTACAGCAATTACTCCAAAAATCTTCAGCAGTTAACAAGCATGGATATTGGTGTGTATAATCTAGAATTTTGTTTCCTTCCTTTAGCTAATTGACATGTTCGACATTGTTGTATGACCTTAGACATGTCTGCTTTAAAGAGGGAAGAGGGCCAATAAAGCCGATCTTCAACCATTGCAATGGTTTTATCTCTTCTAAGGTGTCTTGCTCCTCCTCGTCCTTGTAATTCCCCAATCACATGCTCCCTTATAGAAGTATTAGGTAGGCAAAGTCGATTTCCTTTGAAAAGATAGTCATCGTGGATCACAAAAGAAAAGTGTTGATCTCTTTGTCCAGGTGCAATTTTTGAATAGGTTATTCCAAAATCTTGATTTGAAACATATTCTCTTTTTATTTTGTTGAACCCCCCAACTTGTACTGCTAAAGTGTTAAGCAAATGAATTTTCTTATTCAATGCATCTGTTGCCTTATTCTCAATTCCTATCTGATATTTAATAACAAAGTTATTTTACAATGTGTTTAAGAGATTCATGATCCGAATATAGAGTAAACTCCTTGTATGAGAGAGAATGACACCATTTGTAAAGAGAACGTATTATAGCATAAAATTCCTTGTCATAGTTTGAATATCATTGCTTCTCTTCACTTAAATTCAATCATCTTTTTCTTGATTTCTTCAAATGCTTTAGTTGTTGCCTTCGACCAAGTAAACTGTCCTTTCTTCATATAATCAGTAATTGGTGCCATTATAGTGTTGAAATTATGAATAAATCGCCTATAGAATGTTGCTAGGCTATGGAAATTCCTTGTCTTATGCACATCCTTTGGAATAGGTCAATCAAGAATGACCTTAATCTTCTTGAGATCCATTTCCACTCCATGGTAAGATATAATAAAACCAAAAAATACATCCACTTGATTGCATGAAAGACTACTTCTTTAAGTTGATATAAAGTTTTCCTTGCCCAACTCTCAAGACTTATTGTAGATGTAATAGGTGGTCTTCTTTAGTCTTATTGTATATTAATATATCATCAAAATGTACCACCATAAAATCTGCCCACAAATGGTTGAAAAACTTGATTCATCACTCTCATAAAAATGCTAGGTGTATTAGAGACAAGTGGCTTCACTAATCATTCATACAGTTTAGACTTGAAAACTGGTTTCTAGTCATCTCCAGTTCTGATTCTAATTTGATGGATCTACTTCGTAAGTCTTCTCGTGGTAAAGATAGTAGCTCCAATCAACATATCTAACATGTCATCAAGGCAAGTTGGTGAAAATCTATACCTTATTGTGATTTTATTTATTGTCCGACAATCAATACTCATTCTCCAACTTTTATCCTTTTTAGGAGTCAAAAAGTGCTGGAACCGCGAACGGACCTAGGCTTTCTTAATTAAATCCTTTTTTCAGTAACTCTTCTACTTGTCCCTTTAGCTTCAATTCTCAATAGGATTCAAGTGATAGGCTGGAAAATTTGGTAGAGTGGATCCAAGTACTAAGTCAATAGCATACTGAATATCTTGTAAAGGAGGTAATTCACCTGGTAAATCATCCGGTGTAAGGTCTGAAAAATCAGTTAACACTTCTCCCACTTCTTTTGGTAAAGTAGAAGGTGTTTTAGGTGTTGTTTCTATTACTCTTCCCTTGCTACCATTGCAAGCACAATTCTCCCTTCCTTGCTAACAACTTCAAATTTTCTCTCTTTAAGGATATTAAGATACTTTTTCTTGGCATTTACGGTTGCTCGTTACTGCCTTTTTGTTTTTCTACCTTGTCTTTGAAGAATTGATAGGTGTTAACTTTTCTAAAGTGTTGCACATCTCGATCATAAAGACACGGTCACTTAAGTAAATTCAATCGCTTCACCATGTTCTCTAATACCACATTTATACTACTACCTCCATCAATGATAAGCTTGCGTACTTTATCTCCGCATTTAACTTGAGTAAAGAAAATAGTAGTATGAAGTCATTCTTCTTATTCTTCGGCTTTATGGGTCATAAGTATGCATCTCACTACATTAAGATTTGTAGGACTAGCTAGTTCATCACTAGAGTTTCCTTTCAATTCCTCTCCAGCTTCGTGCTTACACATACTTAATCGTATTCTTCCTCTTCTTCTTCCATCATATGCAAACCTTTATTAGGACATTTATAAGCAAAGTGACCCCTCTCATTACATTGGAAGCATTTCTTGTCACTGCTGCCTTCTTTCGTCCTAGTCTCAACTATGACTTGTCTTTTAAGTTCAGCTCTTTAAGAAGTTTTGTAGTTGTTTTTTGGTGTAGATTTTGATGCATTGGGTGTTGGTCTAAAGTTTTGTGCCACCGTAGTTCTCTTTATGTCGAACTTTCCGATTTGACTTCGAAACTTTTTAATTACATATTAACTATTGTTCCACTCGTAAAGCCAAGTGATATGCATCTTCAAGGCTATAAATCCTTTGCATTATTTAGCTCCGTGCGAATGTGTACCCTTGAGTCATTTTTATAGTGAGATATAAGTTGTTCCGACTCCATCCTTTCACATTGGATAGAAAGTTCATCAAATATTTTTGTGTATTCAGTTATGGACATAATTCCACAATTAAGGGTTGTGAGTTGATCTTGGAGATCTTCCTGATAACAAAATGGTAAATATTTTTCTGACAACTTTAGCTTCATCTCTACCCAATCAACAATTGGTGGTTGACTTGTTTTCCAAGTCTATCTATCTTCTACCAATCTCCAAAAAATTTTAGTATGTCCAACTAGTTTCATCTTTGCGAATCGATCTTTTTGATCTTCTGACATGTGGTACTAGTCAAAGAAATCTTCCATTACCACCATCCAGTCTAAGAACGAGTGTGGATCCATCTTTCCTGCAAAATCAGGGCCTTCAGCATGAACTTTCTTAATATTGTCATCAAGTTCGTTGTGTGTTTCAACTCTATCGTGGCCTCTAAAGACTCGCATGAGCTCTCCATGGCAGCTGGTTGGTTTCTTTGTCTTGGATCTCTCGGTAGGCATTGATTTATTAACCCCATTTGCTGTTGATTAGTGTCAGCATCTGTGTCTTAGATTTCACTTTCTCTACCCTCACCATCAAGTGTAGTTTGTTGTCTGATATTGTTTTTTGGACTAGTTCTTGGAGCACCTTGTGATTGAGTGCCATTAAGGTCCAAATTTTCTATGACTTAGAAGTATTTTATCTCACTCTTGGTTGCTGAATATTCCCCCATATGCTCTTCCGTTATGTGTTGCTATTGTGAAACAAAGCTCTGACACCAAATTAATATAGGACAAATAGAAGAATCGTTAACTAGTAGCTAAAAATCACAAAATTAACAAACATGACTGATATTAGACTGCTGGAATATCAAGTTTCAGGGTTGAATTTTGGTTAGGAATGCTGAAATTTCAGATTTTGTATAGCTGGAATTTTAAGATATCATGCTACAAATTTAGGCTTAGGATTTCAGGTCTTAATATGCTGGAAGTTAGGATTTTGGTTGCTGAAATTTTGTGGTGAGCACAAAAAACGGATGGTAAGAAACTAGGAATCGCTTCTAGGCTCTAAGAATCACTCTTAGAAGAATTCTTGAAAACTCAACTTTGTAGAAAAATTTCAGATTGCGTATTTTTGATGAAGAGTTGAATACACAAATATATATAGTTCTTGGAATCCTTATTTTAGTAGGAAAGAGTTCCTAATTTAAATCCTATTATAATTGAAATTCTGTAAGTCCTATATAACTAAGATAGCATGTCTAAAATAGCGTAACATATACTACTACTTTCTTTCTAATAAAAATTCTAGCGCAATCTAAATTTCAACATATTTTGATACCAACTCAATTCCCAAATCTCATCCCACCAAATTAAAGTTTGTGATTGACTAATCTTTCCTTTTTTATTTCTTTTATAGATATTAAGTTCTTTTGCATCAATTTCACTTTGAAGTTTATTCCCAGTTGGCTCTCTTTACTAGAGCTAACTTCAGTCCATTCACTACAGCTCACTTTGAGCTTCTTTTCATGTAACGTACTCATTGGTCATCCATCCCTTGGCCTGAACAATTAAGATCTGCTTTGAAATTCTGCAATTCGACCACTACTTTGTTTTTGTTTTGTTGAAGTTATCATTTTGGATTTTATACTTGAAGTCAACGTTAATAAATCGAGGACTGCTAGTGGCACAGTGTTTTCAGGCTGTTACAGTAATTGCAATCGATAGGAGTATGATTGATGCTATAATGGTAATTCTAAACAACGGGTCATTGTGGCTGCTATTTAGAACTATGTTTCAAGTACATAACCACTGTTTTTAGGTTCTGAGAATAGGGACACATGTTACATTTGTTCACCTATATTATAAACATATGACATATTTGTTTACTCGTAGCTTTCTATATTATTTAAATGTACCTGTGGAATAATTGATGATTAAATGTTGCAGTGATCCATGAGCCTGTGGGGCCAAAATCTGATTCACAATTTGAGCATTCTTCTATCCCTGCTACAGTGAAGAAGCTTTTTAACCTAAATTCTAACTTTCTGACAAAGAGAGATGCTTGGGCTGGTACTTTCGATGAGTACTTCTACCTCCGTGATACCCCACGGGATGATTGTCCAGGTTATATCTAGTCCTTATCTTAAAGAGTCCAGTTCATTTTCTCGTCATACAGCTTTACTGCAGTATTTTGCTTGTGGATTTATGCATTACAGGTTGCATGTATGATGTGACTTCCTTACGCCTGACAGTCGCTCACTTTTACCTCTGAAACGTGCTCCTTAAATGCGATTACCGTATTTCATGTAGTAATGGTCAGAAAATGAAAGTATTTTTTTAACCACTAATTGCAAGGATTTGTTTTTGTGAACTCTTTTTATTTTTCCTTTCCCTTCTTTATTCTGGATATAGGATCTTTGCATAACTATACTAAGAACTTGATGGCAAATTGATGGTGTTAAGCCTTAAAATAATAAAAGAACTGAGAATCCTCTGACATCTACTTTTAGCCTTTGGGTTGAAAATTAGTTTGACATAGTACCAAATCTGTGTGTGTAGTCTCGTGCATTTGCTGTAATCTTAATCCACACTCTCGTGATACCATGCAAGTATCCTGCATTCTCTTTGCAATACTAATCCTTAGAAAATTGGTTACAGAAACTCTGCCAGAAGTGACGGTATCATTGAGGCCATGGGGACCTAAAGAGGATGCTAGGCTCTCGGAATTTCAAGTTGAGCTGATCCAACTTGCATCACAGCTTAATGGTGATTATGTTTTGAGTACTTACCCACATATTGGCAAAAACATGACGGTGGGAGAGGCCAACAAATATGCTGAAGATGCTGTCCGTAGGTTCTTAGAAGCTGGGAAAGCAGCTCTGAAAGCTGGAGCTTCGGAGTCTGCTATTATTACAATGAGAACTTCCCTGACCAGCAGAGTACCCGTGGGAGACCATAATAGCTACGTGGAAGTCGCTTGATTTTCCTTAAAACCATATATTGTATTATTACTTATCTGTATAGACGAGAACTGTATGATGAAACTCATAAAATTAGTATATAGTATAATATCTTGGCCCATATTGTCTAGACGGATACTCAAGAGGCAACGATATTTTCTCTTATATCGTATTGTTTACCGTATCAGCTAAAAACCAGTACAAAAAATATGTTACATGATTATTATCTGAAGCTCAATCCCTCAGTTTTAGTCATTTTCAAATTTTTAATGTACAAAATTTTAAATTTAACCCAGAAATTGACTCAACAAATACTTGTAATATTTTTGTGTCAGTGTAGAACTCTCCTTATCCGACGCCCCCCCTCAGCTCACCACCCCACCCCACCATCACGCCAAAGCTCTTTTGAACCAGCAAGATCTACCAAATGCAGTATTGCACATAGATATTCTTCATTCATACTTCCATTAACAGTGGTATCACTTTGGAGAAACTGGACTGAATTTACGCATTTGCTCTAGAGTGATGGTAAATATCGCGTGCCAACGACTACAAACACAAATATATCATACTACATCTCTTTCTCTCACTTCCGATCCTAATATCTCGCTTTTGGCCAAAGACCACGAATGCCTTAAAGAATGAGTTCATCATAAACTCCCAGTTTTTTTTAATCAGTAAGACATACCCATTTTATCTCATCTTTAATAACTTCTCATGATCTAAGATTCATAATTAAAACAAACACCTTTGCTTCTAAAATAATCACCCAGCTGAAGTTTGCTAATCCAACACTTGCACATCTCCTATACCATTTATTATCTTTTTTGTCATGAATTGATTGTCTACTGTTAACCAATGATATATTGAAGGAAACTGCTGAAAACTAGGTGTGCCGAATTCAGGTGATGAGTGTTTGATGCTGGGGCATTAGGTCTCTTTTTATTAAACTTAAATGGTAGGTTAGCTCTCTCTGTAGAACTGCTTTGATTTGTATGACAGCTATATTTAAAGCCAGATATCCGATGTACTACAGATATTTTCACAAGAAATGCCAATGTGTTATTATCCACTGACAGACGTATACACTCTTATAAACATAATAGGGTGTTCATGAAACAATTGTATTAATTGGGGTTAAGGAAGGAAAAGACGAACCTCGCTCAATAAAAGAAACATGCAGTTGGAATTCTGTTAATTCTTCAGTCTTTCTGAACAATGCATTCATGACTAGGGGATGATATGATTCCCGTTTGATAACCATTTTTGAAACCAGTACCCATTGTATATGTCTTGTTTGCAACACATTGAAAAGGAAACAGAAGGTAAAGAGAAATTCCAGTGTATCTATTTTCTGCTTGGCTCCATCTTCAACAGACCTGACCTGACTATAAGCATGAACAATAGCATTATTAATTTCCTTGGAATAGACCATCAACTAGGGGTGCAATACATGCTTCAAACATGACAGACGACGGGGAACCAGTACTCCCATAGACATGATCAAAAGTAAATGAATGTGTGCTCCCATAAATTGATCGGCGTCAGATTGATGCCATCTCCAGATAGTTACCCATAGATTTAAATTCAACGCCTTCTTTTATTCTTAGGGAGGGGGTGCCAACTATTTGGTTGTTTTCTTAATCACCTGTATAATTATTACATGATCCAATAAATCAGAGCTAAGTTAGACTCTCAGTTTGTTTGTGTAGTAAATAAGAATTAATACAATTAAGAATTTCCGTTTGTGAATAAAAGAGAAAAATCTTTTCTTATAATTTTTTATATTAAAATATTTTTATTTTTAATTATTTAAAATTATTTTGTACTATTATAATTAAAAACTATTATTTTAACAAAAATTATCATATAATTGATTATTGCAAACGTAGTACTATACTATGTACATTATTACACAAACTTTATTATATTAAAGTTGAACTCAATCTTACTACAATCATCACATATAACAATTTTTTTGGGTCAAGTTATTATTCTTTTGTCATTTTTTTTAATTATATTAGATCAGTTAGAGAAAACTGAGTTGAATTATGATATACTTAGGCAAGAAAATTATATAAACATTGCCTTATGCACAACAAGGGATGATATGACAATTTTGTTAAAGTAACTTAATAGACAATAAAAAAAATTTTCTTTAGATTTTTTAATATTTTAAAATGTTTTTTTGGTAATTTTAAACTATAAATATTTTTAAAATGAGTAAAATTATAAGATGAGGTTTGCATCTTTTATTCTAAAACCATTTAGAAAAACTATCAAATAAATTTCTCCTTCCATCTAATTGAATTAGGACTTCTTAGTTTGAAAAAAAATAGAAGTTATAATTATATTATTATCTAATTATATATATAGAACATGGATTTGAATAATTGTTAAAAAATACGAATTATATGTATGTCATTAACTGTATCACTAACTTTAAAATTTATCACAAGAACACATAATTTAAAATAAGTTGGATGTAGCATGAGTATCATTTGACCCAAACATGCATTAAAACACTTGACACTTTTTAAAAGTTTTAAATGACGAGGCATCTCCAGTCAATTTTAGGAAATGAAATGAATATAATATCCATTTTTAACTTTTAGGTCTCATCCCTCACAAACCTTATTACTCTTTTTCTTCTCTAGCCTTTTAAAACTTAACCAACGTTTGTGAGTTCTGAGAGTAGAGAAATAGTAAGCAAACCACGGAAGATAATATCAAAAAGATTGCTTGAAACACTTATCAATTGATGGTAAAGCATCATTAAGTCCACTAATTCCATAAATATCAAACGTCTTCTCCTTAAAAGTTATGTTCAAATTTTCTCTTACCTTAAAAAATGAAGTTGTGGAATTGGTGTTAACGGGTTAGAGCTTAAAGCCTCTTGGTTTAAGCTAAAAGTTATTGGATTTTGAGGAGATTTATTAGATGATTGTTTATTGGAGTAGTTAGTCATTATTAAAGGTATTGACGTTGATTGTTGTTGGTTATTTATCTGTGAATTAGGCCATATAACATTTTTTGGTTAGTCAAGAGACGATGAGGTGCACCTGGGGGAGGATATATTCCTTAAATACAAATATTTATAATGGAGGACCTATAAATAAATTAATGGTTTTTTTAGAAATTAAACTTAGTATTAATTCATAAGTAGTTATTTCCTCTTATAAAAGGGAGAAAAATGTTCCAAATAAGTAACCAAGCTCTATACAAAACTGGGCCAATAAAAAGACAACACATAATATTTTCTTTGCAAAAGTAATATAAGTTCTTATACCACAAGAAATAGATATCAACCTAAGTCTGTTAATAGGATTACATGGTCATTGTTTGGGAAGTATATCATTCACTCTTTTGGCTCTCTTCCTTTCTCGTTCCTATGGTTTCATTTCTGTATCGCATACATATTGACTGTTATTCTATGCTTCTTGTTTAATAGTGTCTCGCTGGAGACCAGTAGGTTAGGGACATTGCTTCTTGTGGAACACCATACCTTTCAGGTAAAACGAGACCTAGATGCTTTCCTTATATGCATCTTACTTACTGCTCCTTTTCTTTGTGAACTTATGGTGATTTTTGTTAAGGTTAGCTTAGATATTCTAAGCTCTTGTAATAAATGTTTAACATTTCTTCATATTTTTGTTTAGTATGAGTTATTCATTAATGGCAACTTAAGATTATCCTAGGATAATATTCTTCTAACTTTCCATCCTTTTGAAGCATCTAACTGTTCTCTCACTCCATATTCGTTAAATGCATATGCCTAGGCTTATTAGATAAACAACCTAGTCACCTTTATATTTGTCCCTGTTGGCCAATAACCATTCCAAGCATCCCTCCACTTGAGAACACCATATATTGATTTGACATAGATATTAGATTGCCCTCCATATTTATGTTACAAGTGAGCATTTAAAGAAAATATGATTAGTTGATTCTGGGGCACTTTTGCATAGTGGACATGAGCGCTCTAGGTTAAGGAAACCCAACCTCTCTTTGGTAGTCAATTTTTGTTTAGCAATCAACCATATTAGGACCAAGGCTTTTAGATTTAGGTCAGCATCCCATACCACCCTATGGCATTTTTTCTTTTCACCTAGCCTTTTCAAACATTATAAGCCTGATTTATTGGAGAACCTACCTAAGGGATCTTACGATAAAAAATATTTGTCATTCCATGTTTGAATAGGAGAGTATCCTAGGATGATATGCTGGAATTGATTAGGGATATTTACCCACTAGTTTCCATAAACCAAAATATTAATTTTTGAATTAATGGGGTAAATGAGTCTTAAGGTTTAGAGTAATTATGAGGAGTGTATTACCCCAATGTTACTCCAATTGTCAAAGAATAGAGATGCAGTGTGATGTGTGCTTAATTGTTAATACATTTAATCCATGAAACTTGGTAATTAATGCCTTAGAATGCTTAAAACACTCACTTTAGTTCATATTTAATTTTATGTACAATTTGGAAGCAAACAACCAAAGTGAGCCGAAGCATACTCATTGAGTCATCTTTTAGATATTCATATTCCATTGTCTTCATGAAGCAAGAAAAAGAAGATGATTAAAAGAAGGAGAGACAAGATAGAGCATAAAAATGAAGAATGAGGCATTGGAGAACTCATGGCCATAAAACCAAATTGTCATGGTTGTGAGCATTAACTCACCGTCATGACATAGTTTGCATGGGTGTGAGATACCTCTCACGTCTCACAGCCGTGAGACACCACTCATGGTTGTGAACACCAAGTCATAGCCCTCAGACATTTCATGCACGACCGTGATTTCTATGCCACCTATCTGTTTTAACCTAGCTTTTTACTATATAAGGAATATGTTATGACAAATGAAAGATATCCTTCATTTTATTCTTCGTTATTCTAGGTTTCAGGAAAAAAGAACAGACGTGCGAACAGACCAGCCTCTTCATCATTTTCTCACCAGTTTTCAAGATGGAAAGAGGCAACAGTAGCCATTCTTCTTGGAGATCAATGGAGGAGATGGAAGGTTAACTTCCCAACACCGATTCAAAGGTAAAATCAACGTTTGAGTTACAGTTAAGCTTATCTCATTTGTTTAATGTTGAATCTCTCTTTTCAGATTGCTATCATTGTTTTGTGTTGATTGAATTGGGTTTGTAAAGATGATCTTAATGCGTTCATTAGATTATTTTATTACTTACACGTTGCTAGAATATTGAATATAATTTTGTCATTATATTTGATGTTCGTGAGTAGCCATTGACAAACTTAGATCATTAAAAACAACATAACTTAGGTTAGATAACTCGAACGTGTGAGGTTATTGCCTATATTGATCCATTTTCCACTTCGTAATGCAGTTGCCCAATTGAATCTAGAGATCGTATCCGAGATTATTCAGTAGCTAGGTTTAATTAACAAGCTTTTCTTAATTAAACCCAACCTAAGGGAAAACTAGGATTAGCAAAGCGTATTGTTAATCCATGAAAACAGTTCGAGGAGAGATGTGAAAACATTAGAATGATGGGATATGTTTAATCGTGTTTAAGCCAAGATTGATCCTATAATCAAACTTTACACATATTTGACACTTTCGTCATTTTCGATTGTTTTCTAAATTTTTTTTCACTAGTTTAATTTTAAGTTATTTTCTCAATTACCCTCATTTTATTTCCTTTGTATCAATTCTTTCCATTACGAGAATTAACCCAACTTTCCTTGTGGATACGATCTCGAATCATCATATCTACAAGTTTTTAATATGCAAAGTTAGGTAGATTTTGCAATGCATTTGACACGCGCTGTCAAATTTTGGCACTATTACTAGGGAGTACGATGATTTAATTTTCATTTTTGATTTTAGTTGGTGTTTTGTGAATATATTTGCTTATAATCATTTCTTTTAGTTATTTTTTAATTTGTAAACATTTGTTTGTGTTAGTGTATGGTAGTTACCATATCTCTTTGTAGAGAACTTGAGCAATTTGATTTGGAGATCGAGAGGACACTACGGAGATTACAAAGAGAATCAAGAACAACTTCAAAAGTAAAACCAGCCTGAATTTGAAGAAACGATGGCAAATCCAAGAACACTAAGTGAGTTGGCTGCACCAGACCTAACCCAAAATCCTTTATGCATTACATTTTCAATTTTTTTGAGCTTGTTACTTTTAAGCTTAAGTCGGGATTAATACATTTGTTACCTAATTTCATGGTCTTGTAGGTGAGGATGCACATAAGTATCTTAAGGAGCTCGATGTGGTTTGTCTAAGCATGAAGTCTCCAGAAGTGACACAGGAGCAAATTATATTGAGGGCTTTCCTGTTCTCACTAAAAGATGCAACAAAGGACCGGTTGTTCAAATTACCTGCTGGGAGTGTGAATACTTAGCGAGAGATGAAGAGACTGTTTTTGGAAAAATATTTTCCAGTATCAAAGATAATAAGTATTTGGAAGAAAATATGTGGCATAAAACAACAAAATGAAGAGTCCCTTTACTAGTACTCGGAGCGTTTTAAGAAGTTATGTACTAGTTGTCCTCATCACAACATTCTAGAGCAACTTCTCGTCCAGTATTTCTATGAAGGATTTGATAGAGACGAGTTTGGTTGATGCGACGAGTGGGGGGCACTGTGTGAGAAGACTCCCATCGAAGCCATGATTCTACTTGAGCGAATGGCTATTATCACTCAACAATCTGACATTCGCATCGATGTTCGATGTGTAAATAAGGTAAGTACTTCATCTATCGAATATCATTAAGATAAGCTAACATCTTTTGTTAGACATAATGCATTTGGATAGGCAAGTAAAAGCATGCGAAATATGTTCAAACAGAGTCATTTGACTGATTATTGTTCGATACTACAAGAGGGAAGTATGGAGTATGTGAATGCTGCAAGAGGGAACTTTCCTAATCAATACAACCTGTACTCACAGATGTATAACCCAAGCTGGAGGGATCATCCTAACTTGAGTTACTAAGGGAACAGGAAGCAAAATTACTTCCAGAATCGGTCATAAGGAGCACAACAATTTCAACCAAGGGGATAAAAAGCATAAAGAGCCTCCTCTTCTAGTTCAGGTACATCTCTAGATGAATTTATCAAGACTTCTATTGCTAACGATCTTCATTTTTAGCAAGGTATGTAGCATCTTCAACAAAGTATACAATAGTTTCAATAGAGTGTACAACAGCTTCATCAGGGCATGCAACAACTTCAGTAGGAGACAAAATTGAGCATACATAACATGGAAAACCAAATGGGTCAGATGGTAGTGAGGCTTAATTGTTCAAAATCACAAAGTGGAGGAAAGCTGTTATCTCAACTTGAGGTAAACTCGAAGAATGTAAGTGTTATAACCCTAAGGAGGGGAAAGGAGATTGAGGGTTCTAAGAGAAGTCCACTGAGGATTGTCAATAAGGAAGAAATCGAGAAGGAGTTGGAAAAGGAAGAAAACCCTTCATTGAGTACAAAAGTAAACTTAGAAAGCCCTAATATCATTAATACTAATCCTCCACCTTTTCCTATCAAATTGACAAGACCAAACAAGGAGGAGAAAGACAAGGAGATATTAGAGACTTTCTGGAAAGTGGAAGTGAACATACCTTTGATTGATGCAATTAATCAAGTACCGAGGTACGATAAATTCCTCAAAGAACTGTGTACACATAAAAGAAATTTGAAAGGTGATGAAAAGGTGATGATGAGTGAGAATGTATTTGCGGTTTTTGAGAAGAAGATACTCCAAAATGCTGAGATCCAGGTATGTTCACCATTCATTGCAAAATTGGTAACACTGTGATTAATAGAGCTATGTTGGATTTAGGAGCTTCAATTAATGTTATGCCTCGTTCAATTTATGCTTCCTTGAATTTGTGCCCTTTGAAAGAAACAAGTGTTATCATATAATTAGCTGACCGCACTAATGCTTACCCTTATGGTGTGGTTGAGGATATTTTAGTGTAGGTGAATAAGTTGGCATTTCCTATAGATTTTTATATTATTGATATGAATGATGATACTTGATATAATCCAATACCTATCTTGTGTTGGGGATCCTATCCCCAGATGGGAAATCCCGGTGCATGCCTCACATGCATGCGGTGCGGAATAACAATAAAAATTTGTTCCGGGACCTTCCCTGAACCCAGGATCTTGTGTCTTTATAGAAGAAGCAAACCACAACGACCAAAGGAGACCGTCTCTAACGGTATCCACGCAGAGGTCGGAAAATTCAACCGAAT
>JANZLC010000200.1:14593988-14609596 GCA_026413385.1 Erythroxylum gracilipes
ATTGGCTCATTGATCAATATCAATTCATAAAATGCACACCAAATTAATGAAAATGTCTTTCTTTATTTATTCATAAAATCTATACTTATGAACAAAATGCACTAAAGGGGATTGCCTTTAGGGCACTACTCTAACATCTTGTTGAGGAGAACATTTCTTAATACGACTTAGATTAAGATAGATGCTCGTGGGGGCACCCTCATAATGGAATTTGATGGGAAAGTGATTCATTTTAACATTTCTGTTGATGTGATTGATCCTCTAATGTAGGAAATGTTTAAATTAAGTTGCAAGGATCATTTAGAAATAGTATTGATTGAACATATTGAAGCAGAGGCCAATAATGATGTTGAAGTAGGAGAATAACTGATGGAAATGGTAGCTACATTGGATTCATTAGAGCACTCTCCTAAAAGGTATGATTTAGCTTCTATGCAATTATCCGAATCTCACCAAAAATTAATAACTTTTGATGTACAGACACTTGAAGTAGAACTAAAGTCATTTCCCACACACCTCAACTATGCCTATTTAGGGGATAAGCAGACTCTTCCAGTTAACCTTTCAGCAGAGTTGACTTCGGATCAAGAAGAAAGGCTAGTTCGAATGCTAAGGGTGCATAAGAAGGCTATTGGATGGAAAATCGTAGATATCCAAGGGATAAGTCTTTCTAAATGCATTCATCATATTTTGTTAGAGAAGGATGTCAAGTCCACAAGGCAAGCTCAATGTAGGCCGAATCCTTTGATGATGTAAGTTGTGAAGAAAGAAGTGCTGAAGCTTCTCGATGCTGTGGTTATTTACCCAATCTTTGACAGTAAGTGGGCAAGTCCTGTTCAGGTAGTTCCAAAGAAGTATAGAATCATAGTTATGTCCAATCAGGAAGTGAGTTAGTTCCCACTCGAGTGCAAACCAGGTGGTAAGTTTGTATTGTCTATAGGAAATTGAACTCAACGACTCATAAAGATCATTTTCCCTTCCCTTTATTGATCAGATGCTTGAGAGATTGGCTGGTTATAACTATTACGATCTTCTAAATGGCTTTTCAACTTATCTTCAGGTCCCGATTGCATCGGAAGATCAAGAAAATACTACCTTCACATGCCTATTCAGTACATTTTCTTACCGAAGGATGTCATTTGGATTATGTAACGCACCCGTCATATTCCAAAGATGTATGGTGAACATTTTTTTCGAGTATGTTGAGAAGATCATAGGGGTATTCATGGATGTTTTTAGTGTTTATGGTTCTTCCTTTGATGAATGTCTTAAGAATCTTGCTATTATCTTGGAACGATGTATTGAAACTAACCTTTCTTTAAATTGGGAAAAATGTCATTTTATGGTGGATCAAGGTATAGTTTTGGGGCATGTTATATCTGTTAGGGGTATAGAGGTAGATAAATCTAAAGTTGATCTTATTTCTTCTTTACCTTACCCCTCAACTGTGTGGGAAGTGCATTCTTTTCTTAAGCATGAAGGTTTTTATCATCAATTCATTAAGGGATTTTCAAAGATAGCTGCATTATTGTGCAAGCTATTACAAAAACATATCTTCTTTGAGTTCGATGATAAGTATAAGGAAGCATTCAAAAAACTTAAGGAGCCTTTGACATCCTCACCAGTAATTCAACTGCCCGATTAGAGTCTCCCCTTCGAGGTCATGTGTGATGCATGCGACTATGTAATGAGGGCAATTCTAGGACAAAGAGTAGAAAAACTTCTCATGCCATCTATTATGCTTCAAAGACCTCAATCTAGCTCAATTAAATTATTCGACAATTAAAAAAGAACTTTTATCTATGATTTTAAAGATTATTTAGTCAAAATTAGAGTTTGAATTGACTAGAAAAATCCATGGAAACCTTAGCATGTACTTTTGCCCTTATGATTAGTTAATGTGTATTATTCTTAGAAGAGTGGTGACTAGTGGCAAATAAAAACTAGTGAGAATTTGAGTCGTATCAGACTGACACATCCATATTAGTCTCACTTTTTTTTGTTATGTGTGACCTTCATGACATGTAACTCCTTACTTTTCTTTGATTTTCTATTCAAGACTACATTTTTATTACATGCATTTTCATGAAAATGATTAGGCATTCTTTGTTGTTTACAAGCTACATTAGCCAAATAGCCTAATCGTTTATGATGTAAGAGCTGAATTGAGTTGTGAAATATAATTGTTGCATTCTTCATAACTAACGATACCCAGTTTTAAATGAATGTTAACTTATGCCCTTGATATCTTATTGAGTGTTACTTTTGTTTCACTAGCTTAATGACTTTTATACTACATTACCTAAAATACATCTCACCTTACCCTTTTCCACATTACAACCCTAGAAAAGTCCTTTAATTCATGATTATGTATGTGACTTTTAGTGGTGGAGAAATGAAATGATATGCAAAGTTGTGGATTGTTGTGATCATGAATGGTGTTTGAATGTACCCATGGAAATATCTTGTTTAAACATAATTTGTCCAGGTCAACCTCTAGATTACTCAGTTTCTAATGGTGATGAAAGTTGATTGATCATGAGTAAAAGCTTTGAATGTTGAGTTATTGCTATAGGTTTTAAAAGTCATTCATCTTTACATATGATTATCTATTATTAGAAAATATGGAAAATGAGTGAGAGTTTTGGTTTGTGATTTTGATTTTGATGATTTGCCCTTGGATGGTCAAAAGCTATGCGTAGGGGAACTTGATATATGTTTAAATGTTGATTCATTTGATTCATTATATCTAGCGATTAAAGAAAAAAAAGTGAAATGTCAGCTGGGAGTGGGGGTGAATAACTAAGAGTGAAAGACAGGTAAAATATTTTTATCCTCTTCGGTTTTTGCAACATAAGGACGACTGGGAGGGAGCTGATCTATGGTCCTCTTTGGTTTTAATAGAAAGGTGTGTGTAAGGGCAGGTGTGTGTAAGGGCTGAAAAAGAAATAAGAGTGGGTGTTGTTTTCATTGCGAAATATATAAGGAGCTCCCGGTTTTGACAAGGAGACAACAGGCAATACTTTGTCTCATCTTGGTTGGGAGAGTGAGGAACTAAGAGTGAAAAGAAATGCACCAGCTGGTGCATATTTTATCCTTTTCAGTTTTGAAAAATAAGGATGGCTGGGAGAGAATTTTTATGGGCAGAAAAGGAGACAACAACTCCTTCATTTATTTTCTTCGGTTTCCAAGTGTGTGAGGGCTGGAAAATAACTGAACAATAACTGCTTCTTGATTATTTCTCTTCTATTTTACATGGAAACAAAGGTGTTCTTGTTTGATGCTTGAAGACCCAAAGAGAAGATGAAGGGCTAGATGTCTTGACGTTGATTCAATGGTGATATCAAAGCTAAGTCACGATTACGCTATTTCATCTTGATTAATGTTGTTAATTTCTTTTCAAATTGTTATGCTTGTTTGAGTTGATTGAGTAGGGTTTTGTATAGATGATCTTAATATTTTATTTAGATAGTTCTATTACGAATCTATTACTATAATGTTGAATGTGATCCGTAATCGTTACATTTGATATTTGTTATTAGCATCTAATGAACTTAAATCGTTAGGAACAACGTAACTTAGGTTAGATAACCCGAATGTATGAGGTTACTGCCTATATTGATCATTTTCCACTTCGTAATGCATCTGTCAAATTAAATCTAGAGATCATGTCCAAGGTTATTTGATAGTTAGGTTAAATTAATGATCGTATCTTAATTAAATACAACCTAAGGGAAAATAGATATTAGCAGAGCATATTATTAGTCTTAGATCAATAGTTCAAAAAGAGGTCTGACGATGTTAGGATTATGGAATATGCTTAATCGTGTTTAGGCCGAGATTGACCCTAGAACTGGACCTTACTTATATTCGAGACTTTAATCATTTTCAATTGCTTGCTTTAATTTGTTTTCGATAGTTTACTTTTATTTTATTTTCTAAATTGTTTAAAATCCAAAACCCCCCGTTATATTTTCCTTGCATTAATTGACTGTGTTACGAAAATTAACTGAACGTTCCCTGTAGATTCGATCCCAACTCATCACAACTACAAATTTTAGTATGCATAGTTAGGTAAATTTTACAGTGCACTCGACACGCGTTATCACATGCTAAATAATTGAAGTGGATAGAGCAAAGACAGATGTCATAGAGAAGCTTCTACCACCTATTAATGTCAAAGGCATGTGAGCAATTCTAGGTCATGATTGATTCTACCACCATTTTACTAAAGACCTCTCACAAATTGCTAGCCTTTTACAAACTTATTAATAAAGGAAGTGCCTTTTAATTTCAATGATAATTGTTTATCTACGTTTAATTGACTAAAAGAGGCATTATATTAGCACCAATTTTAACATCATTGGATTGGTTATTGCCATTCAAAGTCATATACGACAATAGCGACCAAGTTGTGGGTTACGTGTTGGTCCAAAGGAAACATAAAAAGTTGCATGTTGTATGTTATGTAAGCAACACATTAACTAGGTCCCAACTAAATTACACCACCACTAAAAATTAGTTGCTAGCAGTGATCTATGTATGTGACAAATTTCAGTCCTACCTTTTAGGCTTTAAGGTGATCATATTTACATATCACACCACACTTAAGTATCTTTCACCAAGAAGGATGCAAAATCAAGGCTTATTTGATGAGTGCTCTTATTACAAGAATTTGACATTGAGATCTGAGATAAGAAGGGAGCAAAGAACGTAGAAGCTGACCATTTATCACATTTGGAAGGAGGGGAAGTTCAACAAAGTGATGATATTAGTGAGAGATTCCTTAATGAAACACTGATGTTTCTTGACCGCTTTGTGGCAACATGATACGCGGATAAACTTCGTTTCAAACAGTATGCTTCCTTCAGATTTATAATATCAGTAGAAAACAATTCTTGTCTGAGTGTACATTATTTATGGAATGACCTAATCCTGTATTAGACGTATGCTAACGGCTAATAAAGAAGTGTGTTCTAGAGGAGGAGATGTTAGATATATTTATGCAGTGTCTCGAAGCTAGGTATGCTGGGCATTATGAAATAAACAAGAAAACGACTCGAGTAATAGAATGTGGATTTTATTAGCCAAATCTCTTTAAGGATGGTCAGGAGTCCATGGAATAATGTAATAGGTGTCAAAGAGTGGGGAACATCTCGAAAAGAGATGAGATGCCTTTATCTAAAATTTTAGAAGTTGAATTTTTTGATGTGTGGGGACTTGACTTCATGGGGCCTTTCCCATCTCTATAGGGAACATCTATATTTTAATACGAGTGGAATATATGTCACGATGGGCTAAAGCTATGGCAACTGCAATGAGTGAAGGCAAAGTAGTGCAGAAATTTATTAAAAGACTATTTAATCAATTTGGAGTGCCAAGAATGATAACAAGCGATGAAGTAGCACATTTTTTGTAATAAATCTTTTGATTCTCAAATTTAAAGTTCACCATTGTGTCATCACTCCGTACCACCTTCAAAAAAGTGGACAAGTGGAAGTTGTGAACTTATGGAATTGCCTTTAAAACTCTAATTGGAATAACTCCCTTTAGACTTGTTAATGGTTAAGCTAGTCATCTATCTGTGGAACTTAAGCATAGAGCATACTGGGCGACAAAAGCTTTAAACTTTGACTGGAAGCAAGTGGGTAAACGAAGACTCCTACAATTGAAGGAACTCGATGAACTTCACCATAATGCATATGAGAATGCCAAGTTATACAAGGAAAAGGTGAAGAAGTGGCATGATTCTCATATTAGAAGAAAGAGTTCAAAGTTGGAGATGAGGTTTTATTATATAATTCAAGCTTAAAGTTGTTTCCAAGGAAGCTCAAATCAAGGTGGATGGGTCATTCAAAGTAACCCTCATATTTGCACACGGACCTTTAAAATTAGAAAATCAAAACAAGAAAACCCTTAAAGTGAATGTACATAGATGCAAGCTGTATCTTATAGGAGTATTCTTGTAAGAAAGAGAAGTAATTTCTTTCCTTTCTACTAATTAAAAAGTTTCAGATGATGAATGGTCAAGCTAGTGACCATAACTTAGCAAATTTAGGTAGTTAGGTTTGTTTTGAATTTTAGGATTAAGGTTTTAATTTTAATGTTTTAGAACGGTTTGGATGGATAAAATTTCTTATTTTCGATGTTATTACGAGTTAAAGAAGCGAGCTCAAAGATTAAATGAAGAAAAAATAACAAATCGGGACAAGTGGACAAATTTTAGCATGTCGTGATCATGACTCCCATGTCACTATCGTGCATGGCTGTAGTTTGGAGTCACAATCGTGATATATGGCCAGACCAAGGTAACTTATAATGTTCACTCCCTAAACCCCATTTTACCCCTCCTTTAACCTTGACCCTATATCTTCATTTTTTTCTCATATTTCATACACACATTATCTCTCTAAACTTTAGCCACCACTACAAATCTCTCTCATTTCTCTCTTCACTTTCCTTAGGGTTTTCACTTGTTCTTGCATCTTTCAACTAAATTTGCATTCCTTCTATACATATTTTATAATTTCCATACAACTCTTACATTTTTAAGTGGTTTTTACAAGATCTCTTGGTCCCTTTCTCCATTCACATTTATTTTTGGTGTGTTTGGTTATGTTTTTGGTTTATTTGCAAGTTTACATTTAATTATGGTGCCAATAATCCAAAAAAAAGTGCTAAATGCTCACAAACGAAGGGATAAAGCACAAGTGGTGGGGAGAGGAGAACATGATAGCGTTGCGAACTTTGGAGTTCCTTTTCAGATCTATTTGAAAGAGGAAGGCGAGCTGAAATCTTGGAGGTCGATCATGTGGCATTTCAAGATGTCAGTTCCAAAACTTATGTTAAGCACAGGACATGATAAGCTAGTTCGAATTTTGCACCACCACAGCAGTAAACTGAGGTCTCAACAAGTGAAGACATAAAAGATGATGAAGAGGAAGGTTGGAAGAAGGTCTTCAATTTGGTCTTCAATAATAACAAACTTCTGAAGGAGATGGTGTATGAACAACAATGATAGCGACGTGATATCAAGAAAACTTTTAAGTACTTCGCCACATAAGGTGTTCAAATTCCTTCACCAACACCTTCACCACTTTGATCTCCATAAGTGGTTTTGTGCTCTTCACCTTTTCGTTATTTTTTTCATTTTTATTTTTATTTATGTGTTGTATGTTTTTCTTATTTTGATGGCAATGTGTTGTCTAAATGTGGGGATGATGCATATAATGTATGTGAATTTTTGATATCATATTGTCTTAGTTTTTTATTAGATTGACATTATGTGAACATGTGTTACATATAGGTGAATTATGTGAATGTGTCAATGGAAATAATTTGATGGAATTAGTTTAACTTTGAGCGTGGTCATATAATTTGTAAAGGCATATTGACTTGTGAATTTTATGTTTTAAGAACATTTGGTTGGATATACATTTTAATTAGGATAGGAGATTCATTTTGTTCACTTTAGGAATTTTTTTGTATACATTTATAATTATAAGTCAATTCAATAATTTAGCATCATTAGTAACCTTTCATAAGGATACTTGACAAAAAAGAAACAAGGTAGGCTAAGAAATTAAAAAAGAGTGTGTTAAATAAATTGATATTCCACTAGTCCTTTTTGAAAAAATCAGGTTAATAATAGAGAGCTGGCTAATTAAGAATGTGATATAGCTGAGTAACTGGGAGTATTCACGACAAAATATTTATCTTCACGTCAAAAGACTATAATGATATTCCAACTAAGCTAAATAATAAAAAAACGTAGCCTAGTTGAGTAACTAAGGGACATTTATGACAAAGTGATTTCCCTCATGTCAAAAGACTAAGTTAACGTTAACAAATATTAAAAAAAAAGGTGTTTTGATAAGTAAAACCTACTGATATTTGAAAATAGAAAAAAATTTCATAAAGGGATACCTAGTGATAGTTGCATTTTTTTATTGATTACTAATTATAAATGTATGTGTACAATTCTATAGGTAAATGAACAGGATGTTAATGTTTTGATTAATATGTGTATTCAATTCAAAGTGATTAACCATGAAATGTATAGGTTAGTACGTTAGCACAACTTCAATGAATGATGTTTGTGGTAAAATTTATTCCATAAAGTTTGACGTCATTGTCTCATTAATGTATTCTTATGCATTTATGTTTGGTTTGTTTGTTTTTGTTTTTGTTTTTGCTTGAGGACAAATAAAAGTTTAAGTGTTGAGATATTGATAGCTATAGTACATACTATGTTTTGATATGTGTTTTAGTATGTTTTTAGATATTTATTAGAAGATTATCGTATTTATAGGCTTATTATTGTATTTATGTGAGTGTTTGTTTATATTCTAAGTGTTTATATGCTTTAATTTTATGTTTCTTAAGTTGTTTGATATGTTTGTGAGTGTTTCTTAAAGAAAAAAGATATGCATGGGCAAGGTCATAATTATGACAATTCCTTAAGGTCACGATTGTGACAAAAAAATTCAGAGTCACGATCGTGACTCCCATGTCACAATAATGACAGACACTTCCCAAGCACGAGTTTTTTCATCTGTTTTAGGGTTTGAGGGCACTTTTGGAACCAATTAAAGTAGGAAAACCCTAGTTACACCCCCAAAACCTAGTACAATATTTAACAACACTAAACACGCTCTAAAAATGCAGCAGCCAATAGACAAAAGTGGATTAAATAAGGGAGATCAAGAAGAATGTCCAAGAATTCTAGCTTTCTAGATCAAGACCCAAATAGAGTTTTTCTTCTTTTCCTTTAGTTATTTCATCAACTTGATGTGTAATCTGAATTCTAAGATGTTTAACATGTTTATGAGTTTTAAAATTTCAAATCAGGGTTTATTTTGAATTGATTTTGTGACTTTGATTATTGTTGATTCAATACATATTTTGGTGTTTGTGATAATTGTGCATGCTTATACTTGACAATAAATCAAGAGGGGTCAAAAGTAATTAAATTAGATTTTACAACGAGAGTTGGCAGTTTAATAAATCTCGCAATTATCAAATTAACAATCATTTGAAACAAGATCTTCCGTGAGAAATTAATTATCCAATGGATTGCTTCAAATTTAATTGAAAACTTTAGGCAAAGTTTTGTGAATCGAGAGATTGCAATTTTGGAATTTTCTGATTCAATTAGGGTTAATTGATTAAGTCTAGAGAGAGTAATCAATACATTAGAAAATTTAGGATCAACACATAATTGGATCGATAATAGTTAAGGAAGTAAAATAATGAAAGAATAAGACTTAAACATCAATCCTTGATCAAACCCTAATATTAATTAGCTGCTCACTTGTTATTATTCAATTTTTAATATGGGCAGAGTGTAGAGTCTACTAACAAGAATTGGGCTTGGGTCAACCATTGTCTAAATAACTAGAACTAGTTGTCTGGATAGTTGACCCTTACCACTTATAAACCCTTTAACATTTTCATGTCTAGGCAATATTGGACACTCTAACAGTTATTTGCTTATTTTCTTGGTTTTATTAATTGTTTTAATTTTTGTTATTTTTTTTAATTCAAATCACATTTTGAATATCTTAGATAAAGTTAGATTCAAATTGTTTTACGTAATTCCTTGTGAGAACGATAACCTAATATGCTACAAGATACGATATGTATACTTGCAGTATATTGAGGGTTTTATTAAATGTATATTTTGAAAGGTTTCTTAACTATTCTTTTGGATGCAAAATCAAATCCTGGCCCGATTTCTCAATACATATAAATTAAATGAGTTATACAAAAATATAGCTTCATTATATATTATTTTAAGATTTTGAATGAAGATATGATGTTATTAGTTATACAAGAGTTCATTTAGACTTAATCTAACTTCTTTTCAACTCCCTTTAGAACCCTTTATTGGTATTAGAATTAATTGGGAAATCTAATAAATACAAATTCATGAATTTGAGTCTAATGAATGATAATTCAGAAAGTGATCCAAATAGTTTCATATTAATTATGGATTAAGAAGGAACTAGCTCGAAACGAGCAAAATGGAATTTTCATATTAGAAAAGAAGTTAATAACAAATCGAGTTATATAAAAAAATATGGATCATTATCAATTATTTCCAAATTTTGAGTTGAAATGAAAACGAAGAATGCAATAAATCCCAGTTCCATATGCAAGTGATTGTACCCAAGTGATCGAAAGAACAATTAACCATCGACTTGAATCCTTAAAGGTTCCATATTCACTATCCCATATAGATTTGTCTTGAATAAAAATTTAATCCAACGCATTAACATTCATTCTAGGATTATTATAAATCTTTTCTGAACTTGTGGGGATAATCTTATAGCCCAAGATCCATGTCTGCTCCACATACAATGCAAAAGCTTAGAAAAGGAATTGAAGGAACAAAGTTGCGGCAGCTTTATAATAAAACCCCAGGCCCCTGCCTCAAGAATAACTGCCTTCCTCAGACCAAGGCTCGTGGATGAGACAATGGGTCACCACCTCCCAGACAGTGGAATGTACCCTCGAGGGCACGTGTCTCCGGATCAGCAGAAGGCCCCTGCCTATATGTATTCTATTCGGAATATTATCTTCAAAAGTTTTGTTTTAGGTACATGTTTCTTTTTGTCCCGAATTTATTGCTTAATGGAAACTGAATCTTCTATCAATTCAAACTCACCCACTTCCAATTAAGTCACAGAGGTATTTATGCGGATGTTTATACAGAAGAAGAAGAAGAAGAATTGTAATTCGATCTGTTCTGATTAACTAGTTCCAGAATTAGAACAGTGTAACATTCTAAGGTTGCTCCAACTCATGCAACTAATTATTGAGTTCAATTGTGACACCCCATCAGTATCTTCAATTAGTAAATAGTAATACTTACTAATTATTCAGTTTAGAAAGAGATGGTTCTTTTATATGATTTTAAAAATTAAATTTTTTTACAGAGCTGTCTGATACGATATGATAGATAGGACAGCTTCGTTCCATAAAAATAAAATCCGTCCGAGTGCGTTACAACTTCTCTTATTAACGTGTATAAGAAGGTGGCTGGCTGCTATATTAGTAAAAGTTACGAGGCCCTCAAAACCTGTTGAAATGAAGGTCGAGTCCTTACCTCCGGTCTTTCGCGACAAAAACACATCCGAAGAAAGCATTGTTCTTGATGAAACCTTGAAAGAGATAGAAGAAGACGATGACGTTGTTATACCTGTTATAGATCTTGAGAGTCCAAACCCAGAAAAGATTGGAGAAGCTTGCAAAGATTGGGGAATGTTTCGTTTGGTTAACCATGGAGTTCCATTAAATATTCTTACTCAGCTTCAAGATCATTCCAGAGACCTTTTCTCTCTATCTTTTGAACGCAAACAATCGCTTTTCACTACTCCACTGTCCTACTTCTGGGGCACACCTGCTTTAACCCCGACCGGTACGGCCCTAGCGAGAGTCCCTCGAAACATGAACTGGGTCGAAGGTCTTAACATTCCTCTTGGTCTACTCGCCGAGTTTGAAGCTGCTGATAATACAAAGCTTCATTCTTTCAGGTAACCGTTCACTTTGTTAGTATTATTATTATTATTATTATTATTATGTATTTATCTTCTGTTCCCTTTTTTGATGATTGTTGTGGACCTTTTAAGATTGTCATATGTTTTCGAGTGGCCTACGATTGACGCAGAAGAGGTCGACGTACTTGATTATATATGGTCTGGAAAGGTCTGACTGTCACCATCACAATATTTGTTTTCGCAACTATTCTATTTACTAAACTGTGGATCTAATGCTTCAATAAGAACATAGTATATATTTAATTTCCCTAATATCCTTGCATTTAATTAATTTCCCCATGCACCAACACGTTTCCTAAACAATAAGTTTTAATGAAAAACACAAGCCATTATGATCTGAATTAGGTATCTTTTACTACAGAAAACTAGCTTCTTCCATGATATGTTCGTTCAATCCTTACCATTTTGGCTTCTAGGGTACCTAATTAGAGATGAAGTTCCATTGTGAACCTTTTTCTATCTGGATTGGAAGTCTTTTAACATTGCAATTTCAGAATGTGTTCCAATGCATTCATCTATCATCATGTGATCTCCAACCTAACCTAAAGAAAAAATCATGCCTACTGAATTTAGTTTTATCTTTATGTTGAACGACTAACATATATATATAGTATTCTTGTTCTACTTTGTGAATCTCATCACAATTCTATTTCAACCAATAAATTTAGATGTAGCCGGCCACCTTAGAAAATAAATTTTATTCAATTGTATGTTTATATATAAACAAAGCTTTTCATCTTTTGAATTAAGAGGTAAATAATTAAGCCATCAAGAGAAAGTAAGAATTTGAGGTTTTAAATCACGATCAGCATACTTGTTAAGTATATATCCTCATATCTAGGATAGTGTCACAAGATAAATATAAATGAAGTTTCTAGAAAACGAAAGCAAATAACTTGATGTTTTTGTTTGACTTTGAGGCAACAAATAAGAGAAACTATGCTTAGTTGCTCTTGTCTCCATCTCCACCTAATTAACTATCGCAACAGATTAGAACTACGTTTAGCACTGTTGTCAGCACATAAAAATATCGAATTTTGAAGTCATTACCAAAACCATATAGTTACATGTTTTCTCTTTGTGATTTTTTCGAAAAAACACTTTTGTGTGCTTTGACGGCTCTTTCTGAACATGGTTTTTAAATCATTCGTGGTATGATTAGTCGACACGAAGATACTGCAGAAATAGAAATTTTGTTTCCTGTCAATTGCCGTCCCTTCTTCACGTGCTGTTTCCTTATTTTGTCAGTCCGATTCCCCTCTTTTGATGGGACGTCTTCCTAACAAAGTTACACGGCTTTTTTTCCTTTGACTAACTGAAAGTCATTGCGGGGTGAATCGTGACATATATCATATTCTGTTTCCGTACCAGAGTTTTAATTGAAGAATATGGTAGGCATCTAGCTAAACTTGCCTCAACAGTATTTGAAGTGATGGCTAAAAACCTCAATCTGAATCCAGAACACTCCAAGTCTTATCTATCCGAATCCACGGGGTTCGTACGAGTTTACAGGTATCCTCAGTGTTCCATGGCTAGTGAGTCATGGGGTATGGATGCGCACACAGACAGCTCAGTGATTTCCATATTGTTCCAAGACCAAGTTGCTGGACTTGAACTTCTCAAAGACGATAAATGGCTCAAAGTAAAACCAATTCCCCACACACTGATTCTGAACCTTGGAGACATGATGCAGGTCTCTCCTTATCTATTACATAACGTACCTGTCAATTTTCTTTTTATATATAAATTTCTGATAAACATTATCTTTCTGTAAATTCCATTTTTTGAGCTTAAACTACTTTGAAATGCATTAGGCAATAAGCAATGACGAATACAAGAGTGTGAAGCACAGAGTCAAATTGAACAAATGGGACGAACGACTCTCTATAGGCTACTTTGTATTCCCAGCAGAAGGGAGAGTGATTCAAAGCCCCAAGTACAAGCCTTTCACTTACAGCGATTTCCAAGCACAAGTCCAGCAGGATATAATGGCTCTGGGTTATAAGGTCGGGCTTGAGAAGTTTAGGGTCAATGAGACCGGCTAGTAATTCCTATGCAAGGCCTGCAAGTTGTGATCACAAATGGCAGGATCTTTTTTATTTCCGTTTCGTATCAGTTGATATCATTTCTCTTTTTTCTTCCTTTTATGATAAATTATGTTCAAAATATTCTTAACTTTGCCAAGAACTTTTTTTATGGTATAACTTTTAGCGCAGAAAGAAACAAAATTTTCTTGTGATTTAAATAATTTGATATTTTATAATTTAAACTTTTTTAAAGTAAACTTCCAGTATTATCTTTAATTAAAAATGTTAAGTATATGTAAACTTTTTATTTTTTATTAAAATATCATCTTATTTATCATATTTTTTTTATTTAAACGAAAATTACTCAATTCATTTCAAACTTAATTTATTTGACTCAATGATAAATTAGAGTATTTACTGACAAAAATATTTTTTTTTGATCAACTACTGACAAAAATATTAACACGACTCATAACATTTATTTTTCTTTAGAAAGATTTGCATAACTTCAAAGTATTGAGTTGAGAAATGATGAGATTCATTGCTTGAAATTGATGGGTTAATGTTTTGAATTTAAACTTGACGCATTATTTAACTGAAAAATTATGATTATAATTTAAAAATTAATTAATGAAAAATACACTTGTTAATTTTTTATTTAAATTATCAAAATATCAGGACATGAATTTTAGTAATTTGTATTTTGTTAGTAAGATATTTGTTGTTAACATTTGAAAAAATTAGAGGTGGCGGCTTTAGGGGTTTCTTATTTATTTTCTTCCATGTTAGCCCAAAAGTCATATGTTATGATTGCTTATCATTGATGAAAGATGCCATATAAGCCTATATCTTTTGCATTGAAAAACTTTTCAAAGGATGTGAGGGCTTTGTGGGCTCAACAAGGTGAAGAATAACAATATAAGAGGTAAGTTAACACTAGCGAAAGTAGAGACGATGTTCCTTAAAATTAAACTTATAGAATATAGATCAGATCCTAATGCAGAACACCAGAATGATCACTTTATAAAGAGGAAAGATCAATTGGTTAAGAATGATCTTCTCGTCGGCCATTCCTCGATAGCGATTCGCACCCCTTGGAAGCTCATTTGGCATTGGGATGCCCCCCAGTAAATTCAGTCTTTCCTGTGGTTTATGTTTAAGCAGAAACTGCTGACCAATCATCAGAGGATTGTGCGTCATATCACCCTCGACAGTGCCAGTCCTACCTGTGGACAGGAGGAGACTATTTTACATGCCTTTCGCAATTGTTTGTAGGTCCACAATTTCTGGTGCAGGTTTCCTTTCGTGGTGGGCAATGCTGCTTTCTTTCAGCCTGACGTGGAGCCCTGGATGACGTCCAATCTCCAGACGCACGATCAACTGCAGAATATCCCTTGGACAATATTGTACAGGGTTGCATGCTGGTTCCTGTGGCAATGGCGGAATCGTCAGATTTTTGAAGAGGGCTTTACTTGGCCCACTGATGGCTACCACTTAGTCCTCGATTATGCTACCTGGATTATCAGGGCCCAAGATATGGAACGACAGGTGTTTGGTGCCCCTGGCTGTCCAGCTGGACAACTCATTGGATGGACTAAACCAATGCCAGGGTGGGTAAAAATTAATACCGATGGTGCGACCACTTTGGCTCTCCATCTTGCCACTGTAGAGGGTGTGTTTCGGGATTGTCATGGGCAGTGGTGTGGTGGTTTTCTACATCACATCGGGCGAGGTTCAGCTTTAGAGGCCGAGCTATGGGGGGTCTACTCGGTAGGGGTGTTCAAGAAAACCCACGAACCTGTGAACCGGACTTGAACCTCATGAATCGAACCTGTAAATAAGGTTAACCAAACTTGAGTTTAGGTTCGATTCGAACCGAACCTGAAAAATCAGGTTCAGGTTTCTAACTTGCAGTTCTAGATTAACCGAACCTAAACTGCACATATAGCAGTTAACCGAACCGAACCTGATTTATAGGTTTAGGTTTAAACCTGAACCTGAAACACCCAAAAAATCTATC